>CM076729.1:18626770-18979270 GCA_038501795.1 Pseudopleuronectes americanus | reverse complement strand
TCAAACTTAGGTTTCACAACAGCAGCCGCGGCGGGAAGAAGAAGAAGAAGAAGCCCGGAGGTTCCAGAGAATCAGCTGAACTCTACGTGCACTCACACATTAATGTTGATTATATTAGAGCTCTCGTGCACGTGGAGGCTGGAACAGGAGGATTCTGACGTGTAAACGTTTGTTTTGATTTCATTTTCATTCCTCAGCTATTCTCTGTGGGTGTGTCTGTGCGCGCTCGTGTGTGTGTGTGTGTTATTTGCCTCCTGGCCACAGGTGTGAACTGCTCTGACTCCTTAGTTGTGTAATACAGCTGTATGGAAAAAAGAAGGCCTCTGTGTGTGTGTGTGTGTGTGTAGTGAAAGAAGTGAAATCCTTTAATTACAGGTAGCAGCTCACACCATAAAAGTGACGTGGTTTACACAAGCCTGAAAACTACACCAGGTGTAACCATAGCAACAGTGATGCGGTTTAAAAGCAGGCCGTATCAATGTGGGCGGAGCCTAAGACTGAAGCAGGTTATCTTTGCTAATGTGGCTAAAAAAACTGAATTAGCATCAGTTTGCATGAGACTGGGTTTTTATTTGTTGTTGGATTATTGTTAAAGCTGCATGTTTGTGTTTGTGCTTACCTCTCGGTGTGTGTGTGTGTGTGTGTGTGTGTGTGTGTGTGTGTGTGTGTGTGTGTGTGTCTGTCAACGGGGTTTCCATCCCCACCCTCTCGAGGGATTTCATTCTCTAGGTTTTCAGACTGACCAATAGGTTTCAGGCTCAAATCCCACCTTGACCTTTGACCCCGACACTAATTAGCTACGGCCTGAGTGCTGACGGCTATAACACACCCGGGGCGGCTGAATGGAGAGCCTCCCAAGGTTGTCTACAAAGGACTGAGGAGGCCCAAGACGCCTTGAACCTTTAAGCCGTGACTGAGGTGATCAGTGGGCGGATGGAGGCGTTTCCCGAAGCTTCAACGTGACCTTTGTTCGGCTCTAATCCTTCACACAAATAATAAGTTGTCCGTGATGAGGTGACGTTTGGGAAAGTGGGTGATGATTGTCGAGGTTCAGAGACTTTGGGGCCAATTCTTAGGGCCTCGAAAAACAAAAAGTCCCCGATACATCAAACCCAGTGTTCAAACGTAATGAAGTTGACGTCATCATCTGCATTTTGTTCTTATATTTAAGCCCTAATATTCTCTGATCTTCAGCTTTCTGCTCTTAACCCTGCTTGTGTTTATATATGAAACTTTTTATCTCATTTGGTCTTGTGGGATGTTCCTGGTTGGATAAAATGATAATAAATATAAATATAGTCCCCTTAAACTCAAATGTATGAAACACAAAATAACTGCATGGATTCAGAGAAACACACAAACTGTATCTGAACTCCCTCAGACTGACAACAGAAGGAATTAGTGGTTGTCGTCCAGTGTGGGTGTGACACACTAACACTAACAAGTCGTAACAATAGTTCATTAGGAAACAGACCCAGGTGTTAAAAGCTTTCACGTGACATTAGCTCAGAGAGAATGAAAGACGGGCTCCAAAGTCAACACAGGACGACAGTTGGAAAGACGAGGAGGAGGAGGAGGAGAGAAAACGGAGATGAAGAAAGGATTGAAGACTCAGGCCGAGCGGAGGATAATTCCACCGCCTGTTTTCGCTGGGCAATGGGAGGGGCGGGGAGGCCTGCGATATAGGTCACCACCTCAACGATGCTCGTTTTTATGTCTTAACCTGCTTGAGTATGTGAGTGATATTTTTATGGGTTGATTCAAAGCTGCGTTTCATCATGTGCTCGTTTCGAGAAAGATGAATTATGATTGAGCCGCTGTGTGGGCGAGAATCCGCCCTGCCCAGGAACCAGGATGTTCTGAACCGTGCAGCTCACAACGTTTCTACATTTAATCCTCTGGTCGTTCACTGTGGAATCTTTAGTTGACAATGGTTTGTGATTTCCAGATGTGTTTTTAACTTTAAACATCTGGTTGAACGTGTTGTTGCTGCGTCTTTAATAAACAGCAGCAGCTCGGATCTTTAGCTTCATCTCAGATTATTCAATGTAAATCAAATTTGACGACGCATCAGCAGAATTTCAACGTCAGGTCCGGACTCCTGCTGCTCTACAGGCTCCGCCCCCATGCACATGGACCTGCTGCTGCTTCACAGGAGAAACACAAAGTTCATGTCTGAGAACGACAACAGTGTTTTCAGCTCTGAGCAGAAAATCCTCTGACAAACTGAAACCGTCTGCGTGGAGCCTGACAGACGAAGCCCAGGGCGAAACCACCACATCACACATGTTTGTTCTCATGTTTTAGAAAAATAGAAAAAGGATTTTATGGACGAAAATAAACTGAAACTGTTGAACTGGGGGAAGAGACAGAGTCAATTATACCTTTACACCAAAAGTATGTGACACGTATTTGTTTTGCGTGTTTAAGGTAATTGTATGAAAGTATGCTGAAAGTATGTCGGCGCTGTGTGTCTGTGTGTGTGTGTGTGTGTGTGCAGCATCCTGCAATATCACTGTTTGCAAAACACGCCTCCCACAGCAGGTATGTGTCTCCTGCACCTACAAACAGGTAAGAACAAATCTGCAGCGTCCAGAGGAAGATGGTTCTGCCTCCTCCACAGGATCCTTCACATTCTTTCCTTTGTAGTGACTGAGAGACAGAAAGTTCGGAGTTAAATCATGTCTGCATCGACTGAGCTGCGTCTTTTGTTTGGCAACAAATATTGGAACCTAAAATATTTAGATAAGCTTGTTTTAGTTCTAATGGGACGTGTTGAGTGAGGCTGCAGACACCACAGGCATTTCATGTGTCACCACCGTGTCGTCACTCTAACACCACACATACTGACGGAGGTTGCCAGATGAAACAAGGAGCCTCAGGAGACGTGTTTTTTTCTTTGGTTTGTTTGTGAAGAAATGACCAAACTGGTGCAGAGGTGTTTAAAGACAGTATCTGGTTATAGAGACCATCAGTGATTGAAAATAAAGACCAACAGCACGTCTCTAGTTCCTCTCATTGAACAAGAATGAGGCTGAAATATCTAGTATGAGTCAGAGTCTGTGGTTTAATGATCAAAGGGAAGCTGTGGAATAGAGGCCACGCCCATAAACCCATCCCACCACTCATGAGTCACTCACAGCTGTCAATCATGACATCTTAGCCCGTTTTTTATATCATCAAATGACTAATTAGAACCAAACTGATCAGAACAACCTGGACGACAGAAACCTTCTTTGACAAACATTTATTTTACGTTTCATTTTAGTTTTTAGTTCGGTTCATGTCCAATCTGCTAACTTGGAGGAGGAGGTTTTATGCCCAATACTGCAACAAGACACAAGGGGGCGATAGATACATTTTGGTTCAACTTCTGGGAGCCTTAATGTCGTCCATCTTTGTTTACAGACTGTGGTCCTGGATCAGATGTGTCCCCACGTCTACATGCCACCATGTCAGACTAATTTATCAGCTTATGAATATGATGTTTCCTGTTCATTAACGGCCACAGAAATAAACAAATACTCTTCACTTCCCTCCAGCGTCTGTGCAGAACCAGGGAGGATCCAGAGAGGCTCCATCCCCGGACCAGTGCACCGAGCTCGGCCTTACGTCATGCGGTACCTAACCCTAACATTAACCACTGACCCAAAAATCATCCTTGTTCCCAATTGGGAACAAGTCTTTTGTCTCCGATTGGATGAGTTGTCCCCAATTAACCGGTCTTTAGTCTGAGATCTGTCCCCGAAGGTGCCCACCGACAGACACATTCACACACACCCTCAGTGCTCTGCTAATCAGCGTTAGCCCACTGTCGCCTGTTGCTAATTGAAGAGTTTGTTGTGTAAACATTTCAACACAACCGGCCTGATTCAGACACAGTCTCCTCCCTCCCTCCCCCGCTCCCTGTTCCCTCACCTCCTCACCTTCACTCCTTTCCTTCCTTACTGTTAGCTTCCATGTTAGCGATGGCGTGTGGACGTCCGGGTCGTTGGTGAAGAATCTCTCAAACCAGGTCGAGTCTGAGGAGACGTGTTCGTCCAGATGCTCCAAACAGCCAATAACGCTCTTCCACCACATGGTGGCGCTCATTGTTTCCCAACAATCTGAAAAACAAAACCTGGTTAATTGAGAAATAAAGTTATTATCTTTGATGGTTTTGGCATTTCAGTGTGAACAGAAAATACAAACAAATGAAATAGTCAATAAACTGGGAGAGTTTTTTTGGGGATATTTACTAATATTGGTGTGAATGTGGCCTCAGAGAAACGTTTACATTGTAAAGCAACAATACAAAACTTTATGAACCTGCCAATCACATCCCGAAATATTTTATTGATTTAATATATCTGTGGTTCAGTTTATGTCTGGAAAAAGTGTCTAAATTAACAGAAACACATTTCAATCACGAACTTTGAACTAAAACACGTATTGAAGAGTTTAAATAAAAACTTTTTAGAGTTTATTACATAGATGAATTAGATTAGATTGCACAGATTTAGTGTTTCTACATAATCTTACATTTTTAGCTTAATTATAGTGTGTGTGTGTGTGTGTGTGTGTGTGTGTGTTTGTGTGTTTGTTTGTTTGTGTGTGTTACATTCAGGTAACTCAGTTAATTACAATCATTCCACACACTGATAACAACAATGCAATGAATTTAACTTTCTTCATATCACGTTGGTTAAAGTCAGATTCCGTCACTTGTCAAACAAAACCACCAGGAGATTAACAGAAGCCATAGAAAAGCCGTCTCCTGTAATGATTGTGTGTTTGTGTACTTGTGTGTTATCAGCGGCGGAGCAGTTAGCGAGCTGATAGTGCTGACGATCGCCTGCTGTCTGCGTCTACTCTCCGTCCGGAGCTGCAGATAACAGCAGATCACATCCAGACATCACCGTCCCCGAGCCGCTGGCTGCGACAACAGAGCAGTGATGTCGGGCAGCGGGGGCGGGGGGGGGGCAAAATCACTCAGCGCTCGACCAGTAGAGGAGCTCAGAGAAATGAAACTGAGGGAGAAGGAGAGGAATCTGCTGAGATCGGTTCCATATATCAATTACATATATCATGAGTTTGTAGTTGTTTTCAGACATGAACTGAACCACAGACATGTTCCTGACATGTTCTACAGGTTCTCTACGTGAGAACACAAATGTCCAAGTCGTATGACCTGGACAATCTCCTTCTGCTTCTTCATACGTGGAGGACCAACTCCGGAAGATGATGGACACACCTTTCACCTCCAGTATCCAAAACATTCCTGCCTTTCCAAAACCATCTCTTACTGTCTCGGTCAATGAATGAGCTTGGTGTGAATGAGAAAAAGAAACGACGCGTCAGGCTCGACAGGAGGAAACCTGCGGGTCATCTTCGCAGAGGGAGTAACCGTGGTAACAGATTCAGAATTAAAGTTTCCTTCATCTGAGCGTTAACAAGTCCAACTCAGAGTTTTTTCACTAAACCCAGTTTCTGGAAGGAGGCCCAGGTGTATCTGTAGCCGGGGTCACTGTGCCTTCGTCTGAATCAACACGCTGCAAACACAGCCAGAGGCGGCAGCACAAGATATGTCGAGTAATTGCTTGTAATTAGGGTCATTAGAGTGTGAAGATATGTGTGTGTGTGTGTGTGAGTGTGTGTGTGTGTGTTGTGGTTTTGGGGTTACACACAGGTGAGAGAGGGGTGTGTAAGCTTTACAACTTTTAACATCTGCGGCCAGTCGACTGGAACCAAGTCAACTGTCTGCTGTCTACCTGTTTGTTTGTGTGTGTGTGTGCGTGTGTGTGTGTGTGTGTGTGTGTGTACCAGTAGATGACTGTATATGTGCTTTTAAATTTCTCATAGTTTTCCCATTTCAAACTTCTCAAATTATGTCTTGACTCTCTATGAATGTCCTCACTTTGAAACAAACGTCCTCCCTGTTCTAGAAATGTTCTCGCTCTTCAATAATGTCTTTACAAAGCAAAATATCCTCATTTTCTAAATAAGGACTTGCTTTTGAAAACAGTAATTTTCTGAAATGTTCTCCCTTTCGTATAAATATTCCTAATCTCTATTAATGTCCTTCCCTTGAATCCTGCCGTCTTGTCTCGTCTTACTTTCCGTAAATGTCCTTGCATTGACTAAAACTCTATCTGGTCCTCACAGAGATGGACAAGTGAGTCCACACACACACACACAGAGTGAGTTAATGGTACCTGAGGCAGTTTCCCTCCCGATCCCTCCGTCTGAAGACGTAACCGTCCTGCTGTTATTATGTCGCTCCACATTAATCTGCAGTTTGTCTGATCAGACCTACTGTAATTATCAGATCAGGTTCACAGAGGCCGTGGGAAGAGCGAGAGGGAGAAAGAGAGATAGGTTAGAATATACAGAAAGCACAATAACTCCCTCCCACTGATGGACATTAATGCATGTTGAGAATAAACGGAGGGATGAATGGAGCGTCTACCTCTGATGACCTCGTCCACAGGGAACGTGCAGAGGAAGCCTCCCTGAAAACCACCGCAGAGGATCCGATCAGGGCTTTTAATGTCATTCAAGCTTTTAACGAGTTTTGTAATCAACTAGATGTCAGTTTGTGTTTTTGTTAGGCAAACTGTACAATTACAAAAAAGACATGTTTCAGAAGTTGCAGATAAACCCTTCAAACTTCAAGGCTGAAAATCACTCGCTTGGTTAGATCCATACAAAGAGCAGCGGAAGCTTCGAGGACAATGACGACCGTCCGTTTGTCCACAGACTGAAGAAAGATGACGACACGTCTATACATCCCCCCGGAGATTAAATATCTTCAACACGGGCGACGCCATCTTTCACTTAACGTCTTTTTGAGTCAGAATCTGTGGAGCAGTGATCGTGGAGTCGTGGTTCTTAGATCCCGCCCATTCACACACTCGACCAATCGAGAGTCAGCTGGCTTTTATATCATATCATAACTAATTCAAACCAAACTGATCAGAAACATGAACACTTGAATAAACATCAGTGTGATAAGAACTACCTGAAATCACAGAACATTCAGACAAACATTTAGTGTGGTCCATGTCCCATTAACATGGAGGAGGCAGTGTTTACTGCAGGCAGCCACCAGGGGGCACTTTGGCTTTGTATTTGGGAGCCGTCATGAAGTTCATCGTTTAACTTTTGAATTTACAACCTATTTGAGATGATGCTGATTTTGGTCGTAGAAGTTTACTGAATTTGACAGAATAAAATGTCAATTTATAACTAAACGACTCTTGACCAACAAATAGTTGTATTTAACAAATATAAATGATAAAGAAGAGGTTGAAACAAAGAGTGATTTTACAGTACAGCCTCCCAGCGGTCGCTCGGCGGTGGAGGTGACTGTTTTTGCTCGCAGCGCTCGGCGGGAGCGGATCTGAGCGCTGAACCGAAGCAAAGCAGAGTAATTGTCTCTTTCCTCCTTAACAGGATTAGAGCCCAGCGGTGTGGCGGGTTCAGGCCTCCAGTCAACCGTGCGGGTTGGAACCGCTAACAGCTGGACAACCGCTAACGTTAGCCCGGGTCGCTGAGCTCCTCCAGGGTCTGGACGTCCACAGGAGAGAAAGTGAAGGAGGAGAAACTAAGTTTAGATGCTCAGTCAACTTATATATAAAGACTTAAATAAAGTTTATGGCACCTTACCAGAGAAGAGAAGGAGGAGGTTGTTGAGACGTACGATCAAGAGAATTGTGACGGCCTGTCTTTTCTATGTATTACGGTAATATTTATGTTGTTTCATATCACAGTGGAGAAAGATATCTTTCCTCCATGTTTGTCCTGTGTCTCTGGAAGTGATAATGAAGGAGTTGAACTTCAGTTTGTTTTTTTATTAGTTAATTGATGATATCAATACGGGCTGAGAAGTCATGATTGACAGCTGAGACTGCAAATGACATCATCACCACGAGATGGCAGCGTTCGTATCCGGGGAGATACGTCGTCCATCTTTATGCTCAGTGGATTTAATGAACCAATCATTATAATTATCATGATTTTATATTTGTTTATTTGTTAACTCACCTGATCAGAGGTAACAAACACACACACAGTGACGCAGGCCTGACCTCACATCCACCTGGTAAATGAAAAGAAAAAGGGTGGAGGTGTGTTTTTTTTTGCCGGAGACAGACAGAAGGTGAAGTCTGAAGACACGAGCGTCTCTAATCACCTCTTGTCACAACTCTGGGTTCGGTTTCAAAAGCGTTGGCGTGTTGCTGCATCAGTCTCGGTGATCTCTGGCTCAACTCGGCTCAGCTTCAAAGATCCGCTCTCCCTCCGATTGTGGAGGTGTCTCTAAGACGGCGTTATCTCCGCCGCATCATCCAGGCCTGCAGGGCGTAGATACTCCACTTGTGAAAGTCTTTTGTGAGGAAAAAAATGTAGTTGAGTGTGTGTTTAACAGCTCAGAAGAAGAGTTTATATTTCAGTGCAGTGCAGGTTTGGGTCTGTGTGTGTTTTTCTCCCTATGTTTGAACTTTGGAGCTTTTGCCTTGATTGAGACAGACTCAGGATCATGATCAGATAGAAGGACACTTATGATGCATGTGTTCAGTTTTCTATTTGTCTTGTTTGAAAAATGTTTAGATCAGATACAAGTCGATTTTTTGGAGGTAACATCTAAAGCATTCTTCTGAACAAGAGGCAGCATGTGTATGGAAAATAAAAGGGGGCCAGAAATGGAACCTTGAGGGACACCAAAACTCAACTGAGCCAATCGGGAGGTTTATGTTTTTGAGGGAAAAAGAAAAAGTTCAGTTTGAGAATTAAAGGGTCGATAATGAATTATTCTTTATGTCAACTTCATTTCATGTCGTGTTTTATCTGATTCGTTAATGAGCATTTTATTGTCGAGAGTTCTGATGACAGCCGGGATCCTTCCATCATCTTTACAGCTGGAGCTGATCCCAGCTGGTCAGTTTTAGGCAAGTGGTAATTGTGGTTACAGTTAAACTACGTTGTGTGTGTGTGTGTGTATGTGTGTGTGTGTGTGTTTGAGAGAGAGAGAGAGAGAGAGAGAGAGAGAGAGAGAGAGAGAGAGAGAGAGAGAGAGAGAGAGAGAGCGAGAGGGAGAGAGAAAGAACAGAGGGGGACGGCACCCATGGTGCACATTGTTAGAATGATTGACAGCTTGAGGAACCCAACTGGCAATGAAGTGCCACACACACACACACCCACACACACACACACACACACACACACACACACACACACACACACTTGTCTGGACCTCTCTAGAATGACAGTGGGCAGAGTGTCAATCAAACGTGTGTGTCACAGTCATCTGCTCTTGCATCTGTAGCTCTCGGCACAGAGACACACACACACACACACACACACACACACACGCACACACACACACTTAGAGCAGTAGCTCGATGCTAAACCAATTAGCAGACAGTAGTCATATTTCTCGTTGAGAAGGCGGCGGTCGTCCCCGAGCGGCTCATTAATCATCAGGTCTGACGTGGCGGCTCATGATGAAAGCTTCCTGTCACACTGTCCGCCTCTGACGGTCACTTTAACTTCTGCCCTCCCTCTTTCTTCTTCTTCTCCCTCTCTCCTTCTGTCTTCTCCACTTTCTCCGCTCGCTCTTTTCTTCCCGGGTTTTTTGTTTTCTCAAGCCGCAGCAGCGCCGACCCCCCCCCACCTCACCTCCAGCCTCCTCCCATCAGAAGAAAAGAAATGAGAGAAAGACAGAAGCTCAGGGGGAAGGAAGGAATGCATTGAGTGAGTGTATGATTGACCCCGTCAGTGGATCTTTGTTGCCTTTCAGGAGCTGCATGTGTCAGCAGAGTCCATGTGAAGAGAAGAAGAAAAAAAACGAAAACGTCGCTGAAGAAGCTGCAGCAGAATCTGCAACTCGGCTTGTTTTTCTTTCTCGTACGTGAACTGAGCGTTGACCCCGCCGTCGGCCTGTTGAGTGAGTCCTGTGACCCGACCAGACCTGTTCAAACCCCCCCCGAGGCCCCGCAGCCAGAAAGTGCACTTTGTAGTTGGTGCTGCGGAGATGTGAGGTTTTCATCACAGACAAGAGGAAACTCTTTATTTCTCCTTTTTTTTCTGTTTCTTCTCCTTCTTTAGGGGAAACTTTCATTTCTGCTGAAGTGGTCCCACATTTCACCTGAAGTCTCTGAATAAACACAACTGTCAGAACGCTGGGCCTCATGTAAAGAGCCTTCGTACGAGCAGCTTGGTTCTTAAGTTGTACGTCGAGTGATTCAATCCAATTCACAATCCACTGACCTGTTATACGTGAAATGAATCTGCTGTTATTAAATAAAGTTTTTCACTAGTGGATCGCATATCTCATTAGTTTGAAGCAGTTATACATGAATATATAAATCACACTTCATTATACTGGAATGTTGACATTTTTCAGTTGTTTTTCACTCATATCATATAATTTTAATAAAGTTTTAAACCTCTCATTGTTGTTTCTTCTTCTCGTCTCTTCTGCAAAATGTGGATTTTTATACTGAACATGATCCTGGAGAATGTTTTTGTTTCAATGGATCATATTTAAGATTCAGTCTCTATGTCTCTCTGATCCATAGAAAATCATAAGTATGACCAGCTCAGTTTTTCAGTATCACTGTTTACCACCATAAATCACTGCTGTTTCCAAAATGTCACTTTACACTGATTCATAATCAATCATGATCAATATTTTCTGACATAATCCCTGTTCAGTTTCCTGATACCAGAGATGTTGGATACAGATGTGTACAGGTGGGATACAGATGTTAACAGGCGGGATACAGATGTGTACAGGTGTACCAGATGGTCACACACAGCACCATTGCTCATCTCGGTCTCAGATCAGACATCAAACCCAGAGACGAGCAGAGACGTCAGGTGACTCCAGAGGATCGGACTCATTTAAATGAGACGTATAGATTTAAAGGGAGGGGGTTGCCAGGTCTGAGGTCGACGCTGATACGACTGTGGTCAACAACCGGTCGTGTCTGATGGCAGCAGAATCCTTTGAGCAGAAGGTCAGAGGAGTTTTCTTTAGGTTTGACCTCTGACCTCGGCCTCCTCAGACAGCCGCCCACATGCTGAAGATCTGAACAAACAAAAATGGCCGCTCAGCACTGTTGTTGTTATTAGAGGTTTGCAAAGAGCTGATGATCACTCGTCTTCTTTCTGTGAGATAACTTTTGTTCTCTTTATTTCTGGTCGGGCTCAGAAAATCTGGTCTCGGACAGAAAGTTGCCTCCCGAGCGTCTCACTGATGCAAACATGAGTTTCATGATATTACAAGAAAGACAATAAATACAATAAAAGTGTCTTGTTACAATATGATAAGTTTGTATAACATTAAACCTTTATATTCTTACATTACATTCGTCTTTTTCTATGTTTCCTCTTCATTTCCATCATGTACTTTCCTCCCAGTTTAATTCAGCTGCAGTTGAATCGGTTGAATCAGTAAAACCTGTCTTTGTGTGCGACTGATCCTCCAGCTCTGAACCTAATGTCTTTTTTAACTTTGTCTGACAGGCGATTCATCAGCCTGCTGCTTAACCACGTTACAGCCGAGTGGAGCCAGAGGTGAGGCCGAGCGGCGACTCCTCCGAGCATCTGATCTAATGGAGGCTTTTATCCAGAACACCTCACGATCCTGTGAGTGCAGGCGTCCAGACTACGGAGGCCCCAGAGGGACATGAACCATCGGATCCTGATGTTACTGAACTGATCTGAGAACAATCTGAGAGTCGGCGACTGTCAGGTGCTCGACTTGACGGCTGGATTTCAAACTGACCAATGGGCGGTCACAGGTGAATTCAGATTTCTATAAAGGACAGAAACGCACTAACACACTAATGCACACACACACACACACACACTAACACACACACACACACACCCATACACACAAACATAAATACACACACCCACACACACACACGTCTCTATCATCCATCATCCGGGACAAGTGTTCCAGTAAATTAAGAGTCTCTGAGGGTTTTTACTTTCTCATTAAATCAGCTTGTGTTCCACTGGCCAAATTACTTCCCCCTCTTCCATAGTGATGCTGCAGCACACACACACGCACACGCACACACACACACACACACTCACACACACACACACACACACACTCACACACACACACATACACACACACACACTAACACACACACGCTGAGCCTCTATCCAATAAAATTACCATGCAGGGGATTAGGCGGGGCAGCTCCCCGTGTGTCGGTGGCGCTCTCATTGTCTCGGCCGTTTCCCTGCGGCTCGTCTCATCTGTTTGTGTCAGTCTGAGCCGAGCCGGTGCTCCGTCCCACCTGACACCCGCTCACTCAGTTCATCTATCAAACCAATAACGTATTGATATCACATCAGTCTCTGCTCCTGAGGGCCGACGTTTGGCCATTTAATCAGCGATTAGAAGGAACAGCCTCTGACGTGGAGTCGGAGCGAGGGCCTCTCCACGTCCGACATGGAGGGAACAGGTTTCACTCACAGTTACTTTGACTTTCTGATCACAGAAGAAGTTCACATGTTTCATTTCTGTCATCACGAGAGGACGCTGAGGTCCGTGAACTGGGATCTGCTTCTGATTGGCTGCTGACTCACAAACAGGAAGTCGTCACAAGTTGATATGGTTTCCAGAATACGATGAGTGTGTGTGTGTGTGTGTGTGTTTGTGTGTAACCAGAAGACAGGCAAGTTTCAATGGCAGCCGATGAGCTGGAGCTAACTCCCCCCCTCACACACACACACTCGTACACATGACAGGTGGTTGTGGGCTAGACAGTATAATTACAGCTCTCACCTCTACCTTCCAGAGCAGAGGGATAGATTGGTTTTCTAAGCAAACACACACACACACACACACACACAGACACACACACGTAAGTGAGACAACGCGTAAGTGAGGACAGCTTTCACAAAGTTCAGAAACTAGTGCAGGGTTCAGGTGGACGTGTCGTTACAGGTGAAACAGGTCACAGGTAAATCAGCTGCAGGAAGTCATCACCCAGGAGACATCAGATTCATGTAATTAATAAAACAGACACGTTCAGATAACTATGATATTTATAGTTTTAAACTTCATCACTGATTCTTTATGTTGTTTCTCCCTGTTTCAAAATAAAAGCTGAGTGTCACACATGATTTAACTGGTTTGATCCAGAGCAATGACAGGTTGTCATCATCACGGCAACTGATGGAGAACACAATTTAACACACACACACACTCACACAACAGGGCAGGTAGAACCACAGTTGATGGATAAAGGTCAAAGGTCACTGGAGCAGGAACTGGAGGCAAGCCAGGAATGAAGTGTGTGTGGGCGGAGCTCAGGTGTTCCTTCACAAACTCCATCTGACATGGGACACGCTCATGCACGTGCACGCACACAAACAGACACACACACACTCCCAGTCGAACATTTTAACTCCTAAAGTGGTATTTCTGAATCATAATACAAAATGTCTATTCTATGTAAAAAAGCGAGTTTAAGTGAGGTTATAAAAATTGAAATATTTGAGTCTAAACAATTTCTCACTTTGGGGAGGATGTGTGTGTGTGTGTGTGTGTGTGTGTGTGTGTATGTGTGTGTGTGTGTGTGTGTGTGTGTGTTGGGGGTGGAGCACAGATAACTCACCAGTGGCAGGCTGCTTCCTACTGTAAATGATAAATGGATTAGGGAGGAGAGGGGGGTGGACACACTGCTGAGAGAGAGGGTACACGACCCTGGCTACATCCACATCAGTACGTTTTCATCTGATGGTTTCCGGGGCTGCGTTTCCTCCTGGACAGACAGAAACTGAGATGTGTGGGTTCTGATTCTGTCTCTGAAGTGGAAAAGAATCTGTTTGTGCATCCGAATCCACTCGTGATTTTTTATTAACGTGGTTTTCTTTGGTCACGACCCACGTGGAAAACAGAACATTCTTAGAGGAGGTGATAAAAGATTTCCGCAGAAAGTCTGAAGCTCCTGAATCGATTTTTACAAAGTTTATCCTTGTAAAACTGAAGGTGTGACTTGTAACACAACTGTGTTTCTCTCTCACACACACACACACCATCCTCAATCATATCCCCACCCAAACTCAAACCGCATGGGAAAATACTTACCTTGTGGTTCACTGTGAGCGTCATCTCAGCTCGTAAACACACACACACACATATACACACACACACACACACACACCTTGGCTGATCCAACACTGTGCTGATTACAGTGTTTGCAGCAGCCAGTGTGAGATCTATAATCGCAGCCTGAGGACACTTCTCAGCTACGGAAGCCGTGTGTGTGTGTGTGTATGTGTGTAAGTGTGTATGTGTGTGTAACAGGTGGTCTTCCTGTTTGTGTGCATATGTGTGACTGCAGGGCTGGATGGACACTCTTCCCTCACTCACATAAAGGACACTTCCTCTCGCCTTTGTTTACTCCTTCATCAGAGTAAACAAAGAAAGCTGCCTCCTACACACACACACACACACACACAACCACACACACACAGGTAAGCGGTGGAGTGGTCATTTCCCTCTCTCAGGTATTTCAGCCCTGAGGCCAGAGCGAAGGTTCGGTGACAGTACAAGTGTTCGGTGGCAGATTTCTCGTCTCCTGAGACACAAACCAGAGGAGGATTTATAAAAGTGTCACTAAACAGATTTTACCCTTCTGTAAATTTCCCCAAAACTCTGGAATCTCCTCGTCTTTCCAGGTTCTATGTGTGTTGCTCCTCTTCTTCATCCTGAGATATTAGCATTCTTCCAGTTTCATGTCCGTCACATGTTATAAGTTATCTGAATTATTGAATGATCACACGAACAGGAAATATCCGAACACATGAAATAAATTCACACTTTGAGCATCAACCAAATTCTCCTCAATAATAACATCCCTGTAAAATCTGATGAACCAGTTTTGATAATGTTTTTTTGGTTTTGTTAATATGTTATTTTATAATAAGTGGATCAAACTCCGGTCCATTGGGACATTTCCCTTCAGATTCTGTCGTTGTGACATTCAGACGTGTGGAGCGTTGGACTCGCCGCCTCCTCTGGAAACAGGCGTCTCTTTTTTTAAAGCTCGACTGGAGCAGAACAGAAGCCCTTGTTCCCAGCAGAGGTCACGACCCCTCGCCCCGGCCTGAACCCGATACCTGGGCCTGCCGACTCCACGGGGCGCTCCGCCTGAAAGATAAGGAAGCAGACCACCGGTAGTCCTGGTGTTACCCCTCACCCAGGGCTGCCCCAGGGGTCAAACCCAGCGCCCCTCACCTTATTCAGCTCATTCACCTTCTTCTCTCAGGAAAATCTGGGATTCTACATTGCAGTTCTTCTCTCTCTTACATTTTACAACCAGTGGAGGTTAGAATTTTATGTCGTATTTGTTGGTTCTGATATTTTATCCCTTTTTATCTCTCCTGTGAAACGTTTGCTGACATTTTGGATCTAACGAGACGTTTCTTCTCCTGCTGTCGTCTTTTGTCGTCCGTCTTGTTCCTTGTTCGTCTCCGTCAGCGACGCTCGTGTTACAACAGATTCTAGAGATAACAGCTCGTCTCCTGGACAGCAGCTGCTCTCCGGATCACACACTGACAAACAAACTGGTCCTCAAACTATCCTCAACAAAACTCTTTTAAACCATAAAGTATAAAACGCAGTTTAAGGTTTAGAGTTTAAATCCCACATGAAGCCTGTGGATCCCCGGCCCCCTGCTGTGTGTATGACGACAGGATCTGCTTGTTCAGTGGAGTATTTATTTTTCACATGTTGACAGATGGATAAAATCATTCGTCTATAACACTGACCCAGAATAGCTCATTATCACCCCCCCCACCCCCCTCCCTCCCTCCTTCATCTTCTGCCGTCTCCAGGGAACGAGTGAAAACTTTCTCTCTCCTCCCTCCTGCTGCTCGTTTCAGTGTTGGGTTTCCAGGAAGGACGGTGTAAAATATCCCAGCTACGCTTCCGTTGTATACTGACAGCCGCCCCTCTGACTGGCAGCTCTTTTACAGGACAGGAAGTCCACGTCCACCCGGCTGCAGTCGCAGGTCATGCACCAAAAAGCTTTGAAATGTGGAGCCACTCCATATAACGACTGATGGAGCATCGCAGACAGAAAATCTCCATGTGCCTCATCAAAACTTCATATGAACCTTTTCTTGAATGTAATCGTCAAGAAGTTCCTGCATCACAACCCACAAACATTAGTAACTCGTTTGTCATCACTTACGTTTGTCTGTTTAAATTAAAACCTGATTCTGTCTCTTTCACACCTTGTTTGTTTCAGAGCTTCAGGCTTTTCAGTTTAGTCTGAACCTAAACATCAGGTGTGAAAGGTTCCTGAGTCCAGAAGAGGTGTTCTGGGTCTGGCTCCAACTGAACCATGGTTCGGTGAGCTTCGTGAAAACACTTTTTTGGAGAGTTTGGACTTTTTAACCAAGCAAAGCAGGTAGAGACACCATTAAACAATAGAATAAGAGGAAGCAGATGCAGTCTTCACCTCCGACGATATAATGTTTGAACCATTTGGAGCGTTTGATCCAGAACGTGATGGGGGCGTTTGCTCCTCAATCAGACTAAAAGGTCACATGACCTCCGTTGACCCGACACGGCTGCTAGAGTCAAATTCAAGTCACTAACTTTGTCCACACAGCGACTTCTGGGTGTGACCTCAGACGGACTCACGCTCCTCCACACATTGTCTGGTGTCTACATCCCTGCACACGAGCCAATCACAGCTTCAGACTGTTCCTCAGTGGATTCACAGTCTGCGGTGCACAGGCTCTGTCTGAACAGTGTCGATGCAAACTTTTGATTTTAGTTTAGTGAGTAAAGACTCACTAGTAAAGTAACCCTCTAAGCATTTGGTTCAACTTCTGTTTTTTATTAGAATCCGTCTCTAACCTTCTTTTGCTGATGTTTGTGTCGAACGCTGAAGTGAAAGAAAATCTTGTGGAATGTGGAAACGTTTGGGAAATTAGTTTGAACTTGATGTCAGGTTCAGTGACAGTGTTTTAATTAAACTACTGTGTGTGGGTGTGTGGGTGTGCGGTGCGGTTACAGATCATAGAGATATGAGGTCATGAGTGTAATGAGTAAAAACAGCAACGTGTCCTGAGGCGAGAACAAAAAGCTTCATCTCTGTAACTCGATTAATTATTCGGACACAAATAAACTCAACTTCACACACGTCCAACTCTTGAGCAGCTGTGATGTCATCAGATCAGCTGCTCGGCGGCAGGTTCACTTTGTTTTAACTGTTGATGCGACAGCTCAGTGAGTTACTGCACGATACCAACATCTAAGAACTTCGGAACATGTTCAAAACAATAAGAAACTATATATATTGCAAATTTCCCCACTGTGGGAGTAATAAAGGACTTCTTATCGTATTCCCAACTATGGTGGGGGGGGAGGGGGGGGGCGTGAAACAGGTGTGAGAACCAGTGTAGTTCTTCATCTTCCAGCAGGAAGTGTGAAAGTATTTCCCGCCTCAGGTGCCTGTGGCCTCTCAGTTCGTGTGCTGTAAATCTTTAGTGACGATGTCCGTGCTCCCGAACGCGCGGCTCGTTCACCTGTAGCTGCAGGACGCCTGTCACAACTCCAACGCCATGTCGGCGTAAGGCTGCAGATGAAAGATGGGCGTCTGGCTGAGGCGTCTGGCTGGGGGGGGGAGGTGTCTGACTCTCGGGCCGCGTCTCTGTCGACAGGATCCAGGTTATATTTGATGGATTTTAAAAAACGGTGGATTCACAGAGAACAAATCAAACTTTTCACCTTCGCTGGAAGAACCTGGAGCTTCTCTGAGGTCTAAAAGGTGAGCCGCGTCATTGGCTGATGATACCCAGGAGTCCGCCCCCTGTGTGACATCACTGCTGACCCTCCAATCTGTTCTCATCTACCAAAATAAAAAGACCAATCAGGACTTTACATTCTCTTTGTGTATTTCCAATTTAGGTTAAGTTTGATGACGTAAGTGTGTGTCTGTGTGTGTGTGTGTGTGTGTGCGTTTTTAGCACCTGTCGTCTCCCAGAGAGGCATGCAGATACGCTAATTACACACACACCTACATTTTTTCACTTAAAGACACACAACAAACCACGTCAGACACTTTCTGAGACACACACAGAGGGAGAGACACTAATTACACAAGCACACACTAACACACACACATAGGCACACACGCACACACTTGTATTTAGCAGGACTCAGATCAAAGTGAAGCCCTCAGACTGTCAGTGCAGATCTGCCTCAGGCCGACAGCAGCCACAGTTCATCCAGTGTTTACATTACAGCACTTTCTACTCTGCGCACACACACACTTACACACACACACACAAACACACACACACACACACTCACAGATCTGCAGCCCGATAGGACGGTGTACATCTTCATACTTGTGAATTATCCTCTGTGAGGAGCAGAGTGCAGCTCGTCAGAGTCAGACTCGTCAGAGTGATTCTTATTGAGCACGGAAGCTTAAGAGCAGGTCGATGACTGGGGGGGTCAAAGGTCAGAGGTCATAAGGTGCAGATGAGGAAGAAAGATATACAGGAAAATAAAGACAAGGATTTAAAATTCTCTTGGATCTCTTAACTCTCATAATTTATAAATGTTCCTCCTGATTTACACGTTGGATCTGAAGCTGTGTCTCTGTGTGTGTCTGTGTGTGTGTGTGTGTGTGTGTGTGTGTGTGTTCAGCATGCTTCTACTTGCCTCCCTCAGTCTCTGCTGTGGTATTCCCCCTCTCTCTCTCTCTCTCTCTCTCTCTCTCTCGCTCTCTCTTTCTCTCTCTCTCTCTCTCTCCCTCCGCTGTTAAAATTAATAACGGGATCTGACTGACGGACGCTCAGACAGTAGCTCTCGTCCAGAACAAACAATGAAGGAAACTTTGACCCTCGTCTAAACCCAGAACCTAATTCTAACCTTCACCCGAGGGCGGAGAGAAACAATAACTCAGGCCGGGACCTCGACTAAGTCTCAGGCCACCCTGTTCACACAAACACCACACCGCTAATTCTGATGTAACAGGAACCATTCGGCCTCCGTGTTCATCTGGGAGGAGAATCATCCAGATATGTAATATGGATGAAGAAGAAGCTTGACTGAAGGAACAGTGAGCTCTCCGTGAACACACAACACCACACAAGAGCTAATACACAACTGTACAAGACACAATGAGAAACAGACTCTGCTAAAAACAACACTAACACGAAATTACACACATCCACAGTTTGACACCTGAAATTTCTAAAACTCTCACAATCACTTCCACAAACACATCTGAGCCAAGATGGAGGATCAGTGACACAAGCAGATACACACACACACACACACAAGCACACACGCAAACACACACACACACCAGGGAAGAATCAGGTCCGATCAACTTTGGCTTCACCATCATCCCAGTGAAGACGTCTGTGGATTGAAACCAGAGACGTGATGTGGATAATAAAAACCGTCATGAAGCCGCCTGGAGGGGTGTGTGTGTGTTTGTGTGTGAGTGTGTGTGTGTGAGTGTGTGTGTGTATGTGTGGGTGTGTTTGGGGTGGGGGGGCTCAGGAGAAAGATCTCCATTACAGAAGCTTTTAAAAGCTCAGGATTAGGATTAGTGGAATGTCCCTTTAAGAGTCCGGAGCAGGGCCATGAGACAACAGGACAGGAAATGCATCTGAGCAAAGTGTTTGTGTGTGTGTGTGTGATTGTGTGTGTGTGTGTGTGTGTGTCTGAGTGTGTGTGTGTGTTTAATTGTATATATATATTTGTGACTTTTTCACAGGTTCTTTTGAGGGTTAACACTTAGAGTTGCAATTACGTAAATGAATAGAATAGAAGATCTAAGTGAATAAGAATGGTGACAGTTCATATCCAAAAGGTCAAAGGTCAGCTTCACTGTGACGTTACAATGAGCAACATTAAAAACCTTCCTGGACGATGTTCGACATCACACATTCTGAGGTGATGACACGGATATTTTGCATCATCCATGATCGGAGCATCGTCTGTTGTCATGGCTACGAGTGGGTTTAGCTTTAGCAGATGTGAGAACGAGGAGTCTGTATATATATCATCTATAATATGAGTTTGGAGAGGCCTGGAAATAAAGTTTAACTGGACTATTTGATCTGAAACTGAATCAGTTGATGTCTTTAACATCAGTTGTTTCATCTCTATGGAAACTTTCAGATTCATGTTGATAAAACAATTATTTATGCCAGTCACTGATCCAAATACTGACATCTGATGATCTGTAGCTTCTACATGTCAGAGCTCGTTCAAAGTATTTGATTCGTAAAGATCCCAAATATTCATGAGATTATTATCTACAGTTCATAATGTCTGCAGTGGAACTATCAAAATATAGTTTGTCATCTAATTAAAATGAAAACTAGGTCAGAAAAATTTGGAAAATATATTAAAATATTAACTAGATAAAATAATCCACATCATAATTATAACAATAATAATAAATTAATCTTATTACGTCTCATCTGATGAGAGGGATCATTGTACTGGTTTTATTTTGATGTGTGATTTATGTGTGGGGGGGATTCCCTGAGCTCATCGACGGGCAGCTGCTGATTTATGATTCTGTGAATATAAAGGATTTTATTTATTAAAGCTCATGTAAAAAAAAACATAAATTATTCTTATAAAATACATTTTAACTGCTGGTTTAAAGTCTGATTACCTCAGTAGAAACCGAAACGTGAGTCTCCAGTTTCAGTTTCATAAGTGATTAAAAGTGTATTTTATTCATCGTGTTAATGTGAAGTGTAAAAAGAAGCAGCAAAAAACACAAATTGTAAAAACTCAGTGCGCACAATTATTCTCCCTGATCATTTAAAACCTCTTTAATTTAATTTGAATTAAAACAATAGATTTAATTTAATAAAAATTCGACATAACTCTCATCAACAACAGATATTTGAGAAGTTACGCATCTCTTCGTGTTCACGGTATAATCTCTATTATTTTGACGGATCAAATAGATCGAAGCACAGACTGTGCGTGTGAGTGCGCGCGGATCAAATCGAGGCCTCGGGAGTTTAAACATCTGGTTTTGTTCTAATCGACGTGAAAATGTAATAATTTCAACTTTTTGAAACTTTTTTACTTTTTTTACAACAGAAAGAAAATAAATTGCATTCCAAGCTCTTCCCTTCTTTCACGTAAACAACCCGATGAAAAACAGAAACAGGTTCTTCTGCTCAAATCTGATTTCTGCTAAATTCAAACTTCTGATAGATTCCTCCAGCAGATGGACCGTCTCCTGAAGATCAGCTCCTCAGCCTCTTCGCTTGGTCTACACAGTGGAATGTGTTAAATCTGATTTCTGACTGAGACGTGGTCTGATCCAGGTCCTGAACCTCGGACCAGGCTCCAGCGGAGCGGCCGCGGAGCTCGGACCTGGAACCGAATCTCAAACCTGCGCAAAGCTCCAGTGGCTCCCCGCTGATTGGCTACCTGCGAGTTTCCTCCATCCGCTGCCATCTGATCCTCTCTCTCTCTCTCTCTCTCTCTCTCTCTCTCTCTCTCTCTCTCTCTCTCTCTCTCTCTACACACACACACACACGCACTAACTATATCTCTCTCCCACTCACACACTCTCTCTCTCTCTCTCTCTTATTCTTTCTCTCCCCCTCTCTATCTTTCCCTCAGTGCGCACCGCTGCGTCTCCAAAGTTTGTTCCTTTTTTGTCTGCGCGCCTCCTCTCTCTCTCTCTCTCTCTCTCTCTCTCTCTCTCTCTCTCTCTCTCTCTCTCTCTCTCTCTCTCTCTCTCTCTCTCTCTCTCTCTCTCTCCCGGTGCTCGGTGCTCGCGGTGAATGAAACGAGCCTGTTTACCATATTCAGATCGACGTCACCGTGTGAAGGTGGATCATGTCGTGCGGCCGTGTCTATAAAACCCCCCGCAGCCCGCTCCCTGCGCACGGACACACGCTCACCGGTTCAGACGGAGAGCAGCTTTGAGCGGATTTGCCTTGCGCGCGGACGGGAGGCTGCCTGCAGGTAAGTCCGCTCCTCCACGGACACACACGCACCCGCTGCTTCACTGCTTTTACTCAACTTGTTTCTGCGTCGCTTCCTCACAACTCGCCTCACAGTTTACTTTGGCACACTCTCTCTCTCTCTTAATCCGCTCCACACTGTGCCACTGTATTCAAATCCCTGCTCCGGGTTTTAAACGCTGATTTATTGCCTTTGCTGTATAAAGCTCGGGCCGCCCGGGGGGTGGCTGAGCCCCCTGAACTGTACCTATAAAAAGGCGCATAACCTAATAGACAAGCCGGCGCATGTAAACCTGTAAAACTATTTGGAATAGTTGACAGCTACTCCTCATGTTGGAGGAGCAGCGGAATGAAGGGGAGTTTCCTCTCTGCACACAGGCACGTTTTTCATGTCCTTCATCCACACTGAAGTTTATACATATATATGTGTGTGTGTGTGTGTGTGTGCGCGCGCGCATCCATCCGGTATCAAGAGGCGCGTCTGTCTGAGAAAACTCTTAAAGAAGAATATTAATTTAATCGCAGAATGCACGAGCCAAAATATTCTGTTATAAATTCCATTTAAAAAAAATACAAATCATGGTATTTTCTCTGATGTGGTCAAGAGAATAATAATCATTATTATTATTAATTGAATAATCAGAGCATCAGCAGGAGGACCAGGAGGTCGCGGGCCAGCCTGTAGATCAGGGTGTAACGGTTCAGTCTTTGTTTAGAACTTCTATCTTCATCTCTGTTTTTATTTCTGCTGCAGCCGGAGGTTTATTTATTTTATATCTGGACAGTTTACAGGAGGAACGAGGGACAATAAGGAGCCGCAGGAGCAGAAAGACGCAGGAGCAACTTTACGCACGGCCGCCGGACACTTTGAGACGGGACGGAGGCGCCGTTACGCGGGCTCCAGACACAGGTGGATGCTGGGAAGTGGACCGGCTCGGAGATGTTAACCCTGCAGGCTCAGTTCGGGGCTCTGTGGGCTCTCGGCGCTGCGCTCACCTCGGTGCTGTCCGCGCTCCTGCTGCTGGCGCTCACCCGGCAGCTGTGGAGCCTCCGCTGGAGCCTGACCCGGGACAAAGAGAGCAGCCTGCCGCTGCCGAAGGGCTCCATGGGCTGGCCGCTGGTCGGAGAGACCTTCCACTGGCTGTTCCAGGTGAGACACGATACTGATGGGTCGCTGTACCTTTTTTTCCAAGTGTTCCAGAACCACAACTCCCGTCCTGCGCGTCAGTGTGTGTGCGTCTGTGTGTGTGTCTGTTTGTGTGTGTTTAACTTCTGCAGATCTGCAGCAGGTTTTTAATGAACAGCTTATTGATTATTGATAATAATGGATGATGTGATGTGTGGGATCTGTGAAAAGCCGCAGATTCTTCACCCCGAGTCTCTGCTGCTGATGCGACATGTGCGGACTTGATGTTCAGAAACAGACGTTTTCTGTTCTTCCTCCCTCTTTCTCTCCGTCTGTCTGGAATGTTCTTGTCTCTTCATCCCTCTATCCTTCCCTCCTCATCCGCTTTTCACCGTCTTCTAAAGCTCTAACCGCAAATGATCTCAACTGAGCGGCGGACTAACTCCAAGCTTGGCCAAAACTATGTGGACATTCCCCACTTAATGGGCTGATTGTGATTTCTCACAGAAAGTCACTGCATCCTTATAGTGCACAGTCCTGGTCGGGTGTAATTTGGTTTATTGTTTTCCACCTGCATCTAAAAACAAACACTCAAAAAATCAATGTTTCTATCAATAAGAAAACAAGACTGAAATTCACAAAAATGCAGAACAGCGTTTTGTTTTTGATCCATTTTCAACAAATGTTTCTGAAATATCTTGACCAGTTTTTGAGAGATCTTTCTAAACTGGAACAAAACCAGACGGATTTACTTGAAGTAAAATTTGGATACATACTTTTTAAAGTTTCATAAATCCTGTAGTTTTCTGACTTGTGTTTCTACCCTAAATTCGACAAATTCCTATAATCTACTTCTGCTCTCCAGGGCTCCAACTTCCACATCTCCCGCAGAGAACGTCACGGCAACGTGTTCAAGACCCACCTGCTAGGGAAGCCCCTCATCAGGGTCACGGGGGCTGAGAACATCCGCAAGATCCTGCTGGGCGAGCACACCCTGGTGTGCACCCAGTGGCCCCAGAGCACCCGCATCATCCTGGGGCCCAACACCCTGGTCAACTCCATCGGGGACCTGCACAAGAGGAAGAGAAAGGTAAAAAGAGGAAGTTTCACAGGTTTCAGTTCAGTTCAGGTTCACAAACCAGATCCTGATATTTACATAAATATAGAGGATGCATCAAGTTTTCTTTTCCAGTTTGAGTAAAATCTGGATGCATGTGTGTTAGTTGACTGACAACTTGAACATTTAAGAACTCGGACCTGAAACTCAGAGGATTATGAAGGAAAGATAAAAACACTGAATTTAGGACAACGATGCATCTATGTCGTCTCAACAGCAGTCAACATTTATGGATATAGAAAAACAATTCCAAAATTGTTGAAAACATACACTTTCAATGATGATATTCTTCCTCCAACTCATCCCAACCAATCTAATGTCTTCGTTCTGTCCTCTTCTGACGTCCTGTTGTCTCCTCTGCCTCCGTTCACATCTTATCTCCTACATCCTTCTTACCCTCCCCACCCGTCTTCCTCCTCCGTCAGTACTCCCTCAAAGGTGTTGACTGTCGTGTACCAGGTAATAACTTTTTACGACTCCTCTCTCTTTGTTTCCTTAACCCTTTCAAGATTCTGGCTAAAGTGTTTAGCCGAGGGGCCCTGGAGTCCTTCCTGCCCCGGCTGCAGGACGTCGTCAAGTCTGAAATCGCCAAGTGGTGCTCGGCGCCGGGTTCCATCGACGTTTACAGCGCCGCCAAGTCCTTGACGTTCCGTATCGCCATCCGGGTTCTGCTGGGTCTGCAGCTGGAGGAGGAGCGGATTGTGTACCTGGCTGGCATCTTCGAGCAGCTGATGAACAACCTGTTCTCGCTCCCAATAGACGCTCCGCTCTGCGGCCTCCGCAAGGTGAGACACTGTGAGGACGATGCATAGGACCTGATAAACTAGAGGTCAAGTTCAGATGCTGATTCAGCTGGATTTGAGGTGTCCGGCATCTTAGAGTCAGCTTGTAAAAGACAAAGTACAAGATAAGGTGGATCTAATTTCATTTTAAATGACGCTTCTCTTTCCAGGGCATTAAAGCCAGAGAAATCCTTCACGCCAACATGGAGAAAATCATCGAGGAGAAGATGGCGCGGCAGCAGTCGGATGACGAGTATCAGGACGCCTTCGACTACATGTTGTCCAGCGCCAAAGAGATCGGACAGGAGGTCAGCCTCCAGGAGCTGAAGGTAACGGAGCCTGAAAGTTATGATTCTGAAAGTTCAGACTCGTACAATCAGTTTTATATTTGTTTGAACTTTCGTGTCCAACGTTGTCGACTGATAATCGGGACGATATCGCGAAACCTTACCCCAGATGCTCTTAGACATCTTTATGCTCAGAGAAAGATTGACTTTGAACTGAATTTTGATTTGGAATATCAATTAAATTAATTGAAATCAGTGGAATAACATAAAATCATTTTCCAATTCCCTCTCTTGCAGGAAACAGCAGTGGAGTTGATCTTCGCTGCTCACTCAACCACAGCCAGCGCCTCCACGTCTCTGATTCTGCAGCTCCTCCGTCACCCTGCCGTGGTGGAGAAGGCCAGAATCGAGCTGGAGGCCGAGGGCTTGGGCTACGAACCCCCCAGCGGCCTCAGCTCCTCTGGAGCCACGACGGAGAAAGACCCCGACGCCAGCGTCACAGAGTCGACCTGCCTGCTGAACGAAGTGTGTCAGAATCCCAGCGACCAGAATGGTTTCCCACAGTCCCAGTCTCACATACCGTACCTGAGCCTGGACAAGCTGAGCCAGCTGCGATATGTGGACTTTGTCATCAAAGAGGTGCTGCGCTTCCTGCCGCCAGTGTCCGGTGGTTACCGCACGGCCCTGCAGACGTTCGAATTAGACGTAAGTTCAAGTCACAGACACTGTTCATATGACGGGTTCTTTGGTTTGGGTCGACAAAGATCTCACGGTAACAAGCGATAGATCGGCAACGCCACAACGAGTTGTCGGTTCGGTAAAAAAACACCAAACAAAGATCAACATCTTGTCAAAAGTCTGTGCGGGAAAGTGTACCAGAAAAAACCTCTGTTGTTACACTTATGGCCTGAAGGTGGTGCTAGTCGCACTGCAGCAGCTATAACTATATTTGCCTGTAGGGGGCGACTCTAACTCTTCTGTTGGTTTGCGAGGTCTGGTAAAAACTGCACAGCTCCTCCTTGTGGAGCCTGATGATCATAACAAGGCAAATGTATTTCAACTATTCTGCGGATTAGTGAGATCTTCAATTAACAAATCCTGTTCGAGAGTAAATCGGTTTTATACTCAAAATGTCTCTGCCCTTGAAGTGCAGCTGGCTGTTTATATTATGAAAAGGTTATACTATTATTTTTTACATGATCTGTCTTAGCCCTTCATTTTTGATGAAATCGCAAATGACAAATCTTGTAGTTTTGGAGATTTGATAAGATTTAACAACATGTAAAGATAAAACCTTTGTTCCTATTTCACAGGGCTACCAGATCCCTAAAGGCTGGAGTGTTATGTACAGTATCCGTGACACCCACGAGACCGCAGCCGTCTTCCAGAGCCCGGAGCTGTTCGACCCGGATCGGTTCGGCCCGGACCGGGAGGAGAGCAAGGCGGCTCGGTTCAGCTATGTGCCGTTCGGCGGCGGCGTGCGGAGCTGCGTGGGGAAGGAACTGGCAAAGATCATCCTCAAGACTCTCACTGTGGAGCTGATCGGAACCTGCAAATGGGCTCTGGCTACAGAGAACTTTCCAAAGATGCAGACGGTGCCGATCGTGCATCCAGTGAACGGGCTGCACGTGCACTTCACGTACAACCACACACTTTAGACACAAACTCAGACTGACGAAGCTTTTCAAAAAAATAAAGAGAGAACTCAGTCAAGAGGACATTTTACCTCCAATCCTGAATCTGGAAATATCGCCGAACACGATAAAGGAGGCGAAACCACGGTGACTGATGCTGCCGTTTCTCGCTCTTCTCGTCTCCATGGAGATGAACAGTGTGAATTACCTGGCGACAACAGGGGGCTAACAGGCGATATATATACAAGATTTCATGGATGCACGTCGAGCCAAGAAACTAAGTTACGCAAATGCTAACAGATCATTGAAGCTAGTAACGCTAATTATAACTACACAACTACTCACACAACTACACAACTGATACCTGTAAAAGAATCAACACACACGCACCTCTTTCAACTCACCTGTGCTGACGCACCAGTGTTAGCTACTGGTGTCTCTTGCTAGATATAACGCAAAACAAAAAACACACCTTTCCAGGTTTTGTGACGGGTTTTTTCATTGTGGAACCTTGGTGACAGCACCCCCTCATGGTAGCAGGTCGTACCAGCATCAACCTGTTATTCAAAGGCAATGAAAGAGGAAACACCACATCAATATCTTAACTTATATCTGTAAATTCATATTTTTGATGATGAATACTGAACAAAATAAGCTTGTTTGTGAAAAATCATTTTGTAAATATTTTCCTGACACTTGTATTTCACACTCAGGAGATGAAGAAGAGGTTTACGTAGGTAGTTCGGAGCATTTCATCTTCTCTTCAGTTCAGTTTTTAAGTTATTCAGGTGTAACATCATTTTTACCAATAAATGGTGTTTTACAGTCAATTCTCAAAGTTGCCTTCAGCCATTACATATTCTCTACATCTTTAGTCTGTAAATACATTTTAACTTATTGAAATATAAAGACAGTGACACTAAGTCTAGTTTGACTTCCGAGACCGAAATGTGCCGTTAATTTAGTCTTGAAACTTGTTGCGGTCGAACTCGCCCCCTGATTTTCACCAGAATTGTTTAACCGAATCCGTTTCTTGTTCCAATCCTCATTTTTATTTTCATCTTTGGCCTTCGATACCTGACACGTGGACATGTTCTACCTGTGCAGAGACAGAAAGATGAGAAACATCTGGACTCATGTTCGTTCAGTCCCACGATGCAACAAGAAACCACAGAAACACGTTTACTGATGGAACTTGCACTTGATTTTAACTCACAATCAGGAACTCCTCTGAATGTCTCAATACATAGAAAAACTACTCTGTTGTCTTAATATGAATGTGTTATACTGTATATCCTTAAAAGTGCTATTATTGTGTGTATGAAATGAAGTAGCATTATGAATAAGCTGTATTTAAAACGCAGATGTATCATTTCTGTTTCACTCTCTGTAATATGAATAGATAGAGACACTAACCTGTAAAGACCAGAAAAACCTTGTTTCTCTGTTAGAAACCGTCTTTGTTTAGAGCAGCGTTCACTGAGAGTCAACTTATTAATATTATTATTATTGGTCTATTTCTGAGACTGTGTGTGTGTTGGTTTTGAAGCCTAATGAGACGCGCTGTGAAATGTTACGTACGATGGATCTGTGGAAGGAGATAGCACTTTCTCCACTTTAAGGAGTCTGTATATATTTGTCCTGTGTGTTGAGTGTGTAGCTGCTGTACAGTCGATGTCAAGAGTAAATTAGAAGATGGTGAAGTATCTTGTTCTCATCATGTTTAATTTTATATTTCTTACTGTAACTGAATGTCTAAATATTCATACAAACATAAAATCCTGACACTGTGCTATTGACATTATTGGGTGGCAGCCATCTTAGAAACATGACCTACGTGAAATGACAGAAACCATCTTTTGACAAACATTTATTTAACGTCTTTCTTTAATTTTATAGTTTGGTCCGTGTCCCATCTGCTAACATGGAGCAGGAGGAGTTTATTACCAGCCACCACCAGAGGGCGATTCTGACACTTTGGCTTCACTTTAGGGGAGCCGGCATGTCGTCCATCTTAATTTACAGTCAGCGGCAGAGGCAGAACGTGGCTCCATTGCCCCCTGGTGACTGCAGGCTGAATTTTACAAACAAGACCATATTTAAAATAGTGAAAAAAATCATGTTTTATAGTGAGGGAGTGTGGATGTTGGCAGAGTAACTTTTATACTGTTGTAATCAAATTAACAAGATTGAGATAAAACTAATAAAACTTACAATCACCAGGAATCACTGTAAAACCACAACAAGCGTCCTGACCTCATTCCAAACAGAACTTCCCAGGAGGTCGCGACTGAGGTGCCAGTGGACGTCAGCGCGGAGGTCACGGCAGAGGTCAAGTTTAGGTCACCAGGCATTTCCAGCCTCCACCTGACCGCCCTCATTGACAGGCGGAGAATAGGGTGAAGCTATGTGGCAGAAAATTAATGGGACACAAACAGCCCGGCCTAATTATGTACGCTGCAGGGCCCCGTAGCTCTGCCAATGTCGTTATCTGATTGACGCTCAGTCAGTGTGAACTTGGCGACGTTTTGAACCGAGAGTTCACTCCGATGCCACCGGCTGAGCAGGTCAGTGACCGGTCAGCTGATTGGAGGCTGCATGGGAACCGGAGCGGGGGACGTAACACAACACAAAAACAACTCAACACATCCCGACTGTCGCTGTTATAACACAACAGACGCAACAATGGGACAACAGACTCACTTGATCGAGGAAGTGCTGCTTTAACACACAGATTGAGGCTGAACCACCCAGGCTCGGGAGCTTTATGATTAAAATCAGTTTATAAATTTAAAAAACAATTAGATCAGTTCAGAACTTTAAAGCATCACCATGTGATAGTTACAGATAAAGAGCGCCCCCTGCATGTGGTGATTAATTCTGCTGGTCTGTGTGTCTGAGTGATGTGAAAGTTTATCTATGTGATGAGTTCTGAATGGGGTCGTACTTCACATAAATTTTACCCATGATCCTGTGCTGCCTTAACCTGAAGCTGCTGCCGTAACGAATCCAACAAACTCTGTTTAGAATTCTTCACATTCTGAAAGTTTCCCGCTGAGTATTGGAGATAAACTGGTTTATAATAACTTCAGAGTCTTTTGAACTGATCGACAGTTCAGCTTCACTCTTCAACTCGCTGGACCTGATTGTGACAGTTGAAGCTGCTCAGTCAGTTCCACACTTCTCACAGGAGATCGAACCCACTCGCTGCTCATAAAGTGCGGCTTGATATCAAAGGACAACGTGTGATGTTCAGCAGGACGGTAATGCTACTTGATGTCGGTTGCCAGCCGCCAATAAACCAAACAAAGAAGAAGAAGAAGAAGAAGAAGAAGAAGAAGAAGAAGAAGAAGAAGAAGAAGAAGAAGAAGAAGAAGAAGAAGAAGAAGAAGAAGAAGAAGACGTCCATTGATTATTGATTATTAGTTGTTATTGCAGCAGCTCGAAAGCTAACGATGCAACAGTCAGAACGGTTAAAAAGAAACCAGACTTCTCAGTTCAGACTTCACAGCCAACGAAGGCGTGTCCCCTGAGCTGTAACACGGCTATCGTCATAGTTACATACAAGCAGGGACACGCAGATTCACGCCGACATCAAACAGCTGTTCGTATGTCGCTGTCCAAACCGACAGATTTAAAGTTTCCACGTTTTGAACCTTGTATTGTAAATCTCATAATTTACTCACGACCCCTCTGTGGACGTTTGTGTATGTTCGACCGTGACTGAACGAGTCTCCAGCTTCAGACCCTGGATGAAACCAAACCAAGGGCACGAACTTGGACCCTTTATAACAACCCTCTCATTTAAAACCACACTTCACAAGCTCTGGGTCAACCTGAGGTCATCGATGAAGACCTGGGAGGTCCTGAGATCAGTGAAGAGGGGCGTCCCTTCATCCTCCTGATCAAAAAGGTTTTTAATTTCTTCATGAACCTGTGAAGGCAGATTAGATTCACGTGAGAGCTGCTGCGTTCAGTAGAATTCATCAAGTAGAATCTTATTCTAAAACAGTAACTCATGTTGCAAATCTGCCTCCATTTCTTAATCTGTCCCATCAAATCTATTTTCTCTTTTCCTCTGAGATATAAAAAACCTGTTCTCGCTCGGCTCCAGCCTCCAGCCTCGTATTTGTGTTTTCTGGTTCAGCGACAGGTCCTGGTCAAGATAAGGACGGCGATTTGCGAAATGAGGGAGAAAACAGTGTCAGATGGTGACTGGGATAAGATGCTTGGTGGCTCCTCGGCCTCAGAGAGTGTGTGTGTGTGTGTGTAGATATTTAACCTCGTGTTTTCTTAAGGTTTATTTCCATCGCTGCTGCTGTCACGGAGGAAAAACCTCAACGCTGCAATCTTGGTGGTTTTTAGTTTTTTTCATACGTGTAATTGAAAGTTTACGTTTCCTTTTCTGCGCTGAGTCAGTTCGGGTCCATTGTGTGACTTCAGGGATAAAGACGGACTGCGGCAGCTGTGGAGGATCAGCGGGAGTTCATCCGTCCTGATGTGTTCACAACTGTAAAATTAAACTGTTACACTATAAAAAGTCACCGAACATTTAAACATTTTAAAGGTTTTCTGACTGTGGCCGAAGATGGAAGGGGGCGGGGCCTCTGGACGCCCACCACGAAGCTCACAATAGAAACTTCACTTTCTGTTTTAAAAATCATCTTAAAAAGTCAACTTTACCAAACTACTTTTACGAGTAAGAGTTTTTTACGTTTCTCTTAAGATCCGCCCTCTAAAATAGAATTCCAAAATGATGTCCAACATGGAAATTACACACATCATGATGTACAGGTTTTCCTGTTCAAAGGGCTTTTTGGTAGTTTCCCTCTTGTTGAGGGTCGAGAACGGAGGATGTCGCTCCTTGTACGTGTTTCTACTTTCCAGACATCTTGTCAGCTCAGGTGTTTCCTGTCAGGTGGAGGTGAAGTCCCGCCCCCTCAGGACTGAACAGGAAGTGAAGGTGGCAGTAATGAACCAACAAGGTGTTTAAAAACTGCCATTGAACAAAGGTAAAAGAAGAAGAAAAACTACAAGGTAAAAACAAGGTAAAAAAACTTTCACTTTCCCTTTCAATCAAAGATTCACTGTCGACATGAGATAGATTTTTAAACAGACGATCGCTTTATATCCCAAAACCATAAATAACAATATTAACAGGAAAAATTTGCAATTCTGTTATTTAACATGAAGAAGAGTGTAGTGATAATTCATGAGTTTAATGCCGCTCAATAGATAAGGTCATTTTAAACTTGGATGATTCTGCAGGTTGATAATAAAAAAACGTGGATTAAAAGTTACTTCAAGGTGTTTTTTAAATGTACAAATAGATTGAAAAGAAAATGTATGTTTATTGGTTTATAAAGGACGACGTTAGAAGGTGTAAACATACATTTACCAGTCGGGAACTTCTTAATATAAAGTCAGTTAAAGTCTCATTTGGGACGTCACATTAACAAATGAGCTGCCGGGTATTGTGTGAATGGGAATTTGACCATTTATAAGTGTTCCAATAAGAAGTCGATAAATTAAAACCTGAATGTTGATATTAATCTGGAACGTGCTCCGTCTCAGAGAGGAGGATTCGTCTTGTTTTGATTTTCTGGTTTGTCGTCGGTACCTGACCTCCTCACCCCTTCACCCCCTCACCCCTTCACCCCCTCACCTCTCTGGACCTGCATCGCTTGTGTTCAGCTCCACAACAAAAGATACACATCAATAACCATTTCCCCAAATTGGCTGTTTCAGGTCATTGGGAGAGCACTTAATTATTATAATGAGCTAAAGGAGCAGTCTTTGGAGAAAAATTTACCAACGGGCCCCAGTGGTGCGTTAACACGATCCGCTCACCTCCACTAACAGAGGTCGGGTTTATTTATAACACGGCGGCGTGAGGGAGGCGTTTTACAGAATCGTGTGAAAACAGAGACACAGCAGCTCAGTGAGATCTACATCTTATTTCTTTACACTCAACTGTGTGCGAACAATATTAAATTACCAGCAGGTTCTTATTCTTTTGTTCATTTGAGCATCCCTCAGCAGAGCTCAGAGCGCCACCAACAGGCCTCAGATTTCACCAAATCAAGGAAGGTTTTGATCTAAATAAACGAACAGATTTCACTTTGATTTAGTAATGATTTAAATTCTGACGTGGTTTTAAAGTCGTAAGCAAAACGAGTGAGATTTCATTCACCTCCATTCCTCACGTTAAGCAACTTGGAAGAATGAACCAGAACTTGCAGTAGATTCCAGAACAGGGAGGTGAGAATATTCTGTGATTTAGATTGTTGAAGCACCTACTGAATTTAGAAGCTTTCATTGGAAGTTGAGATACAAGATGAATGTGACGTGCAGGGGGTAAATGTTGGTTTAGGTGCTGAGCAGCTGGAGGAAGCGTACGTGGAGAAGGAGTCCGAGGAGGCGGAGGAGGATGTGGAGAGGGAGGAGGAAGAGCGGGTACGGACATACAGCTGTACAGCAGATAATTATTGGCTTTGTCAGACAACATCTGTTATGTCAGCATTCCAGCCGTCAGCCTGGAGGAGCTGGAGACGCCTGCAGAGTCGGAGAGACAGTCACACTCAGGAAGACCAACGCTGCGTTCGCCTCGGACAATTTAGAGTTCACCTCCATGTTTACCTGAGCACAGTCTGAACCTGCAGCCTCCAGGGTCACAAGTTCAATTCCCCGTCTGCCCTGCCGCGGTGTACTTGACCAAGACAGACGGCCCTGAGGCTGAGGCTGACCATGACCTCTGACCTTCCTGGGTCTTCCTGGCACTGTTTGTCTCCTGCAGAGATCAAGACAACTAATGTTCTGCTGCTTTTAATTGATGTGAACATGTTTCCACTAAGATCTGCAACTGAACACGCTTCACATGACTGTTCACATACACTGGTCATGTGACGTAAACAGGAAGTGGATGGTCTCCTCTGCAGTGGGTTGCTTGGGCACAGGAAATACTATGAGGGAGGAACAGTGATGGCGAAAACTTTTTTTGAGTGTTAGCGACTCATTGTATTCATCATGTGACTGTCAAGAACCAATCAGGAAGAGAACGTGGGCGTCATCGTTTACTAAAGTCTACAGGTAAACCATGGACTATAGCTGTGTTCTAATTCAGGGGCTGCAGAGGATTTCCGTGATGGTGTCATCAGCTCGTCCCGCCCTAATTGCGTTTGCCTCTTGGTTGTTAAACCTGTGTACTGTTTGGTTGAAGCGTGAAACTGAAGCATCGGACGCAGAATAACTGAGCCTTCATAATAATCATGTCAAAACTTATAATTTGTCTTCATCAATACACCAAGTTTTACACCTCTCTGAAACCATTTTCAAATGTTTTCCTTTCCACTTGTTTTTTAATCTATTTTATGCATCACATTTAAAACGGTTGCATGTCTGCAGCCACACATCGGCTCGATCAGGCAGAATAAGTGAAAACACCTGTGTGGGTGGACCGTGTGTGTGTGTGTGTGTGTGTGTGTTTGTGTGTGTGTGTGTGTGTGTGTGTCTGTGTGTGTGTACAGGAGCTCTTACACAGATTCATGCAGAGACAAACCTAAACACTGGAATCACGAATGCATGAGGGAAAAACAGCACACACACACACACACACACACACACACAGGGCTTTAACGTGCCGTTGGCTGGGTGTGGTGCCCCAACAGAGTTCATGAATTAACTGAACTCTTGAACTGTACTGTGGTATGTGGCAGACAGTCAGTCAGACAACCAGTCAGTCAAAGTGCACGGGAAGAATCTGTCCCAACAAGTCTGCCGACGCATCCAAAATCATCTTCAGGAAGGATGAACAATCGATGTTCCACTCAGCTGATCTACGCCATGAAAGAGATGTTCCCAGTGATCCCTCCGGTGTTATGAAAACATAGAAAACATGTTGTTGGGGTTTGTTGGTACAGAAAGAGTTGATCATGCAACTGACAGCAGTCACATGTCCAAACAAAAAACTGTTTGTGCTTTTGTCCAGTTGTTCATCTCTTTTCTTTCTCTCTCACATTTCCCTCCCTGCCCTCCTCCCCCCATCTCACTCTCCTTTTTTAACCTGTCAAGAAAACCTCACCTGTTGCATCATGTGGCGTTAAATCGTTTGATGATGAAGTAGGTGAGTCATCGGTGAGACGGGAAGATGTATCAGTTGCCCACGACGACACACATCTGTCTAGAAATTCCTTTTCGAAAAAAAAGGAAGTTGTGCATTTACAGCTCTGAAAAGTGAAGCCAAATCATCTTGGATCGCCCCCTAGTGGCTGACTGTAGTAAACATCAACTTCTCAAAGCGGTATCTGTGTTATGACGCTGATGTATGTTCAGGTGTTTTAATTTGTTATTTGTTGATATAACGGGCGGAGACGTCTTGATTGACAGCTGAGACTGACTCAGGGTGAAGAGAGTGTATCGGTGCGTCCCCGATGATACACACTCTCCACCCTTTGATCACCACTGCACACGGAGACAGTTGTTTCTGTCAGAGAGTGTTGAGGCAGCCTGACCTGTGTGTGTGTGTGTGTTCATGAGTGAGTGAGTATATTCACACACACATAAACACACACTCCGGGTCACCGTGGGGTCCCTGGCCTCGGCTGCATTCCTGTACGGAGGCTTGTGATGATACGAACGTCGCAGCGCTGTGCGGCTGTCTGGGCTCCCGGCCTGCGAATCCAAACACGGAGGGGTCGGGACCTCGGAGTATTGGTTTAACGCGGAGATAGGTGTCACCGCGGCCGTGTTACAGCGAAGCAGCACCAGGCATAACTGACTCCGGAATGACAACAAACACAGCGGCTCTGTTGTTCCTGCTAATTTGCTGGTGTCTCCCCAAAAGCCGAGGCTTAGCTGACACCACAGGACGTTTAACTCGATCAGTGTTCCACTTTTTATCCGTTTTATTTATCAGATAAAGGTTCTGTTGTTGCCCCCCCAACCAGAACCTGACCCAGGAGAGATCCTGTTTCAACAGCTTCCTTTCATCGGCTCTAATGTGTTATATCAACAGTCTTCAACGTGATTACAAAACTGACAAACACCAGAGAACTAACAGGGTTCAAATGGAAATGTTATATAACTTCTAAATGTTCCTTTTGCGTTTCGACTTTTTCTGTTCTCTTCTGTGTTTCCTTCTCTAACTCCACATGAACAATAAGACAAAAGGATCCATAAGCAATTGTCAGTCAAATTTGGTGTTTCACAAATCATTTCATACATAGAGATCATTGAGCCTAAAGAGCAACATTTTTTAATTGTAACACATGCACGACTAAATTTCTAAATCAATGAACCTTCACTCTGTTGTTTATAAACCTGAATTAGAACCTAAATGAATTTCTGGGGTTGATACTGATATTAGTGAATAAAAAATAGTTCTAATACCGATATATTTGCTAATAAATATATTTATTTTTATTGTCCAGTGTCCCTTAGATGTTCTTATCAACATAATCAAATCCTTCTGACAAAAAAATGTAATTGAGGTTTGATAACGCCAAAGTTTCTGGTGCGTCCTGCAGGTGAAGACGCTTTAGCTTCAGCAGCCGATGGGAAACCTGCTGCTCTCTGATTGGCTGCAAGAGCAGATGTGCATCCTTTTTTTAGGATTCAACTAAATTTGCTCTGTTTTTAAATGTGTTGATAATTCATATAAGACATCTGACCTGTTCTCAACCTGCTGCCCGTTTGAACAAACCTCTGTTTACAGTGCATCCGTCTGTCCCTGCTGTCAAAGCAGAGCGTCCGTCTGTGTGTCAGTGTTGTTGCTGAGCGCAGTGACCCGGGGTCACACTCACTCTACTCCCGTTATATATTCCTCTGTTACGAACAAGTGGTCTGAAAGCTATGAGCATTTTAGAGAGAGAGGGAGTGAGAGACAGAGAGAGAGAGAGAGAGAGAGAGAGAGAGAGAGAGAGAAAGAGAGAGAGAGAGAGAGAGAGAGAGAGAGAGAGAGAGAGAGAGAGAGAGAGAGAGAGAGAGAGAGCAGCGGGGTCTGTTTAACTTTTACCTCAAACACCCTAATCCGTTTGTGTTGGTGCTTAAAGTGACATATGTCTTTATAACCCTAACCCTTTATACATCTTTATATAGTCACTGATGTTGATCATTTGTAGTATTTTGTCATATTTTTGTAGTATTTTTTGTCCGTTGTAGTTTACTTACACAAATGCTCACGATTATTATCACATCTCAATATCACACGTGTGATTCAAGTTTCAACTCTTCACCTTCAGCCGTTGCCAGATCTGCCACCGGGCATAATTACAGGTGAGGAGGAGATGGGCGGGGTCCAGCTTGATCAGCTCTGCCTGCGTCAGAGACGACTCTGTCTTCAGCTCACGGCAACACACATACACACACACACACACACACACACACACACACACACACATACACACACACCCACAACCACACACATACACTCTTTCTATGAGCACAAATAAAAACAAAGTACAGTAATAGCAAAGAAAAGAGACAATAAAAAAGAGAAGCAGAAAGTTCATGTATGTGCAGGTACACACACACACACACACACACACACACCTGGAAGCACACACACATACAGACACACACACCAAACAAAAATGCGCATACATGTTTGTATTTCTATGGTTCTGAGGACACGCCTCTGACCTCAACTCTGAACCCTACCACCCGGTCTTTCCGTGTACATCGTTAATATCAACGTGTAAAACTCACAGACATATGGGAACACACATGTTCTCAGATATTTGTCTCCAGGCTGATGAGAGTTTATCATTTTGTTGAAGTTCATGTGAGGACGGACTCGTCTGGAAGCTTCAAGACTGATCCACGTGATTTAATATTCAGTATCAGCCCAAAAAACACTTCTATTGTTTTTTTACTTCACAGCTGCTTGGTCTGAGGTCACATTTCACCAGAGTGATTATTGACACTTTTAACCATTAAAGTAATTCAGAAGTTTTGAAATACTATTCTTTTTTTCTTACTCATTCTACACTTGGTCGGGAAACTTTAATGTCATTTGAATGAATCATAGGGTTTATTATCGGCAGCAGAGTCACCAGGAGGTGAAGGGAAAGCTGCACAATGTCACGCCCAGAGGTCAAGTCCAGAGGTCACAACCAGGGGTCACGTCCGGACGAAGCTGTTATTTTGCGGTTCAGAAAAGTAGGTTGAAAAAGTCCCTGTGACTTTATGATCAGGATGCGTTCTCATTAGGCAGATGAATTTAATCTTTGAGTGCATCATGAGCTAATGGACCTTTCAGACTTTTATAGACTAGATAAAATGGTTCAGTGGCGCTGGAGGAGTCAGGACCAGTCATCCATCGTACGTGACGAGTTGAGACAAAAAAAGGACAAAGACGAACAAGAGATGACGACAACCTGTGTAATGAGTTGTAATATTGTTGCTATTGGCCCCAAATGTGCATCTTTCTAAACCATGGTCACACTAGAAGGAAGGGTAGACAGGTGGCGCCATCTGGTGGTTGTGTGTGTGCTCTACCTGCTTTTCCTACACGGTTGTATTTGTTTCTATTATTTAGCATTTCTTTAAGTTTTTTTTTACAGTTTTCTATGGTTTCATTGAGTGATTGTGTTTATATCCGGTTTCAAACATATGTGAGTTCCACCTGTGTGATTCTCTGTTTAAAAATTAGGCTTATTTTTCTATGTATAAATGTGAATGTTAGGTCACAACAATAAAAATATTTTCATATAAACCAACACTTCCTCTCTTTAGATTCACATGCTCTGGATTCTTGTTGTTCTCTGACTTTGTGAAGACAACTGTAACTGGATGAGGAGAAGGAGGAGGAGTTGCCTGGTAAAATAAAAATAGATTGATTAATATTTAAAGGATCTTCATGTGACGGTTTAGAAAGAATCTAGTGGATATAAATATGTGACATTGGGATTGTTCACGTTTATAGATTCCAGCCTCTGGTTGTCTTTACGTTCCGCCAGCAGAGGGCACCTTCAACCCACAGGATGGACAAAACAGGGAGTGTTACAGTTTTTCTCCATTGCTTTGGCTCCTTTCACGAAACAGAAATGACATTTTCAAAGCTTTAAATACATTTGCCAAACTAACATAGATGGTTCAGCAAAACTCCATGGCACACCTGCAAAAGGTCATATCTCAACCAAAACAGCCAACTCATCAGTCAAAACTAAATTCTTTTCTCATACAAATAGTCAGTGCGCCCAAAATGAAAAGTCCCTTTGGCATTGTTTAAACACTACAGGTCAAAATGTTTAGATGTTTTGTCAGTATGGCAGTGGACCATAGAAATATCCCTCATGTGCACATTTCAATCTTGGCTCAGTCCTTTGACACTGAATGGTTACAGTAGATGTTTTCTTTCCAGAATACTATGTGTATCAAACAGAAATTTAATTCTGTTAACAAAGATTAATTCAAGGTTCCACATAAAATACTTTATTGAACTCATACTGCCATGGAAATTGTTACAGTAATTGCCATACATCGTGCTTACAGTAACAGAAAATGTGTACAGCACAATATACTGTCAAACAATAAGCACATCAAAACTAAAATTTGGCATAGTGAGATTTTGACCTTTTGAAGGTGATCTATGTAGTTGTGCTGAACCTTATGGGCTGTTTTGCCAATTGCACTTAGAGCCCTGAGAATGTCATTTCTGTTTCGTGAAATGTGCCAAAGCAATGGAGAAACACTGTAAACTTACTGTGTGATTGTTGATCAGATGTGTGAAACTCAACCTTGATTACTAAAGTTCTAGTTGCACCTGAAAATTAGGCCGATGATCAAAGATATCCTTATTACAGTATATATCATGATGTTTTTCATGGTATTATGTGCCTGAAAGATTTTGACAGTAGAGTGAACTATTGTGCAGGTGATGATGTAAACAATGAAATGATGCCAACATGTTCTGAAGTGAACAACAACTTGACTGAGAAGCAACAGTCAGTTTTGACCAGCAATATATATTCAATTGGCAATTGGGCTAACTGAAGGCAATTGTACCAAACCGTTTGCAAAGTGTGCTAAATCATTTGAAATTTGTGCAAGCTGTTGGAAATTGTACTTGTCATGTGCTAGGATGTGCTAATACAATTGCAATTTGATTAAAGGAATGAGATATTCAAATCTGTTGTGAACAAGTGCACAGTGGTTTGGAGATTTGCACGTGTTGTTTTGAGAATGTCATTTCTATTTCGTGAAATGAGCCAAAGCAATGGAGAAAAACTGTAATTAGAGAAACCACCGATTCCGCAGATAATTCAGTTAATTCCGTATTTTGTTATTATGTTAGTGTGTTCATCTGTGTTTTTCCATTATGTGATTTTTATCTTAAGTTATTTGCTGCTTGACTGAACTATTTTTTCTTTGTTTATTTTTACCAGAAAATAATGAACACAGAATGTATGCCTCAGTTTGAAGATCTATATTTATGTAAAATAACTTTAAATTAAACAACTGCTTAAGCTTAACATCACCATTATTTACAGAAGGTGCTTGTTAGATACCTGGTATGCAAACAAAAACCAAGTTAAATTAGTTGACCTGATCAAAGTCAAAATGTGGAATATGGCCAAAATGGCCACTAAATGCAAAATAGCAGGCTTCCTGTTGCGTTTTTCCATTTGCACTCACGACTTTTTTGTTTCTTGTAATGATACACCTGTGTATCGATTTTTGTGAAGATCGGTCAATGTAAACATGTTCCAGGGGTCTCGGGGGGCATCGTTGAGCCATTTTGCGACACCCATTGAAAATTCCACCATAATACGTACATTTTCACCACTTTCTAACTTTTTGCACATGTTGGTAAGAATTTGATCAAGTTAAGCCAACAAAAAGCCAATTCTTCAAATAAAAACTTAACTCTGTCATACATTTACAAATATGTTCAGTGTTGTGCAGCATTGTGCAAACTGTCACATGTACATCATGGCCACTTGTGTAAGAACCTTGTTGGTGTGAAACCAGTGACCTACACACGGCTGCTTGTTGTGAAACGTGCTACCTTCAGGCTTCCCTCGATGGATTCTCTTGAATGGTTTTAACATCGAAAATATGACATCAAAACATATTTATAGTGATGAAATATGGAAGAAACAATGAAAAAATAATATAAATAATACCATTCGATTGCATTTCATCTATTATCACTATACAAAACAGGCAAAATTCCATAGACTGTATATAAGAGGCACAATTCCGAGGTTTCTGTTTGATCACGAACGCCTCACAGGCTACATACCTCCATTCTTTTCCGTGTGTTACGTCACTCAGCTGTCATGGCGGCCCCCGTAGCTCTCATTCAGGGCTCCAGCAGAGGACTGGGACTGGAGTTCTGCAGACATATCCTGAGGAACAGAGCCGCCGCGGCCGTCATAGCGACATGTCGGGACCCGGACGGGGCGGCCGAGCTACGGGGCCTGGAGGCTCAACACCCGGGCAGGCTCACGGTCCTCCGGCTGGACGTGAGCCGGGAGGAGGACATCAGAGGAGCCGCGCAGCGCGTTAAGGAGAACTTCGGTCGGCTGGACCTGATCGTCAACTCGTCCGCGATGCTTCATCCCTCCGGGAAAGGAGAGACCAGCCTGAGGGACGTCTCTGCGCAGGTACAACCGACCTTTTCTGGGAGCTCCTCTCCTACGACCAGGTGCAGGATGATACTGCTTTAAAGTGAGAAATCTTACTCATATCAGACATAATGTTCCATCAAATATCTTTAAATCAAGCTCAGTCATCTGTTTGATCACTGGGAAGCTACACCGGGATTGGTGACTCCTCATAATCCGCACTTTCCAAACTCAAAACACAAACTCCTTTATTTTAAAAGCATCTAGCCTAAATTTATATTTAATATCTATATTTTGTGATCAATTATATCTTGGAAGAATAGTTAGAATGTATTCTTAAATTCGGCTTTAGTTCAAAGTCCTCAGCCCTTATCACTTCAAGATCATGTAATCTTTTGCTGTAAGATTGTCCTGCTTTAGTTGATCAGTCCTCTTCACTCAATATATTTTACAGAGGAGTCAATCTGGAAAAATAGAAATCAATTGCGTCCATATTTATCCTCCACGTGTTGATACATGCTCTCAATTATTGTTTTGGAATAATATACTTCTTTACTGTGTCGACCGTGGTTGTTTTTAACATGCTATATAAAGAAACTTGACTTGTGGAGCCACTGATCTGTGCTGACCTTATCTCTTTCCCTTTGCAGGGCATCATTTCCACACTGACGACCAACACAGTGGGTCCTCTGGTGATGGCCAAGTACTTTGCCCCCCTCCTTCAGAAGGGTGGAGGAGGCTTTGGTCAGCAGCCCGCGGAGAAACCCAAGCAGCACAGCGGCCTCATCGTCAACATCACGGCCAAAGTGGGATCCATTGGTGACAATGGTATAGCAGCAAATAAAAAAATATAACATCAACTAGGCTACAATTTATCTGCAGTGGTCTTCCAATCTAACTTCTCTTCACCCCACCTTCTTCTTCCAGGTCTTGGGGGCTGGTACAGCTACAGGATGTCTAAGGCAGCTCTCAACATGGCCACCAGGAATCTGTCTATAGAGCTGGGCCGAGGTCGCCCCAAGGTACGTCCTCTTGGTCCATTTCATTTATAAATACAATAAGCAAATGACAGAGTGGAGACTAATCTTCAAGATCTGCATGGTAATATATTAGATAACAAACCCATAGGCTGCACCTGTCACCTGAATATTCCAGATATTTTGCTGTTGTGAACCTGGACAATCTGCTGCCGTATCTTCATTGGAAGACATGTTCATGGAGAGAAAGCTGATGGACTTGTTTCTGTTTTTTTTTCAGGTGGTGTGTGTGTCCTTACATCCAGGAACAGTAAGCACAGACCTCTCCCGACCGTATCACAAGAATGTGCCGGCAGACAAGTTGTTCAGCACTGAACACTCGGTGAACTGTCTCATGAGCCTCATAGACGCACTGAATATGGAAAAGACTGGCAAAGCGTACAACTGGGACGGAGCCGAACTTCCTTGGTAGAATCAAATAAATGGACAGACAGAGTTTATTTGCCTCTAATGTTGATGCTAACACTCTCAGCTCCGTCTGGATTTTGCAATAAGCTCAATTCGTACACTAAGAAATCCCCAGAATTTAAGATAAAGAGGTTTCTGCTGGAGTCACAGTCTAAACAGTTAAACCTCTTCCACTACCTCAGAGCCAGCCACGGTGCTTCGATCACATGTGACAAACACAGAGGCCTCATGCTACTGTAAGACCTGATGCAGGTGTATCCGCACTGATCATCTAATGTAGAAATCATTCATCATTCCTTTTTTCAGTATTAATTAATATCACCAAGTGGTTTATGATAAATACTGTAGGAGTTGTTGTTTTTCACTTTCAGGGGTGTTAGCTTGAGACTGGGAAAGGCTAACCTGGCTTTGTCCAAAGGTGGAAAAACAAATCTACATGTTATCACCATCAGGTCAGTCTGTACTAAAACCCGACAGTTGTGGTTTTACGTTAGGATTTCTCATCTCATTTCCAACGTTTAAAGAATAAGAAATAAAAGCATCTTCCCTAAAATGTGGAACTTCTTCAAGTGATTTTTTTAACCTTGTCTTTCATACATCATTGTTGAATAAATAAAGGATTGATCTTTGCATCATTTAGGTACTGGTAAACTGCAGGATGTGGCCTTTGTTACTCAGTTACAGTGAGGGGGTTAGCACTATGCCTGGCTTTTAAATGTGTCACATTCTCAGCAACACTCAGGACAAAGTATAAAAGCCTTTATCCATCCATCCATCCTCGTAATCGGGTGCTCATCTGTCTTTATACAGAAGGAGGAGAGATGAGAGTTAAGGCACAGTGAGCTATGACTAATGACTGAGCTCTATCCTGTTAAAGGATTGTAACACATCGTTGACCTGATTCTGACCAAATGGAGGTTACTAGGTGAAATGTTTGACTTATATTATTACACAAAAAAACACAAAATAGTCCAAACAACTTATTAGATAATTAAGAAACCCTCATATATCCTCTAAATCAGTGAACGGAAATGACTTACTACACAATTAACTACTTCTAACCAGAAGATGGCAGCATTTGAGGACTCCTGCTTTTTGTTGTGCAAAATCTTTATATTTATGGCTTTATCTCAAAGTCTCTGCTTGTATATAAATCAGTATGGTGAGGATTTTTGCAATTAATCTCCAGTTCTAGATTGTTTGATAAAGTGGTAATTATGACATTATTATATTATCCCCTAATCTGCACTGCTCTACATCTAACTTTACATTTCATGGTGAGGCTGTAACATGATGGTGCAATATTTTTCTTTTTTCTATATTGTAGTTCTTATGGTTTTACATAACTACACAGTGACAATAAACTTTTATTTGATTTGATTTAGTAGCAGTTGTGACTGTGCTACTTCGTTACAGTATGATTATATAATCTCATTATGGTTATGTTGTTTTTTATGTAACATAACCAGTCTTCTGCATTGTCTTTGCTTACAGCTATCTCATCAATTATAATGATATCAATTATTATTATTATTAGTATAATTATAGTTTAACATATCTCCAGAAACCTGTGTGGCTTTTGAAAACTGAAATTCAGGCCAAGAAAGACAGAAAGATAAAATATATTCCTAACAGTACTGAAATGTAACAAAGGACATTTACTGAGTTACTGTGTTTTTAAGTAAATTTTTTCATGTATCTTTACTTTTGAGTACATTTCACCTGCCCTCCTTTACATACAATACATTAACAGATACCTGAACCACATTTTAAGGAGAATTTGTAAGAGGCTGAGACATTCATTCTCTGACTGTAATATTAAGCCAAGTACACAGTTGGTGCAGTAAATTATGTAATAGACCAATGCCTCAGGGGATATGCTGTAATCTGCAAATGCTTACTGTATGTGTGCTCAAATATAACAGTTAATGCAATACTTGTTCATGGCCATGGGTACATTTTCTATAAATCCATTAAGACTTTTTCCAAATTCACTTATTCACAAAGGTTCAACTTCTCCTAGTGATTGTTTTCCTTTATCAAAGTGAGATTGTGCTTGTTTGACCTTTGCATCTCGGATTGTTCTCGCCTGAGCCTCAGTGTGAATCTACCACTGGTGTGTGTGTGCTGTGTTGTTGCCCAACAGGCTCAGATGTGTGACTGGAAAAACCAACACACGCACACACACACTCACCACCTGCCCCGCAGCAGGAGGAAAAGCACATGTCGTCAGTGAATGAATTTGCATTAGTGCCTTTCTCCGCAACAACACGGTGACGACAGAGTCACACTGTGGCTGACATGTTGGCGGCTCTGTGCGCACATGACTGCGGGGAATGAGGGTGAATTAAAGCGCACAGCTGCCCCTTTGTGTGTGTGTGTGTGAGTGTGTGTGCGTGCGTGCATGTGCAGGCGACACATATCGAGTCCCCCTCTTTGTATTTGAGAGAGTAGCTTTAAGCGTGTGACGCTCCTGCGGCGCGGAGAGAAAACCGGTCGGAGGAGGTGAACGGGTTCGGTCCTCGGTTGGAGGAGCTGGTGTGACGTAGCGGTGCGCACCCACATAGACACACACACACACACTCAGACACACACACACACACACACACACACCGGCTGCCGCTGCTGCGCCTGCCAGGATCTCAATGTGGGGAAATGACCGCGAGTGACCTCAGAGGAAACACTGGATATTAGCGCTGCCGGGTTCCTTGTTGTATTTCACACATTTGAACATTAATGTGTGTTAGATTTTAGCTCGACGTCTTCCGGTCAACACCCACGTTTCATCCCGGGAGCGATTTGCACTGTCTCGGTTAGCTGTGCTAACACCAGCTAAGCTAAGCTAAGCTAACACAGCCTCCTATCCGTCACCTCCCACCCAGCTTGTCACTGCCAGCGGCGGGGATTCGACGGTTCGTCCCCCCGCAGATGCTAAGCTAAGCTAGGCGAAAAGGCTAGGAGCTGCTGCCATGGATAAAGCGAAGTCAATGATGGACAAGAAGGGAGCGTCGGGACCCTTCCATGTCAACAACGGGCAGAGCCAGCGGGGGTGCAACGGCCACGTCGCGGTGGCGGCGAACGGCGGCTGCTGCAGCGGCGCTGGGTTCGGCTCGAGCCCCGGACACAGCAGCAGCAGCAGCAGCGGCAGCGGCGGAGGAGCAGCAGGAGGAGGCGGCGGCTGCAGCTCGTTTGACAGCATGCACCACCTGCACCTCGGCGAGGAACCGGAGTGCAACGGCTCCCCGGCCAAGAGGTGCAGGCTGCGGCGGAGGACGGATTCGGTGAGACGGAACAGACCCCGTAAGTGTCAAGCCAGCCCGGGGGTGGTTGTGGTTGTGGTGGGGGCGGGTGGTTTAGTAAGCGCTCTTATCAGATATGTGATCATAGTCTGACATTATGATTTCCCTGTGGGGCGGATGCATGCGTGCAATCAGGGGAAACTGTGTAATCAGCCGGGGTTTGTTTTGCACAACGAGCCGATGTCTTGCTGCAACCAGGCACCGACAGCCAGGCACCGACAGCCAGCCCCTCGAACCCCTGGTTTACCCGCAGCCCTCGTGACTCTGCGGCTATTCAATCACGATCAATACTCCTGATCAGATTGGTTGTTATGGGTTATCGGCCGCCGTCGCCAGGGAGACAATCCCCTTTAATTTCTATGCACCCTCAGGTTGCCTTTGCAGCCCTGCGATTGGTCGGTTCCCCTGTGGTGGAAAAGCTCCTGATAAGTGGGTTTGGCTTGTCTCAGCCAATTAGCGGCCGCCTCCTGTCTTCAGAAGGCAGGGTGAAAGTGCCGCGACCCCGCCCCCTGATCCACTGGGTACCTCGGATGGTGCGAGTAAAAAAGATCTTCCTGGAAAACTTGTTTCACAGCAGAATGGAGAATTCCGAGCGTTTCTCCGCGTGAAGTCTGAGGCTGTGACTCTTCTTTGCTCCGGACCAGTTTTAATATCGTTTTTTTTATATATATATATTATTTCTTTTGTATGCCAGTGAGCTCATATTCCGCCTCACCATGAAGCTTATAAGTGAAAAGAAGCCTGGTAAGTGTGACATGACTCATGTTTCATTGCACACAGGTATCCTAATTTATAACTTTAAATTCCCCCAAAATTATCTTCTTTATAATTTGATTTCTAGGCTCTGAAATTGAATCATTTGTTTCTTATTCTCCCAAGTCGGTGATCTTCATAGATTAACGTCTCATCAGACAGACTGTGATGGTGTGTACACAGGTTTCAATGGACTGGTTTGTGCTTTTGCAGACAACTGGTGGTTTTTTTCCATTTTTGGGAAATAACCAAACTTCCTCACAGCTCCTGTTTTGGTCAAAGCCATTTGTTTTGGTTTCAGCTTTCAAGTAAATGGTTGTGACTGTCACTGGTGGTCATTGTTTTCTTCTGTAGCCTGATTTTCTGATCTTGTAATGACTGAGTTGCTCTATTGTTTGAGATTAATTGGTTTAATTCAATATAACAAGTTCGCTTTCTTTGTAAATCTCCCACAGCAAGAGTTGAGATGGGATTAGCATCAATTTGACCTTTTTACTCTCTGACTCTGGTATCTGTGTCCGAGCATCTCTACATATCCCTTGCAGTACTCAAAAGTACTTCACTACTTCACGGTGCAGTTAATCACATATGATATAGGTCTATCTACAGGGTGTTATAGTGTTTGTGGTGTTTTGTAGACTAACTAAGGGTTTGTTTACCTGTGTCATACACTGTGGGTCTGGTTATACCTGTGTGAGACCAGCTGATCACAGCAGATCACTTCAATTCATGTTGACTTTAGTAAATGAAGTGACGAGCACATTCGTCCTCTTTGCCAGTTATCTACTGATACTCTGTGAACGCTGTTGTTCAAGCACCGTACAGCGTCGTCTCTCTTCTTGATTACCTGAAATATGATTCCATAGAAATTTGAAATGTGTCCTTCACACCGCAAAACCCCTCTCGTTGTTAATTTCAGCACAGACTGTCTCCTTCCGTTTGAATGTGAAACGTGTAGTTAGAGAATCGCCACGTGAATGAAAAGGAACAGGACCTTGTATTGATGACAAAGAAACGTAGACGATCAATTAGTCACAGTGTGTAGTCTGGATACTGGATCTGTATTTGTAAGACGCACTGACCTTTTTCTTCTGATCTTGCATCATGTGCTCTTGTGATAAGTGATAATCAAATTACTGGAAAAGTGTGATGGTCCAGTAAACTGACAGTGTCCCTGTGCAGTGAGTCCTCCGCTGTGGTCAGTTGTGATGTGTAGGAGTCTAGAGTAAAGAAGGACCCTGAACCAGAGCGAGTATAGGTATTACATAATTAAGGAACGTGTCATGAGTAAACTTTGAAATGTCCGATCAGAGACTCTGTGCTTTATGGCAGATCCTTGGATGGAGGCCAGTCTTCCCGATAAACTCAGATAACCCCCTAAGCTTTTGCTCACAGAGGCCAATCCTGGAATGTATTTCCCTCGGGGATGTGATTTTTTCACTTTTGTCCTTTCTCTACTCTGGGTTTGAGGGGGTTTAGAATTGGGGGGGGATGTTATTATTTTATTTTAGGTATCACTGCCAGTATTTCCTTTTGTTTACACCGGGCAACAACTTGGTTGAATAGTTTCACCAAATGTCTCCCAGAACAGAATTGCCTTTATTTTAATTTCAACCGGCCTAATTTTCAGGGCCTCGTCGCTTCTGTGAGAGAACTGAAGCTTCCTTTTTCATACACATCTTTTTACATTTGTGAACAAGGTCACTTAGGGGAATTCCACAGCATCGTTTCAACACAGAGCAAAAAACAGGAATAGGAATAATGGAGACCGAAATTGTGCAATAACCGTTTCTAAAATGTTGTTCTATTGGTTTGCGTATTAAACTAACTGGGCTTGGTATCATACTTAAGTTTGTTTGAAAATGAATTGTGGACGTTTTGGCTCATATTGTTTGAGTTATACTGTGTTTTATTAAATTCCTTCCATCAGCGCAGTTATGTTTCACATATGTAATGTCTAAGAAGAAGGATGGTGGTCGCATTTGTTAGTTGTTGACAGTGTGTACACAATCAGAGGTGTAATCTTGCTACTGCTACACACACACACACACACACACACACACACATGTTTGTAGTTGTTTGTAAGCCCTGGGCTGATTGTGGTGTTTGACCTTACCTTCCCTCACTAAATGTGATCTAGTGGGTGTGGTCCTCAGCAGCAGAGAAGGTGGACAGGTGATCAAAGTGAGTCTGACAGCCTTGGGCTCAGGGAAGAACGATTACAGTGGAAGAAAGGGAAGGAAACAGCTTTGTGTACATTGTGTTTGTACGTTTTCGTGTCCTGAACAAACCCTGAAGACTGATGTCTCCAATTGGCTTTGAAGGAGGTGTGTTGCACATTCCATCTGTTGTGTTGGCTCACAGAAACAGGGAACCGAAGACTAGGCAGTACTTATAGCTAGTTAACGATAAAGCTTTTTAAGTAAGACAATATTAGTGTGACTCATTGCGTTAAGCCCTTCAGGATCATAGATGAACCATCAAATTGAAACATGGATTACAACTGAAACCACCTGCAGGTTTCTTAGCGAATTTACTTAGTCATTTTTAAGAGAAGAACTTAAACATCAGGGCGTTTCAGGCTAGTTTCCAGCTCATTTGTGCAAACAGTGAGTGAGTGTGTATGTTCAATTTTTTGATAGTTCAACATGCCACAGGGAAAGTCAATATTTTACCTGAAGTTGTAGTGTATTTGATGTAAGGAGGAAAAGAGGGTATTTGTATATGCAAATCAAGATGAGTCGAACTTATTGATCCATGTCACACCTGAAAACCCACCCAGACTCCTCCTTCTTTCTGTGCACACGCAGAAAAGACAAACGTCAACTTAACTCTGTTGAAGTTTATCTGACGCTGCTTCCATTGTGCGTTACAGTTCCTTTTCCAAGAGAACATGGACATGCAAGGTTTGTAAAGTCTCCATTTATTGTAGTTCTTTCTCAACGATTCACATATTACCACACTGTACTAAAATAACAAAACAAGACCAACATAGGACCTGATAACTTTTCGGTAAGTACAATTTAAAACTATGGATACAAACTGTCTCTGCTTGTAACTTCAGAGATAATGTGGCCCTTCGCTGGTTATTCTCTACAAGGCTACTTCACGTTATCTTAAATCACAGGGACGAGTAAGTCATTCCTGGACTCTGATATTCCCTCATATGTTGTAGTACGTATATATATACTACTAGTATATGTGTAGTAGCAGGAATGCAGTAGAAGTAGTTGTAGAGTACGACTGGTTGGAAAATGAGTGAAAGGAGTGGTGGTTTAGGGCTTTAGCTAATGTTTATCTTTAGTGAATCATTCGCTCTTTTAAATGTCAGAAAACCAGTAAACGTTTCCCAAGCTGGTATTTTCAAATGTCAAATTTTACTACATTAACTCTAAAACATATTAAATCTAAAGCTGAAACAAGTATTCAATCAATTGATGGTCAGAAACTATATTGGCATCATTCTAAATTAAATATCTTTGGAATTCTACTGAACCGGCAGTGATGCTCTGATTTGTAATGATATATATTTATTATATCTTATATATATGTACACGCAGTGTTCAGCTGTCCAGTGTTTGATTTTCTTCTTATCATACAAACATCCTGTACAAGTGTTGTTCTTGTCCTGTGCTCTCTGCACAAAGCACTTACACACACACACCCCTCCCACACACACACACACGACAAGGCTCTCTGCGAAACCTGAGATTAAAGGTTAAGCAAGAGGACATTTAATAGAAATAGTTGTTGCTGATAATCGTGTGTGTGTGTGTGTGTGTGTGTGTGTGTGTGTGTGTGTGTGTGTGTGTGTGTGTGTGTGTGTGTGTGTGTGTGTGTGTGTGTGTGTGTTGTGTGTGTGTGTGTGTGTGTGTGTGTGTGTGTGTGTGTGTGTGTGTGTGTGTGTGTGTGTGTGTGTGTGTGTGTGTGTGTGTGTGTGTGTGTGTGGTGTGTGTGTGTGTGTGTGTGTGTGTGTGTGTGTGTGTGTGTGTGTGTGTGTGTGTGTGTGTGTGTGTGTGTGTGTGTGTGTGTGTGTGTGTGTGTGTGTGTGTGTGTGTGTGTGTGTAAAAAAACATTTTTATTTATAAATGGATCCTTTACTACGTTTTTTGTAATTCAAGTCAAACTGTAGAGGCTTTCAGATGGGGTATCACATGAGGTGTGTGAGGCCATGAGACCCTTCACCTACAAGGACACAGATCACTTGTTAACTACTCTTTGTCACACTGACCTTTGACTGGACACTGTGTGTTAGTGTGTGTCCGTCCACGTGTGTATATGGTTGTGCTTATTAAATGGAAACGCTGGATCAGTGGGCACCTAGTGTGGTCCACTTAGGATACATGATTGAAAAAGGGGAATTTAATTTTGTTAAAAATTTTCTTTTCTTCTTTCGACAGTTGTGCTTTATTGTTGTGTTTTAACACATGTAACCGCTTTGGGGAGGGTCAAGGAAATAAGGAATTACAAGACAGAATGCTTCATTTTAGTTTCTATAGTATTTATATAGAAACGTATATGTATTTATTCAGCCACAAGAATGAGAGAAAGATTATTAAGTCTGTTCAGCCAGGGCGTCCATGCATCACTAACGGCAAGCAACTGTAATGGAAGCTGCAACGTTTCCCGTGGCATCATGTATTAATGATGTAGTCACTGTTTGTTGTTTTTTCCACTGCATAAGGAAAACGATCACAGGAGAAACGCAGTAAATAGATGTAAAGTAGTATCGTGATGTCGGATCCTGACAATGAACTCGTTCTAAGGAGCTTTGCTGTTTTTAAATCAGTGATTTCATATTGGACAACAAAGGCTGCGCTCGTTCTTTGCTTGCTTCAAGTAGAGTCCATTAATTACAACATGAAATTTAATTTCACTTTTTATGCACATGAGGTTGCACAATACAATTTTTGCCTTGCACTCAATGGAGTTTAAACTTTTGTTATCTGATACTACAAATACTCATTGACACGATAAAGGAAATAGTCCGGCTGTAGATTAACTTTTGTACTTACAAGAAGGCAGAGCACAAAACTACTTCTGATGCCTCTTCACCTTAATCCTGTACTTTGCTGAGAGCCGCCAAATACACATTTAAAGGCTCTTATAGAGGCTTTAAAAGTTAGTTACTTGAACTGTTGTTTTTGTTTTCAATTATTTAGCAGATATTTGGTTGTTTATTCTGGCGAAAAAAGTTAATTGTCTTGTTTTGCTCTACCAAAAATCCATGAATCTCAAACTACTATGTAAGAAATGACCAATAAGTTATCCTGGTCTCTTGAAGTGATGCTTTCAACTTCGAATAATATCACAGAAAATTATTTCTGGATAAAACAGCTGACTCCTGTAAAGAATTGTGTTGGGGGGGAAATATATGTATTGAACAAAAGGTTTCCCTAAAGAGAGAGAGAGAGCTAAGAGAATTATAATTATCTTACTCCTGGTTTATCCATTAGGTGATATGAATCAAATCTTAAATCAATGTCACAAATGCAAATTATATAATCAGACAACTTATTGGTTTGGAACTATCCATAGAAGTGTTTTCAAAATTAGGGGAGAGAACTTTCCAGAGCTGAATCCCTTGAGGTTGTGTTGACAGCCATCAGAGCAGGTCAGTAGGTGAGAGGGGACGACGAGAAAGAGTCAACCAAACAGTGAAGGAGGAGAGAGTTGACTCCTGCTAAAGGTAACCGGAGCCCAGCAGCAGGTGTGGAGGTGACGGAGCAGCGGTGATTGTGCTGCTGGTGATACTGGTCACTCACATGGACTCAGTTACTACGAGAGGTTTCAGTGGTCCAGTGCTCCGCGTTTAACACGGGTCAATACAACACTATCGCCGACTGACACATACAACAATCCAGGCAACATCTCAGGTTCTATTGATAACAGGAATAATAAGTTTATTTTTATGTCCGGTTTTATGTAAATTTGAAGGTCAAGTAAAACTGTCTGATTCCCACGATGTCATCATCAATCCCTCACAACAACGAAATGTAATTTTGCCTGATATCTTACAGTTTAACCCATAAATTAATAACCTAAATATAATAATACTATATCTATATATTACATATATAAATATGCACATGTATTCTGCTTTGTTTACTCTAAAAAGTAAAAGTGTATCGGTTTATATTGGCAAACATAAAGACTGATACCAGAGAGTAAATTTTTCTTTATGAATCTATATAAGAACTACTATGGTTTTTCTATATGATTAGGTTGTATATGAAGGAGCATGGTTTTGTCTTGTATGCGGAGTGGGCCGGGCCAATCGTCACGCACCGAATACTTTCATTGAATGCATTCTTTAGCAGAATGCTGCCGTTCTCCACAGCCATAGTGACCATGTGTTGTCTTAAACAGTTGCACAGGGTTTTCATTGTTCCGAGTTGTGGACTCGCTGATTGGTCTAAATGAAACTGCCTGATCCCAATTGTGACATATTCAGATTGTTTCTTTTGTGCACAACTTGACAATATTCATTTTATGCTGTCGTAAATCAGACACAAGACACTGGAACTGGTCAATGTTTGTCATATTCGTGGCCTGAGTGAAATGATAATTAAACTAGATTTGCAGTTGACTAATTGATTAAGTAGCTAATCCTTTCAGCTTTAATTATCAAGGTAATTAAGCCTGTTAGAAAAGCTGATGCACCTCTAAGTTAAATAATGCTGTTGCTTTGTGGTGCATTTTAAAAACGTCTTGCAGCATCTGTCCTCTTCCGTCCACGCCAGTAAATCTGACTTGAATTTAATTAAATCGATTCCGAGACGAGAAGCAAGCTGGAGATGGAGAGAAGTCGAAAGGGGGAGAAAAGAGGAAGAAACCAGACGAGAGAGAGAGGGATGCAGACGTCGACAGAGAAAGAGAGAGATAAAGATGGATGGAGAATGAGAAAACGGGATGGAGAGAATGGATAAATGAAAGAGAGAATATGAGGCTGAGGAGTGTGTGAGACAGAGAGTGGAGATGGGGGGGGGGCAGGGGTTGTCTGTTACCATGGAAACTGTGGCTCTTGACGAGAGGCGGTGGTTTTTCTTTTTTTCTTAACGTCTTGTGCTGAACTCGATGTTCTATCAAACTGAAACCGTCCGGACCAGGTTCTCCTCTCCGAGCTGTGTCATCCGCCCCAGACGGTTTTCATACAGTGAAACAAAGATCGATCAGTCAACTGAAAATGTATCTGCAACCATTTAGTGGTTTAATCTTCTCAAATACAGGGTCTGCTGCTTTTGTATGGTCAATAAAATAGATAAACTTCCCTAACATCTAAAGATATTGAGTTTGCTGTCGTAGATGATTATATTCACATTTAAGAAGCTGAAATCAGATAATTTAGCCCCATTTTCTTAAAAAGTCATTTAAAAACAGTCAGTTCCAGGATATGATACTGAAGTCATGATAAGCTACGAATGAATCACAGTAGACTTTGTTTTTGTGGTTATTCTTGTGGCCCTGTGGCTCACAACAGTCCATTAGGGGGCTTTTATTCAGTATCAAATACCAGATATTGTGTTTCCGTGGACCATTAACATAATGGATCCTATTCATCAAAAATACATAAAACTAAAACAAAGAGTCTGGGTTAGCAAGTAAATAATCTGCTTTAAAGATGTTGGTATTCACGTGGTTCAACTCCTGGGTTTTGTCTTTTTGATTAGTTACGTCTTGTGTTCAAAACAAAAAGTTGTTTACATATCTTCGTCTTCGTCTTCCCCTCCAGCCTTCCCCTGGTTCGGTATGGACATCGGTGGCACCCTGGTGAAGTTGGTGTACTTTGAGCCGGTCGATATCACTGCAGAGGAAGAACAGGAAGAAGTGGAAAACCTCAAGTCCATCCGCCGCTACCTCACCTCAAACGTGGCCTATGGTATGTACACACACACACACACACACACACACACACACACACACACACACACACACGGAAAACTCATGTCCACTACAGCTTGTTAATAAAGTGTGTTACCCGTACTGAACATCCAGGTGTGTGAGTTGAACATACCGTAAACTGACATTACTACTAAAGACAAAAGACTGAAGGCGTCAGATAAACGGACCAAGCGGAGGTTTATGAATGTGAGAAACAGAGATGGAAGATCTTGAAAAGGGGGATTCTGTTTTCTCCCTGTATCTGACATAAACATAATCATAAGAAATCTTTCTGTCGTTAATAAATCCTTTCTTTTGCTGTTTAGAGTGTGTTTATCTTTATATATTTACAGATATTTGTCTAAGGCAAAATTATGGAGCAATATAAGAAGAGTGTACAATAATCCATATATTTCTTTGCTATTTTATATGAAATCATACTAGTATTTGATTTCCAGTAGAGCCCATTTTTTAATATTTATTCACAGATTTTTTTTCAGATTGGGTCCAAATAAAATGAAATTTGGTTTCTTAATTAAAGGTAAAATATCAAGTGATCTATTGAATGGGAGATAGTGGAGATTTTTGTGAGAATAAACTATAGAGGAGTGAAGAGTGTGGCGAGAGAATCCTATATTGTAAATATACCTCGCTCAGGTAAAACGGGGGTCCGTGACGTCCACCTGGAGTTGAGGAACCTGACCATGTGCGGCAGGACGGGGAACCTGCACTTCATTCGCTTCCCGACACAGGCCATGCCCCGTTTCATCCAGATGGGACGCGACAAGAACTTCTCCAGCCTGCACACGACCCTCTGCGCCACCGGAGGCGGGGCCTACAAGTTCGAGAACGACTTCCGGACGGTAAGTGTGAGGCAGAAATGAGCTCGGAGCTGTCCACTTGTGATCGGGTCACCTGAGATGGAAGTTAACACCAGGTGTGAACAGGGCCTCTCCTGAAGCCAGTGCTTTACATGAGTACGTTGACCCTGTCGGCAGGAAGATCATTGAACTGTTCTGGGATCTGCAGCTGGAACTGAAGCCTACGCCTTGTGCACACTTATCTCTTACTATGAAAATCATTTTTAGCTTTATGGATTTATTGATGCTTCGAATCAATGTGATAAACTTTTCATTTTATTCATTTCGTCCTCTGGATGTGTTACTGTAATGTTAATTCACATATTTTAAACGTCCTCCCTTTGTGGTGCAGATGGCCGACCTGGAGCTGCTGAAGCTGGACGAGCTGGACTGCCTGATTCGAGGACTGCTGTACGTCGACCGGGTGGGCTTCAACGGACACCCCGAGGGCTACTACTTCCAGAACCCGTCAGACACGCAGAGCTGCGTGAAGAAGACCTGCACCCTGGATAACCCCTTCCCCATGCTGCTGGTCAACATCGGCTCCGGGGTCTCCATCATGGCCGTGCACTCGCCGAGCAACTACAAACGGGTGACTGGGACCAGGTGAGGACGAACAGACAGATACACAACAGTTTATAAAACATGTTGTTGGATTGCACAATATGAAAAAGAAGATAACGATTAAAAAGTCAGTTACAAAATAATGACAAGTGCAAACACAAGTTAACATTCATACAATCACAAGAGCTAGAGAGCAGCAGGCAAAACGCCAGGGGCTTATCATGTGACTCCCATGGATGAGTATCAGATAACGTCTCACAGCATCGTATTTCAAGACAACACAATCTACAGTCGGTCCCATTCAACAATAACACAGCCTGTTATTCATAACAGAGAAGTACTAAAAGCTGATATTACTAGGAAGCAAATTATGTTTGAGCTTCACTGGAAGTGCCGGGTATCAGCTGTTTGAATTCCAGTCATCTTTATCTGTTATCACACTGTTTACCTCATTTTAGCTGAGGAGTTCGACTGTGATTAGATGGGGGGACAGTTGGAAAACAGCCCAACTGTGTGTGTATGACACACTTTCCCTGGAAGAGGGAAATGTGAGCGACATAAAGAATTCTTTACTTAATCTACAAAGATCTTCAATTTATCTATTTATTGTGCATTCCTTGCTGGGCTGGATTCTTCGTGTCAGCCGCACGTGCAGGTTTCCTTGTGCTTTACTTGGAGAAGTGAAAAACCTCTCTGTATGCAGATGCCATTGAAAATAATGAGTTTAAAGGGGAACATTATAGAGAAACCCAACCGTTCCCACAAAGAGCAACGACTTGGCGAGAGCAGTGAGAAAGGAACTTCCAACAGAAATGGATTCAATGTTTGTGCAGCCATCTGCCCCGATTTGAGGGGGAGATGAGAGAAATGGGGGAGAGAAAGAGGAGGAGGAGGAGGAGGAGGAGGGTGGTACAGGGGAACAGAGAAGAGGAGAGAGGAAGAGAGAAAATGATTGGAATCCTTTAGAAGTGGTCATCACTAAGTTGACTATATTAACTATTCAAGCAGGCAGTTGTTTTTTATTAGTAACACAAGTCTCCAGTCTTATAATAAGTCATTCAGCCTGTTTGATGATGATGATTCAATAGAGACAAGGATGTGTTATTAGACGGTTGGTTATCATTGTGCAACACATTGAACTAATCTGCAGTTGCTCTCAGGAAGATTATCTTTCTAGTAAAGGAACCAACACTATCAGCCTCGTCTGCTTGTGTTGTCCCTGCAACATCTGTCATTCGTTACTTCCTTGTTGTTCTGTAAAGCCCAACTGTGTCTCATTAGCTGCTTTCAGACATGACCTGTGGCCAAAGTCCGCGGCTGCTCAACCATGACATAACGTGTGTGAGTGTGTGTGTGTGTGTGTGTGTGTGTGTGTGTTTTTGTTTCTGTCACACCACCCCAGGAAAAGGAAGACGTGTTGAAAGCTTGTGTATCTCGTCTTTCAATCACAAGCCGAACAAATAGTTTCAGGCTCCTTAAGTGGTCACAATAGTTTTCACTTACAGAAAGGACATTAAAGACTTACATCTTTAGGGGCTGAATTATTCTGAAAGACTAAACACAATGGAAACCCTCTTCTCTCCTTCATCCATTCTTTTCTTGTTCCCTCTTCTCTTGTGTGTAAACTTAATTCCCCTTTTGTCTCGCTCATATTATCTTACCGGGCTTTGCTTTTACCTTTCAGTCTGGGAGGTGGAACATTCCTGGGCCTCTGCTGCCTGCTGACGGGATGCGAGACCTTCGAGGAGGCGTTGGAAATGGCCGAAAAGGGCGACTCCACCAACGTGGACAAGCTGGTGAAGGACATCTACGGAGGAGACTATGAGCGCTTTGGCCTGCAGGGCTCTGCTGTCGCATCCAGGTGAGTTGGAGAGGCAGTTTCTCTTATCTGAGTTAGCCCACGTGACAATACAACAGGAAAATGTCTAGAAACATTCACAGCGAGTGATGATTGATTCTAAAATGCCACAGTGCAAAACTGCAAAAAAACTAAACAAAAGGAAAATAAACATCTCAGAGTGACAAAGAGGTTTATCTGAGTGGTAATAGCAGCATAAGCTACACATGCTAACTCAGACCTCTACTTGCTAATCTGGGTTGTGTACAGTAAACTGTGTCCAAAGGTTGATCCATAAAGCAAAGTGAAAAAAATGGATTTAATCACAGTCAGCAGATTCGTATCATGGTTTATTCTCATGGTGTTTTATTCTGTTAACACGCGCACACGCACACACACGCGGACACACACTCGGGAACGCACACGCACGCATTGTCAAACAACACTGTGTTGTCACTGTTGATCTGAAGGTTGCTGTGACATTTGCAGAGGTCATTGTCTGTGCCTGATGTTTTTGTTATTTAATAAAGGTTCATTACAGGTAGAAACGGTGTCATTGTGCGTGTCCCTGTGTGTTTTTATGTGTGTTTTATATGGTTGTTGACATGTGAAATGTTTTTTTTTACAGTTTTGGTCACATGATGAGCAAAGACAAGCGAGACAGCATTTCTAAGGAGGACTTGGCCAGAGCCACGCTGGTCACCATCACTAATAATATAGGATCCATAGCACGGATGTGTGCTGTCAATGAGGTACACACACACGCACGCACACACACAAACACACACGGACACACTCCTAATTAGCTTTCATAAGGAGTCATAAACACAATTTAAAAAGGCTCATTTTGGTGCTGTATCCTAAAAGTTAAAGAAAACATCCGAAGTGAAGTAAACAAGTGAATAGTTTAAAGCCACTTTTAAAGCTTGATATGAAGTTGTGTCAGTGTGAAACTTCAGATGTGCGATCAGCCTGGAGTCCTTCTGTGTGCGTTGAGCTTCTTTACAGTGTTGCCTTGTGGCATGGCGATCAAGCAGCATTGTACAGGGCTATCACTGCACACAGACATGCAGCGAGGACACACACACACTTCCACCAACTTCCCTTTTCCTATATGGGACAACTATGTAATCAGTTTGTTTGGAATATTTTGTAATTTTAACCATTGATGTAAGAAAGTGTCGCCCTTCTATAGATTCACGTTTAAAATGTAGACGATTAAACCGTGCCTGCTCTTTTGTTATAAAATATGTATTTGACCTTTTTAACAAGAATCATAAGTGAGTAGGTAAACAAACCAATAAAAGTCCCAAAAAGATTGTTGTTATGAAAAAATCCTTGTGTAAAACTTCTGCACTGTCCTTCATCAAAGCCTTCAAAGCTTCTCAGTTTATCAGGATGCAGAAGTCAGCTGGTTTGTTTGTGTCAGGACCAGTTTGCCTGCTCTCTGGCACCACCGTGTGGTCTGGAAGAGGTGTGTCATTCAAGAATGTCACATTGGACTTAAAAAAATATATATCAATGATTTCACGTGTTTTCTCATTTGTTATAGCGTATAGATTCTATTGATTGAGAACTGAGTATTTTGTTTTTTTGTAATTTCTGTTGAAAGTGTAGAGTGTCAGGAGTGAGGAGGTTTGTGGTTGATGATTGGCATCTTAACCCCGAGCCCATCAAAGCACTATGTTATCCAGATTTTCTGAATTTCTTCCCGTCTGTCTTCTTTGTAGAAAATCGAGCGAGTCGTGTTCGTGGGGAACTTCCTTCGCATCAACACGGTTTCCACTAAGCTGCTGGCCTACGCCATGGACTTCTGGTCCAAAGGACAACTACGAGCCCTCTTCCTGGAACATGAGGTTAGCACCTGACCAATAAATCCAAACGTACCTCCATGTAGCATATTAAAAAACAAAGCTCTAATAATCCTTTGGCGTGTTTCTGTCGGCTCCAGGGTTACTTCGGGGCCGTGGGTGCACTGATGGAGCTGCACAAGACAACAGAGGACCCTTAAGGGAAGCCGTGTGACATCATCGTCCCTCGACAGGACGGTGACTCCGCTTCTGGATGATGTGACGTCGTCCACTTTTGACGCTGCTGGAAGGTCCCGCTCTCAGAGGCCACTAAAGGAACACTGAGCGGGGGACACAGAAACTGAAAAAAAGCCATTTTAATAATTTAACATGTGTAAATAGTGATAACCTCTAACGTGTATCTTCTTAATTTCCCGAATAGAGTCGACCTATCGTAGAGGTTTTAATATTGTGATCTTTAATTTATGGTTTTCCTGTAATTTTCTGCTGCTCTGTCGATTCCTGTCGGGAGACACGGAGTGTTTCAGTGATCTTTGTGACGCTGTGTGTGTCTGTGTGCGTGTGTGTGTGTGTGCGAGTGTGTGAGAAAACCTACTGTAGCATTATGTCCTGGAGGCTGTCGTGTCTCTGCCGACTATTTGTGCAACAAGATACTATGTCAACACAGAAATGAAGTTGCTCTCTAATGAGTGACTGAGCATGTTTAACCCCCAGAGACTCAGAAGCATCAAGTCGCCCTCCGGCCGTCACCTGTCGATGCGCAGACGGACAGAAATAGACAAACCTTTCGGACATTTTTGGCATTAGCTGAGGCTCGGGAGGCATTTTGTTGTTGCACAAAAAGTGGCCCAGGACACTTCAGTCTTTTTAGCGAGGTGCACTGAAGCCAAATCCTATTGAGATTCGTTCAACGCCTGCCTCCTGCAGAGAGGAGGCAGATAAACAGTCTTTAATTCTCTCTGTGTTGTTCCACTACAAACGGCCTTTTTGTTTTTTTTTGTCCGTCTCTCCTCCATCTACCTTCAGCTCATGCAAACATCATTAACACACGTTCACGCCTCATCTGCTGAGTTCAGTGTTACCCAGCGGGACCAAGACATTGTCTTCCAGTAGTTTGTGTTACAGCGGCATCGTACAAGTGTCTCCTCGCCTGTGTGTGCTTGGTGAAATACTGTGGGGTTTACTTTCCCTCTGTTGGGAAACGTCTTCTCTTTTCCTCTTCTCCTCCCGTCGGTGTCGAGCTCGAGGACACGTCAGCCGCTCATTGGCCTGATTCCTCGTCCTGCAGCCCCCCCCCAACCGCCCTGCTGCCTTGTTTGGCTGAAGCATTGTGATGCAACAAGGCTTCTCAGGCTGATCAAATGTGATGCTAACGCGCCATGTGAACCGGGCATTCATAAAAAAGCTCTTGACGCATATGCAGAAGAATGCCGTCACCTGCTGGGAGACAATAGGGACCTGGATCCTTAACGGCCTGTGTCGTCCCCCCTGCAAAATACACAGATGCAAATTTTCCAGCAACACAATCTGCTCAGCTACTGTTTGTGTAAATGTGCTGATTGGCAGTTTGTCGTCATCGTACTAATGGTTAGACCACATCTAGAGAAACTGTGGGGGATCAACTTTAATCCTACACTTGCAGGAGACTGTAAACTGATCTGCAAACATTATGTGAAGTTGCAGTTTTACACTACATGCACACACACACACACACACACACAACCCTCCTTCACCCTGAGCCTCCACAACAGCCTCTCATCTCTGTTCACTGTAAAGAACTGGACCCTGCAGCCTGTTGTGTGTATTTATTACCTCCGTCTTCTTGCCTTTTACTTTCCACGGAACTCTCTCCCTGTTTGGAATCAACCTCCACTCGTTCAAACCATCAGTTGTCAAATACCTGCAGATCCTCACTGCTGACACGCTTTGCTATGTGGCTGTTTTCTGTGTCTCTGAGCCGAGGTGTTGTAGCCCAGCACTGGAATAATAAAGGGGAAGTCCTGACTAATAACGTGAGGGAGTTTTTCTCCAATGCAACTCAGTATATGTAACATTTTAAAAAGCAAAGCTGGAGAATTTCATTTTACTTGCGAATGAATAATGGAATAATCACTTTTAGCAGTGAGCGCCCTCTGTAGTTAAATATACTGAGAGTAGTTTCTTCCCCTGTGGATACATTACATCTCTTGGTTTTTTAAATATTAAACCTCACGCAGGTAAATCTGCGGTTTGATACGATTTAAAGTATTTAATCCTCCATGTTTTCCATCGTGATGCTGCAGATATTCTGTTCAGGTGCTTTCTCATCGTTTTCTCTTATCCTCAGACTTTGCCTTTTTCCCTCCAGCTCATGTTTGGAGGATGTGATCGTGGCCTCGACCGGTCTGGCGCCGCTCGGCCGTCGGTTATCTCGTGCCACCTTCTCTTTTATTCTGAAATCCCCGATCTGTTGCCTTCGCCGTGTGTTTTTTATCCCACGTTCGTGCCCTTCGGTTTCCTGTGTGGTCTCTCAACTTTACCTCAATGTGTTTTTCTTTATGTTCAGGTTTCATTCTTTGCTTTCTTTCTTCTTCTTTTTTCTGTGTGTTGCCATAATACTGTAACAGAGGATTCAGTGCAGTTAACACACATTAACAGTTTGAAGCCCAGTGTTTGGTTTTCACGATTCTCCTGCTTCAATGTGTTTCCTCTCAAATTTTCAATGGTTTTGGCAACAGTTTGATTTGGGAACAACTTTTTTTTTCAATAAATGTCTTTTTTTTATTTTGATCCTGCTTGTGACAAGAAATGTGAGTGAATGTGCTTTTCATGTCATTTGAAAAATACTGTTGTGGTGAATTTATTTTATTTTTCTCTGTTGGCACAAAAAGAACCAGTGTGATTGTTGAAATGTAAATCCCTGCTGGGATGTGCAGCACTTATAGAAGTGGAACCTTTTAAAAACACATATCATCACTGTCCTGCAGAAGCTTTTTAAAAACGGGTAGTTTCAACATTTAGTCTGCTTAGCTCAGACCTGAGGTCAGTGCAATCTGTTATTGGAAATACATAAAGAAAGACAAACAGGAAACTTTTAAATATGATAAACAAAGTCTGCAGAATATTGATGGCCTGTGTTTTGAAGTTGTTTTTTCATGTTGTTTTTAAAGTTTGCCTGTGTTTATTGATGGTGAAATTACAAAACCTAACATAATTTTCCACTAAATTGAAACAGTAATATCATTGCTTGAGATACTTTACTTTACTCTATCGCTGCAGCTTCTGTGTTTTAATCTGCAAAAGAACTAATGAGGATTTTAAGACGGAGCATTTTGGGCCAATTGAAGAAAGTAAATCAGAGATTTCAAGAACAAAATAATATTACGTGAATAAAGAAAATGCAGAACCAGTGATGCCAGAATTCCTGGATCCAAAATCTTTCAAATCAGTTTCTTAAACAAACAAAGAAATTCCTTTTGAATATTCCGTATATTAAAGTCCAAAAAGTTTGTGTTCTTCTCCAGAATCAAGTCATGATGATGTTGAGCCTCTGGCCCGAATGCTCAGTCCTAGACTTTAAAACCGTTACATAAACTATGAATGTTCAGTCGAAGCAGTATCACATCTGGAAAGTGTTTGAAGTGTTCTCCACAGCACAGATCCAGTCTGAAGTCTGTCATCACTTCTAAAGCAAAGATTTCCTTCCCGTTATCTCAAGTGAGGATGTTTGTTTGTTTTTATGAAACCTATCTGTCGGTGAGATGCGGGGGGGTTTTGAACCTCCGCGACCTGTTGTCTGGGGTTCACGTCCCAGATCAGTGTGAATTTCTTTGGTTTAAAGTATCTGCTGAATAACAAAGCTAACTTCATCCATAGTGGGATCTAACTAAAAGGCTATGCAGCAGCACACGTGTGTCCCCTTTAACAAACTCATCTCTGAACCGTCACAGTTAATTTGACCTGTTTGTTAATGTGTGGTTTTAAAAACATATGCAACCCTGTTAGTTTCCTCTGGTTGGAGAGTTTGTGTCCTGCTGATTGAGTCGTTAACTCTTATTTAATGTGGATGATTGCAACAGGGTGTTGTCGACTGTTGTTTCAGTGCGAGAGAGAAGTTTTGTTTCTGTGAATGTTTCATGACTGAGCTTCGCCTTTTTCCAAACGGTCTCACGTGTTGTTTCTTTACACGTGTGTGAAAGTGGTAGTTGGTTTATTCTGGGGTTTTATCTTCTCATAGAGTTACTTCAGGGTAGATAGAGAAAAGTAAACACATTGTTGTTGTCCAACCTTGTGTCACACGCCAGTCACAGTGATCCTTCTGACCACTCGTGACACCCCGGCTAAAACCTTTTTCCGGAGGTCGAACATCCTGTTGCATGAACACATCCACTCGTTAAACTCTCCTCTGGAATGCTTGACTGACAGGAAGAAAAAAAAACTGTTTCAACCCTTGTGTATTTAATTGTACAGAGATTTTTCTTGTAAATAGTATTAATATGATATATTCTACACCAGCAATCTGTCTGTTGATGAAGTGGGTTCAGCGGGTCAGGGCCTCAGAGCAGACGCATCGAGACAAACCAACTTCTCTCTGCAGCTTTATCACACTTATCAAAAATCTTTACCAGAGCTGCGGTGATTGGTTGTTAGAAGAATACGTGAAGAGTTGTGTGTTGATTTCCTCTTGGTAGATGGTTGATGGGATTTTTGTTTAGGAATAAATATATTTCAACATGTTTCTGTGATTGTCTAAAGTTCTGCGGACTGTCCGATAGGAAAACTTTACATTTATTGTCACTTTAATATATTTTAAACGCGTCGGAAATTCTAAACTGTGATTGAGAACTGAAATAAAAGTCTTTTTAAGGAGGAATGTTGGTTAAATTGGACATTTCCTCTACAGTTTGTTGTGTTTTTATGTTTTTAACGTGAGAACACCGCGGTCCTGATGCCTGGTTTCTGTCTGCTGGAGATCGACCCCGGTTCTTCACCTCGGCTTCTCTGTGATCTGGATCCGGGTGTGAACCCTCGAGGATCCCAGTGCAGGTTGTTGGCGTCAGTTCTGCTGCTGCTTTTAACTCTGGTTTGAAAAATAAAGAAAAAGAAGAAATGGTTGGAAAAAAAGAAGACGATTAACAAAAGGCTCCCTGCCTTGTGCAATGTGTATGTACTGAAGTGAAGAGATTTCTTTTTCTTTTTCTAAAAATGAATTAAACTAAAACTGGATGAGATAACCTGGTCTGGATGGTTCTTTACTTTGTTGTGTATGGAAAGAATGAAAGGATGAGGGACAGAGACGAAAAGAGAGGAAAGAATCCAGCAAGAAAAACACATGTTCTTGTTTACATTAACTAACTATATATATTTAAGGAATTGTGACTTGAATGATCTGTGGCAACATTCACCCCTCTGCAACAATAATGGATGAGTCCATTGACAATTGAGGAAGTGGCATCACCCAAGCGGTCTGAAGACATAGAATGGCGTGTGAGTAGGTTTTCTTACCCATAATTCCTTGTTTTTGTTGTCAGGTTGAGACGTTCTGACTCAACATTAAATGACAACATATATATAATTAAATTATAGTTAAGATTGATAACTGTAAGCTGAAAACATCTTCAATTCCCTGTAAGGTTTGACTTGTCACTGTGTGGAATGTTGATAAATCAGACATAAATTCACCATGACTAATATTTCATGATGCTAATTCATTATTAATATTTTCATGCATCAGAGTTGTTAAAAAACAGTTAAACCGGAGCAACAAGAGATGAAGACCCAGAGGAAAAGAGGAAATAGCTCAGGGGTGAGCAGTTAGATGATCCGTTGTTTGAAGTTAAGAAACTTAGGTGTGTGAATATATATATAGGACCTCTGTGAGCTTTTCTAATACTGATCAAAGCCAGTGGTAAACTCCATCTGAGGCTAAATACCTTGAGGGAAAGTTGAGAAGAACTTTGAAGAGAGAGTTAAACTTGGGCCTGGAGGCCGCACATACCAGAGCCCGTTGGTCAAGGGCCTCGTACTGGTTTGTGTTCTTGTATTTAAAGTGACTGAGGTTGTGTACCACAGTTTGGAAGAGTGTAGTATTTTATTTTTTTCTATTTTTCCATTTGTTTCAACATCCTGTTAAGCAGCGGGTGATGATCTTTAATGTTGGGCATGAACTGGTGAAAGGATAGGTCACTTTTCTTCCACTTCATGGAGCCCTAGAATTAAAAATCATGGAGGAAGTATTCAGATTCTCCACTACACTCTAATACACTCTAGAATATATAGTATTAATATTTAATATCTGTATAATGGGACGGGGGAAATGCACTGAATACGTTACATGTGGTAAAAGTATTATGAGAATGTCCAGTGAACCTGTTTAACTCCTGTTAATTCTGCTGTTAATTCGATGGCTGCAGTTCACCAGTCAGTTATTAGAAATGTGTATTTGTTTGGTTTTTGTGCATTAGTTTGTTGAGGGTTTGTGTATTTGTAAAGCACACTGAGTCTGCAGGTGAACGATGGAGAATTACTAAAATATGGTTTGTTTGTTTAAGTTTTGACATGAGTTCAGCTCCAGGGTCTGCATCGTTAGCGCCACCTACTGGAGGGCCCCTGGTGCACGGCCAAGCTGAGATTCACAGCCGCTTTACGCACAAAACGTGGTGTTGAAGTCGTGAAATGGACGCGCGGACACACGGTCACACACAAAAGGCCTCGTGGGCACTTTTCGCGTGCAGCGTGCTGTGCGTTTTACGCGTTGCGCAAGTGAACTTGTGTTTGGGAACACGGAGTTTCGCGGTGGTGTGACGTCACTCCTCCCCACCCCAGTACCTTAAGCTGCAGCTGCAGATGTTCCATGGCAGAGCAGCTCCCAGGCAACAGCTGGAAAACTCCCAGGTTCCATTTATCCTTTGTCACTGGGTCGCTACTGGGACCGAGCTGCTGCTGCTGGACACTGGAGCCACGAAGCAGGGACACGGGAGGAAGAAGCAGAAGCTGATGTGAGTCAACACTTGTTTTTGTGTTTTTGTCTTGTTCCTCTCTCTCTCTCTCTCTCTCTCTCTCTCTCTCTCTCTCTCTCTCTCTCTCTCTCTCTCTCTCTCTCTCTCTCTCTCTCTGTCCTGCACTCACAGACTCAGTCTATGTCTCTCACCCTTTGTTTCTTTCTGGGTTATTTAGTTTTGAATGAACAGCAGCTGCAGGGAAAACCCACGCGTGGAAATGTGTGAATTAAAACGATTTACAGAATGAATTGTCTGCAGTGGCCATTCATTGAAGATACTTCACTTAGGAGATTCTTTCTAACTTTAGATCACGAATCCAGTTAAAAATGTGCAGCGTCAGCTTAAAGAATCTGATTCAGGATTTACATATTGTATCAGACTTACTTAAAATTCACCCTTATAACCATTATTCACGATGTACAGAAAAAAACTTTACTTTTGTGTTCTCGAAAGATTCACTCATCCTTTCCTCTAAAACGCCCACTTCTGTTTTAATCCACTGGACCAACATTTTTATAAGTATTCAAAGTGTTTCAGGTTATTAAATCCTGCTGTAAATCGCAAATTATTAAATTTTTTCCCACGTAGTCTCTCTCTGACACTGTGGGATGTCCAGTTCCAGTTAATCTCTGTGTACTGGGCCGTTGTACTGGCCTGGTGCCAGTTTACTTTGCAGCAGAGGGGACACTCTCTGTACACAAGCTGTCACACACAAGCGAACTTTACAGCCTGTTAGTTTGGAGAGATAAGCGGCGGATGGAGCAGATGACCGAGCACAAGCGGCTGCACACGAACCTTTGGACGATGCACGGCCGCGTTCTGCAGCACAGACACGTCGGTTCTGCGTGTTTAGTGGAGTTTTTGAGTCGGTTTCGTCTTTGTTGCTTTTATTGTTTGTTAGTTTTTCTTGTAACCAAGGTCTCCGCCCACTCGTATCTTCCTAGCAACAAACACACATGCACGCGCTCACGAGCACACGCACACTCAGCTTGTTTGCTCAGAGCTTGAATGAGGAAAGCAGCCCAGGTGATGTGAAGGCCTTTTCAAATGCAAATAAACAAGAAGCTTCACTGCTGCGGGTTCGATCCATCAGGTGTTAGCAACACATTGAAAGGATCAGCGCAGTGAAGTGAGCCGTGCCCGTCACGTGTGGGTTTGTGTTGCGTGTCTACTTCTGCCTCTACGGTAGAGTCTAATCGATGGTTGGAGCAGCAAGAAAGTTCAAAAACATAATATTTAAGTTAAAGTTTCTCATTTGATTGAGCTTTATCTTCATGACGTATCTGCTCATATGACATGTCATGTCCTGTTGCTGCAGAAACAAAGGGGAAGTCTGTGATAATGGCCCCAATAATAATTTTAACATTTGTGGATACTCACTAAAAAATATTCCTTGAGAGGTTATGAATAATTTACAGATTATAATTGAGAATAAAGATTGAGTGTGTAAACTTTGATTGCACTAGTGGACTTGTTACCCAGAGTTCTGGTCTCCATGAGGAGCCACAGAGACAGATTGGAATAAATCAAATGCAAAAGAAACAATGGAGGAAATTACACCACTGGTTTGGCAACTATAGATATTCAGTTCTTTAATTTCACTTCAAATTGTATTCCCATTTGCTCACAGCCCTGTTTCTTTATCACGTTAAGCAATTAAAGAGATCCAGCATTAAATAGTCATGAACTTAGACATGAAACCAGTCCGAGAAACCATTAAGAGGAACCCAATGGACATGATTCATAACTTCTCATGGAATATTTTTAATGAGCATCTAAATATGACTCCTTAACGAATGTATTCTGCCTTTTTCACAGACTTTCCCTTTAATTGTGCAGTAAAGGCCCATGAAACTTGATTTGAGCAGTTACATCATGTAGATACAAATATATCTATAATCAGAGACTATAAATAAAATATTGTTTTTTTTTGTTTTTTGCCTCTCCAACTAGCCGTACCACTTTACCGTAAAATCCCAAGTAGACATGCAAAACAAAAGGGGGCCAGCTGGCTTCACTGTGCGTTAACACATGACTGCGCACTTTACTGCGGTGCATCAACATGGGGGGAGCATTTCCCTCCAGGTCCGTTATACAGATGCAAACAACCGGGAGCCACCGACAGCTACCAGCCACCGACACGCTGAACCGGGACCGGCTCCGGGGAACACGGAGCTGACACCTGATCTGGGGTTTGAACCGCATTTGTTTTCGTCTCACAGCTTTTTTTCACCACATGCTCAACACCTGGCTGCTTCATCGGCACCACACCTCTGTACCAGCACCATGTTGGACCGCAGCTCGGAGCGATGTATAACGGTTCAGGGTTCGGGGCCATGCTTTCAGTTTCATCCTTTTTACCCAGTTCAAGGGCAGGCGCCTTCTGAACATCTAGAAAGTCTCACGCGGGGACGTGGCGCGACTCCTGACCCACTTCTCAGGGGCTGGGGATTTGATATGAGGGCTAAGGTTTCCGGTTTAATGGGTAAATACATGTCTGCGCGTCGCACCGAGTCCCGCTGGTCACGTCACGTCTGCTGTTGTTGTTCTGAGCACAACATGTTGACGAGTCATTTTCCATGATGCTTTAAACTGCAGCCTCATAAACTCAGGGATTCGAACAAACGCTAAGTCACTTCATGAGCTGGTCGGGTCCATGGTTACCAGTGATGAGTGTGTGTTGGTCCCAGTGAGAGCAGGTCAGAGTGGAGGAGGAAACAGAAAACTGCAGCTCGGTGCTCTGATCCCTGATCAGCTGAGAGCAGAGGAAACTGTGTGTTTTCACTGTTCGTCTACAAAGTCACAGACCGGAAGGTTCACCAGTCCTTTTGATCTCACTATTCGTGTCTCTCTGAGAGAGCAAGTGAGGGGCGGGGCCTGTGTGTGTTTTTGTGTTTGTTTGAGTGTCTGTGTGATGTCTAGGAGCACACACACACACACACACACAAACAGAGACAACCACACCGCTCCTGGTATCTCACATGATGGTCTGATACGATGATGGATTAAATGTCACTCAGGTTCATCTTGTGTAAAGTGATTCTGCTCCTGAGCTGATTGGCTGACGATGTCCAGAGGCAGCAGGCAGGAACAACTGCCTTAAAGAATCACAAGGACGAATATAATTGACTCAATGTATCACTATCATCTATTTAACATTGCAAACTTTTACAATAATCTGTCAAAAAATCAATCTCTGAAAAGGCTGAATTTCTGTGGTTCCTCAGAGACGGAGGAAGAGGAGGAACAGGAAGGACGATGGTTCTTTCCTTTGTCTGCAGATCTTCAACCCGGCCACTTGAAAACGTGCTGTACGTTTAGAGACAAGCCGAGAACGTCGAGGAGAGGAGTTCTGACCTCCAGCGCCCCCCTGTGTCTGAGGAAGACAACACCGATGCCAATCTGCCTTGTGGTTAGCTGGAGCGATGGCAGTCAACAAGGAGGAGAAGCCCAAAGAAGGCAGGAGCACCACCGGGGTCCCGACAGCTCCGGAGGGCGGCTGGGGCTGGATGATCGTCGCTGGTTGTTTCCTCGCCACCATCTGCATCCGGGCAGTCACCAGGTGATGTTGTCACGTCTTTAATCCAATGAGTTACAAGCAAAACCTGTGGTCAAAGGTTTTATGTTCTCGGGTCGTCCGTCCATCTGTCCCATGCTTGTGAACAAGATATCTCAAGAACACTTTGAAGGCATTTCTTCAAATTTGGTCCAAACTTGCAGTTGGACTCACAGATGAAGTGATTGGATTTTGGTGATGAAATTGTAAAGGTTACACCTCACCAAACACACTTTGTTATTGTGATCACAACATCAGAGGAAGACCTGCAAATGCTCTCCCAGGCTCAGAGACCTGATAAGAATTTGGTTATCACAGGTCAAGGTTTGTGACCTCACGCTAGTCTGGAGAAAACATCTGCCCTGGGCGGTGGAGGCTTGCAACAACAGGGTGGAGATTCCACTTTACAGTCCTTTGGTATCTTGTGTTGTTTTTCCTAAGCCACAAAGCTGAGGTCAGCGAAAAAGAAATACAAAGAAGGAACAGGTTCAAACCTGCACACCCTGGACATTATGGTTTCATAACGTGACCTTTACTCCACTAATCCTGCACAACGGCCACGTTTTTTGTTAAATTCACTGATCTGTTCAATGTGAAGGAAGACCACCTAAACACGGGCGGTATCTAGTGAGGTTGAATGGGAGAAAATATTTCATCTGGAACCAAATTTTCTTGATTACAGATAAATCTGCTACTTCATCAAATCTATACTAAACTTTAGCTCAGCACAGAGGTCAAGCTTCATGTTCTCAGCTTTTTGAAACCCCTCTGTGTTTATTACCTGGCAGAACCCACCCACACACACACACACACACTCAGCTCAAACCTGTAAGCTGCTAATCAAGGTTGACTTTTTTCCACTGGGGCTTTAAAAAACCTGGGGAGAAGTTTCCATGTTTCTCAGTTTGCAGAGTCAGACCATCGACCCCCCTCCCCCCCCACCCCCAACACAGCTGACACTTGACACTTGAAAACAAGTTTTCACCTAGCGCTGGGGACAACACTTCACCCGCAACTGCAAAGACATAGGGTTGAGGCCCTGAACATTCTTGCCTGAGGGAAGCTGGTGAGGGATCATGTTCCTCACACAGCTCCAGCCAGTTCTTTCATATGGTCAGGGAGTCTAGACTGACAACAAAGGGGAACAGGGAACAGACGGCCGGCATCAAACATACCACAAAGATCCACGATCTATACCACAGGGGGAAGCAACATATACAGACTAACAACCCACAACCAGGTTAGAACCCAGAGCCTTCTTCTTGTGAGTCAGCGGTGCAAACCACTGCTCCACTGTGCCACCCGAGACGAAAGGAAATTAAATTAAAATAAGAACAATCATGTAATAAGAACAATAAAAACCAACTAGCTTATAATTTGCTGTCATTAGATTAAACACTGTGTGTGTTGGCTACATTTATTTCTGTCTCCAGTCAATAACACAGATCATAAAGTAAAATCACTTTTGTCCTAATGACTTTATGATTTTAATGAGATCTTATCAATGCACTGAACCTAATGGCTTTCTGAAAGTCTAAGAGTTGCAGGTTTTACATAACGGGCGATGGGAGTCATAACAAATGGGTCAGGGTGTACAGAGCCCTCAGATTGTGGATTTGACTGACGGCCATAAACTGATAAACTCTGCTCCCATCTCCACTTTAATGACTCCGACCTGGAACTGACACCTTATACGATCTAAACCCTTTAATATTTATTACACCAGACAAATCATGACATAACAGTGAAGCGGGGTGTGGATGTTGACTTTCTCTCTGACATAAGACAGAGGCTTTAAAGTGATTCTGTCTTAATACTCACTCCTACTGAACTCTTATTTGTTCCAATCCAACTGGATAATATCTCCTGGTCTGTGTGAGACAAGGTTTTCAAGCAATGCTTTGGTTTTATTTTGAAATAATGCCAATTCACACATGATGACAAATGATTGGTTAATCTAAATCCTATAGGCTGAAAAGGGTAATGCATGTTTACACTATATTTCTGATGTCACAGTGATGTCATGATGTTGTTGTGATCATAAAGGATGTTTTGATGAACATAAGCTTAAAGTTGTGTCTGTAGTCCAATAGGATCCCTCATGTTCTTTCTCACTTCTTCATGACATCACTCATCATATGATTGGGTATAAATTTAAATCAATGTAAACTTCAGATTGTGTTTCTGGCCCCGTTATTGTTGAGAGAGGCATTTTTCGGACCCTATCTTTGTTGACCTTCGACTGATCAGGTGCAAAAGTTAATCATCTGCAGACACCCTCCAAAGTTAAACCCTCACAGAGTTTGGTGGAAACAGTCCATGTGTTTTCAAGTTATTTTTGTCCTCATACACACAGACAGGGGCGATAAACAGCCTGTATCAAGATAACTGTAAAAATTAATTGCTGCTGTGTTAAAATGGGATAAATCCAACATCCCCTCTCTCTCTCTGTCATCAGATGTGTTTCCATCTTCTTCGTGGAGTTCCAGCTGCACTTTGAGCAGGATTATTCCACCACCGCCTGGATCCACAGTCTGATCGACTGTACCACCATGCTATGTGGTAAAACATCAGTGCATGCAGGAAAAAATAAATAATACTGTAAATAATAAATGATGTGGTTAACTCAAAGTGTGTGTGCAGCTCCTCTGGGTGGTTTCCTCGGGAGCCGAGTGTCCTGCAGAGCGACAGTGATCCTGGGAGGTTTGCTGTCGGCCGCCGGGTTCGTGCTCAGCTCCTTCGCCTCCAGTCTGGAGTATCTCTACTCGTCCCTGGGGATCCTCACAGGTAGGCAAGCAGATCATGACACACGGGCACTTTATCAATATCTGTCCCTGGTAAATCCATTTCAACACAAAATGTATTAGCATGCGCAATAAGAGAAGAAAGAGATGTGAGAACCCCTGGTGACATCATGTGATCAAGGTCGAAAGGAGGCGCGGCTTCTTTAATCCTCCACAAGATAATCGTTCATCACATCTTATTAATGTAGTTTGAATAATGAAGGATAAGAATAGCCGTGCCATTTAACACATTCAAACATGTCAGACACATTTTCCTGATTGGTTTTATGATTACAGTTTAACACTGGGTATAACTACAGGTTTATGAATGCAGATAATAAAGTGTCCCTCCCCTTTTGCCCTCCACATGGACTTACCTGCAGAAACCAAAGCCTGCTCAAATGTGATTAAAGATTTACATGATTTACATGATGCTGTTGACATGATTTAAATCCTTAGATTGAGAGTTTTGTGTATTTTGTGTTGAATTGTCCATTCTAACATTCCCACAATGCTACTAGAGGATCACATTTTACAGAATTATTCTTGTGGGGGTCTGACTCTCTTCCCAGAAGCTCCTCACTTAATTTCGTCTCATTTCATTAAAACAAACAGACACAGAACAAACTGTAGTTAATCTTCCTGTGTCAATCCCTTTTTACCACCAAACCACTTCTGCTCAGATTTGGCAACATTTGGCAAGTTTTTGCCAAACTGGAAATCCTTCTCATTCATCCTCTGCAGGTCTTGGCTTTGCTCTCAGCTACACACCAGCCATAGCGATGGTTGGGAGGTACTTCAATGAGAGGAAAGCTCTGGCCTATGGCATCGCCCAATCCGGTACTTACATCTCCGCTTACCTGTTGCTTTCTTCTCTCGTCCTTTATACTTCACTCTTCTCTCTCATCTGCTCTACTCTATCATCCTCTTTCACGTTTCTCTCGTCTGCCTGTTAAGTTCCTCTTCGGTTCTCCTCTTTTTCGACTCTTCTTGTTGTTTCAATCCATCAAATCCATTCTCACCTCATCTTCAGGTAGCGGCATCGGGACCTTCATCCTGGCTCCTGTCGTCCAGCTGCTTATTGAGCAGTACTCCTGGAGAGGAGCTCTGCTCATCCTGGGAGGGTTTGTGGCCAACCTGTGTGTCGTTGGAGCTCTGATGAAGCCGCTGGAGTCGAGAGGTGAAAGGTAAGTCCTCAGATCAGAGGAAAAGAGAAGTCTTCTGATGACTTGTTTCAGTGTTTTCTCCAGATTATTTTCCTCCGTTGAAAGGTCACAGACGTTTGAATATGATATTAACAAGTGCCCAGAGCAAAGTTGTGCAAATGTCCAACAAAGGAGGTTCCCAAGCTAAAACTGATGACTACAGGACATCTCTGTTCCAGGATTAAAATAGTCTAGTACGACCACAGCTTGTTTTCCTGTGTCTGTGACAGGAACAGACATGTCTTGCCTCCGTCTGTATGGACGCACATAGACACATCTATGGAGCGAAATATCTCCAGAACTCCTTGAGGGAATATCTTCAAATTTGGTGCAACCGTGCACTGTGGTGGTCTAACATCACAGGGACCTTGCAAAATCTATAACTTTCTAATCATTAATCTAAAGCATATCCACCAAAACTATTCAAATTAATTATTCTGATCTAATTGAATGTTATTTTCTAATACTAGCTTCTCATCCACCTACAGGAAACCCGAGAAGTTGACTAACTCAGAGCAAGACTGCCTGACAACAGTGCTGGACACAAAAGACACTGAGAAAGTTCCAGCTGACGGCCACCAGGTGGAGCCAAAGCAGCTGGAGATACGCAACTTAAAGGAAACTCGAGGGCTGCTCATCTCCAACGGAGCGTTCAAAAACATCAGACTGGAAAATGACAAACCCACAGATGTAAAGATCGCTGAGTGCATTTTATTCAGCAACAAGCTAACGGAGACGGTGTTCGGGGATATCAAACGCTCGGAGGCCAAATTAGCAAACGGAAGCACGATTGAGGACATGAAATTAATCGAATCTATGATCTTGAGCAGTAAAGCTGACAAGACAGATGTGAAGACAGAGGACTCGGGACTCAGTAAACCCAAACCGGAGGCCGTCAGCCCTCCTCCTGCGTTAGTGAACACGAACCCTTCATCCAGAGGTCGGTGCTTTTGCCTCGAGTCGACCAAGGAGTACGGATTCCTCGTGATGCCCGACTTCCTGATTCTGTCGGTGTCCTTCCTGTTCTTGGCGTACGGCTGCAGCGCTCCAGTGGTTTACCTGGTCCCATACGCCCTCAGTGTGGGGGTGGACCACCAGCACGCCGCCTTCATCATGTCCATATTTGGAGTCAGCGGCATCGTGGGGAACATCACCTTCGGATGGGTCACTGACAGGAAGTACGTGCCTTCTGTCATTGTGTGTTTGTGTGTTTGTGATTAACACTGATGAAGATACTGATAGATCTGCTTCGTTCCAGGTGTCTGAAGAAGTATCGCATGCTGAGCTTCATGGTGGCGCTCGGCTTTGAGGGCCTGTGCTGCATGTTCGCCCCCCTCCTCCGCTCCTTCTCGCTTCTCGTCCTGTTCGCCGTGCTCTACGGATACTTCGACGGAGCGTACGTGGCGCTCATCCCGGTGGTGACCTCCGACATCGTGGGCTCCACCCATCTCACCTCCGGCCTGGGTGTGGTCTACTTCCTGCACGCCATCCCTTACCTGATCAGCCCGCCGATAGGAGGTAATAGCTCATTGAATTATTACAACTGCTGGAAGTTTTTTAGTGGGTATCAATGGCAAACATTAATTATTGAGATCTTGAAATACAAACCACAAAACTGAGATCGGCATTAAGATTATTACGGTTTTAGTTTCTCATAATCTGTTCCCTGGCATCTTTGACTTTAATGAGAAGCATCAGCTCGGAAGCACCTGCATCGACCCCAGATGTCTTGATAAGTTGATTCATTGTTTTGTCTCTAAAATGCCAGAAAATTGTGAATAAGTGTCTTGATTTGTCCAATTAAACTGTGTTAAATCTGACATATAGGAATAAATATATAAGCATAATAGAGAAGTAGCTTTTTCCATCGCAAACTGTATTTCTTTATGTTTTTCTTAATTTGTGTTAGATTAGATTAGATTCAACTTTATTGTCATTGCACAGTACAAGTACATATACAACAAAATGCGGTTTAGCTTCAAACCAGAAGTTACAAAAAAGGCAATAAAGGTGCAGAGTATTGTGCAGAGTGAATATGTAATAAATAGGAAGTACAGTTAGAAATATAAGTGTTCACATCCCTTCTGTGTGTCTGTGTGCAGGTTGGTTGGTCGACCGGACCGGCGACTACGCAGCGACCTTCCTCCTCAGCGGCGCTTGCTTCCTCCTCAGCTCGGCCGTCCTGATCTCCACCATGTTGGTCCGACGCTGCCGCCGGTCCAAGTGTAGCTCAGCTGCTCATTTAGATCCGAACAGTTGTGCCTCTGTTGCCGCTCAGCAGGGAATCATATGATGCACCTCACCTCTGCTGGACTGTGGGTTTACAAAGAAAGAACAGTTGTTGGTGCTATTTGGACGTGCATCGTCTGTCGCTGATGTGTTTGGGGCGTTGGATCCGAGACCTCAGGTTCAGTAGGAACAGTTCCCAGAAGAACCAAAGAGGAACAACCTCAGCCCCGTTTTAAAGGAAACTGCAGTTTGTTGTGACTGTGACACGCAAGGATCAGGTTCTATTTTAAACTTGGTTGTTCAATGTGGATTTTCTGTCCTGTGAAGAAAAAGGGCTTTCTTACGTCATACGAGCCAAACTTCAACAAAAACTCAAAAGGCCTTAGTGAGAGTTTTCAATAATGTGAAGACGCACAAACTTCTCACCAATTTTATATAGATTATACATTTTATTTAAACTTTTGATTATAAAGGGTTTCTTATCTACTCAAATTATTATGTCGATGAAGAAAACATTTTCAAAAACTCAACAAAACACTGCAGAGACACTTTCTGGTTGTGAAACAACTTGAGTGAATCAATTTGAATACAAAATATAAAGTCCACACCTGACGTTGCACTGCCTACAGCAATAAAGTGAAATGGTCTTTGAGCCAACAAGCCTAAAGAGAGTGAAGGACAAATCTAACTTAAAAAAACATGTTCGGGGAAAAATGCACACTTTCATATAACTTGAATTTTACCTTGAATTTTAAATGTAACTTCAACTTGAAGTAGATTTTACATTCACCTTGCCTTTGATGTGCCTTTAATCTCCGTACGTACAAAAACACATATGGAAACATATCAGACGAAGGAAACGTGCTGATGTTTGTGGATCAGGACGATGTCGTCTCTCTCAGGCCGACACATCATCGTGTAAACTTGTGTTTTCGAGCTTGGAAACACATGACAACCTGCGACTGTAACGCACAACCACATATTCCTGACAGTACTACTTACAAACCTGTGGGGTAAAAACAAACTGTTTGGAAGTAACAAGTGAAACTACAGGAGGGGAAGGGAGTCGGATTTCCCTGACACTTGAGAGCTGGAATACAAAGTCTGCACTGCTGCTTGTATTCAGCTGTTTCTGATACTTTAAACTTTAAGATCAATGCTGAAAAGGTAGTTTTGTGTACTTTGAATTAGATGAAACATATTCCTGGGAAATAATAGCACCTGGGACAAAAGAATTTGAACCTCTGCTTTACTCTGTGTCGAGCTTTGTGTTTCCCTGATCGGATCTCGACACTTATACTGCCTCTAAATATAATGTTCATGCAATAACTTTCTGACGGGTCATGTATAGAAAATTCCATATATCCATGTTGATGTTTATAATGTTTGTAATTATATTGAATTGTTGGAATGAGGAATAGGATCAGAGCTGAGAAGTCAGTTGGTTACATGATGTGGAAGCCACTGAAACAAATGTATGATTTTTTAAAAATAATATTCAAGCAAATTATTCCTTCTGAATCTTTCTGTTTGGATCGATTGTGTTTGCTGTTCTTCTGTTTCTCTATAGTTCTGTTCGAATTGATTTAGTCCGTTCTATTCCACTTCACCTGTTAGCCACTAGGGGGCAGTAGACTCATGTTTGATCATCATCTCTCACATAGAAAAAACTTTACTTTTCAAATCAAATGTTGAAACAGAGGAAAAGTACTAGACTGTGAGAACGTGTCAATGCTGGGAGAGAAAAACTGGGTTTAACTAGAAGGAAATAAAAATGTGTGTGAGCAGATTGTTTTTGTCTTTAGATCTAATGATAAATAATAATCAAGATGTTGTTGAAGTAGTGATACTGAAACTTTTAATTGAACTAAGAAGCTTTCTTGTGATTACAAATTTTCAAAACGGGGTTAGAAGAAAGTGAAAGTGCAGAAAAACTATTTTGTTTCCTTAATAATTGTGGTGACAGAAATCTCGTTGGAGCAGACACTGACTGTGGAAGGTAAATTTCCCTTTTGACTTACTGCTACACCTACGTGTTTGTGGTGTGTGCGTGTGTGTCTGTGTGTGTGTGTGTGTTTGTGCATGTAAGACTATGAAGTGTGTGTTCACCAAAGAGAACATCCCGTTCTCTGAGTGTCTGCCCCCACACGGGGAGCCCTGCTGCTTTAGCATCCTCACATGTGACGTGTGTGTTTGTAACATTACACAGTGGGTTTGGATCTATTTGATCAGTGTCCTAAAACCTACCATCTCTATTGTGTTTTGTGTTTTTGCTTCTTTGAAACAGCTGATGTTTGGTTTGACTATTTTAGAAATGAGTCATTTACACCACATCAGTTTGTGCGTCAATGAGTTCGTAAAAACTCTTCAGTTCCTCAAATAGCTGTTTTTTCAAGTAGGTGCTTGTGTAAAATATGAGTTCCTTAGATTCATCATTGAGGCAAATCTATAGTGTTGGATTAACATGAAACTAGAATGTGATATCTACCTTTCAGCAGGAGAGACATTCTGTGAAAGGGTTTATTAAGATGTTATTTGACAAACCTGTTTTGGCATCACGAGCTGCACTGGATGATATAATAAGAGATATGATCAGTAATAGTGAGTAAATAATAAGTGGAGCTGCTCAGAATGTTGGTGGAGTGAGATGCGTTGAGTAATGATCATTGTGAAAGTGAGAAATCTGAATAAGTAGTTCTGTTTCCTGTTTACTTAAATTCAAGAAGAGGAAAAGGAAAAGAGAATTACAAATGATCAATCACTAGCAATATGTAAAATGCTTCATATTTCATTAGTTTTATTGTTAGAATCTTAATTTGTAGATGAACCAGTAAACATCAGTGTCAGATAAATACAATGAAAATACATCAAAGTACGACACAGATACCGTAAACCACGTATAGTACAGAACAAATATTTAGTTATACTCTAATATATATAGAATATTGTTTCTGTCAAACACCTGACTCCCAATATGGCTGCCGAAGGTGTGTTACATCATCTGAAACCCTCCCCCGGGCAGCTGTGATGTGCGTGCATGTGTGTGTGTGTGTGTGTGTCTGTTTGTGTGTGTTGTTCAGACAGAAGTTTCCACTGTGTAGGTGGATGCGTGGGAGGCAGGCGGAGGAGGGGTTTCCTCTGAGGTTGGCATCCCCGAACACACACAAAGGACTTCCCCTGTTTCTGTGATGACACAAACACACACATTAAAAAGCATTGTTTTTCTGTTTGTTCACTTTTGATTCAACACCAAAGAAGAGGAGGAAAGTTCTGTCAGTACTTGTCTGTCCTCTTGTCACCATCCCAGACTGGACCAGATTCCACATGACTGATTCTTCATCTTCCATCTTTTCATCCCTCTCTTTCTAATTGTTCACTCCACGCATAAAACAATAAGAGGCCGACTTATTTACATATTTATTATGCAGATTAAAAAACACTGATATCTAAGAGTAGAAACTTTTCTGATATTGATTTTATCAGCTGATCGTCTCTTATAAAATTGGCAAAGATTCAATCCCTTACTTGAATACACTGGGCTTCGTGAAGGAGTAGAAAAACTAGGAGATCAAGGCCTAGTGGAAAAATGTGGGTTTTTTTCACCAAAATTATTGTCATATAAAAGAAAGCAAAAGTTATAAATTTACAAACAGCTCTAGAGTTATAACATGGGAAGACTAAACAGAACTTATCAGACTCACTGCTCCTCAGACACCTCAGAGACACCATCTTAGCTACTGGCTGCAGGTTGATATAGTCCACGCTGGCCAGTCTATAGATTATTGCAGGGGAGAAAAGATAATTCTCTGAGAACCCCTTCAATCTGCAGCGTAAAGGTGCAGTCCAATCCTCTTCTTAAACTGTGGGGTTGCAGCAGCTCAGCCTTTTACAGGTTGTTGAGAGGATGGAGGAAGACAAGACAGGATAGGAATTAACAGTGTGATAAAGGGTTTTGACAATATACTGACAAATTTAAAATCCTAAAATACAAATCATACGATAGGTTTTCCTCCTGATTTCTTAATTTCTAATATGTTTTGCTTGTTAAGACACAGACGGTGTTGGAGTGCAGAACTGCACTACTGAAAACGCATCTTACACACACACATACACACACACACACACACACACACACACACACACACACACACACACACACACACACACACACACACACACACACAGGAGCGAGACACCTGCGTTGTTGGTTTATACTAGATTCACTTGCTGATAAACTTTTGTCAAGCTGCAGCCAGGTGCATAATGCCACTGTGTGTATGATTGTGTGTGTGTGTGTGTGTGTATGTGTGTGACCACATCACTCGTGTATGTCTTTTGCGGGATTACAAACACACTCTGAAACACAAGACACTCCTGAGGAAGCTCAGATGAAAAGGACACGTGTCGAACACTTCCACTAACTCGTATCTGGCTTGTCGTGCTTCAGTCGTCGTGTTTGGTCTCAAGCTACAGGTGTGAATCCCCAACTGAACAACACTGTTTATTATGTGTGAGTGACATAAAGAGTTTCTAGTACACTCATAGTGCAGCAAAGTCTTTGTTTACATGAAGTGGATTTTGTTTGGTCTGATAATAACTTAATAAAATAACAGAAACCAGCTTTGAGGAAAAAAATGTACCTGTAGTTTGACCTTTTAGTTTGGTCCACGTCCCATCCGCTAACATGGAGGAGGTGGCGTTTCTGACCTATGCTGCTGCCGGCCACTAGGTGGTGATTGAGACACTTTTGGGATCAGTCACTATCATCATCTTCAACACCGCAGGTAACAACAGACTCACAAACACACACACAATCATAAACAATCCCACAAATCTGGGAGTTACAATTTAAATATCTCAAATTGCAACATTATATAATAAATCAAATCATTGAAATTTTGTAGTGTAGTTGTGATCCTACTTCATCTTATGAATGCAAAATACTGTGTTGTCTCAAATTCAGCTTCAGCTTCAGCTTCAGCTTGCTTTAGAGCACTGTAGATAATTCAAATTATGATATCTTGTGAATCTGTGACGATGTTGTAGATTTAATATTTAGTTTCCAAAGCTGATTTCAGACCTGCACTGAACTCCTGAACTTTCTCCTGAAGTTATCAGGAGGGGCCGTGTGTGAGAACGTTGCGTCCTGGCTCCTGCACCATTGACCCCGACGCCACCCGTCACCTGAGTGTTCCAGACCATCTCCTGCTCAATCTTCATATCTGAAGCATTTGGCTTCTTCTGCTTTTTCCAGACAGAGAGAAACGAATGTTCTTGAATCGAGTGAATCCCTCTGATTCTCTGATAAACAGGATTTTAAAGGCAGCAGGTAAATCCGTGGGCAGCTCTGGCCTGTGAGTCTGATTTTAAGTTGAACTCTGTGCCCTCGAACAGTAGTCACATTCCATCACATGGCCCAAGCAGCTCTGCGGTTCAAAGACCTCCTTTGTTGACCCACAATGCACAAGTGACCACACCCAACAACGTGAAATCTGATTTATCTCGCATTAAAAAACACACAGAGAGGGGGGAGGGGGATGTTTGGTGACTGTCTGTGGTGTGGCGGTGGCCAAGTTTACTACATGTGTGGTGAAATGATGTTTTAATGAGGTTAACTCCCCACTTATCTCAATAAAAACAGTCATGAGAAGCACATAAATCAAATGTTGGGGTCAAGTGAGGCCAACGAGCCGACACGTCTGAAAACATCTGATTCTCCACAAGATGACTCGTTACTACTCGGTCAAGGACACGTTGTTATATCTGAGTGTGTTTAGTCGAGCATGTTAAAACAGTACCATAATACACTTGAGAGAATATCATGGGAAGGAGAAGATAGAACATTTGTACACGTTGAAATCATAGTTTAAATAAAGATGGCCAACGTGATTCCACGATCCAGAATTGCGGAATTTGGAGCCAAAATCTTGTGAGCAGTGATCATGGAGCAGAGCCGTGGTATCAAATAGCCAAGTCAAGTCAAATTCTCTCTTGTTCCATGTCCCATTGACTAACATGGAGGAGAGAGGGTTTATGACCTATACTGCAGCCAGCCACCAGGGGGCAGTGAAGATGATTTGGCTGCACACATGCTGTCCTATTTATATACAGACTAATTTCTGCTCAGCTTATATTGGTTTTCATGAGATGACCCTCATCTCGTTTTCAAGTTACATTAATCTGTGAGAAAAGTGATAAGTATTTGACCACACAAATATTTATCTAAAACATCTGTCCTCTTTTCAGACACACACACACACACACACACACACACACCAATTGACACAGTATGACGTTATCAGCTGTTAATTTCCACGACTAATGTTTTCACAAAGAATTGTTAGATATGCGACCGATGCAGCAATAATCTGCAAAAAAAATTGAATGTCATGCTCATAATATTTGGAACCATGTTCTCACACAAACACCAGAAACAGATCACGTATGATTTCTTATGAGTGTGTGTCTGAGTGTGTGCATGTCCTTTTTCCCCCAAAATACACAACTTCAGAATGTGCTAGGGGGACTTCCTTTGTGATGGAGGGAGTGACGTGTATAGGTGTGTGCACATGTGCTTGTGTGTGTGTGTGTGTTTGCTTTCCTGCACTCACTTTTTTGTGCATGTGTGTGTGTGTGTGTGTGTCTGCATGCATGTGTTTGCGATTTATGTTGGTGGAGATTTTTTTTTCTATATTTCTGCACGTTCGGAAAAATCCATCAAGGTAAAGAAAACAACACACTCTTTCACACCTGTAACAGCGTAACCTTTCTATCCTTTTTTCTGCACCCTCCCACACACACACACACACACACACACACACACACACACACACTTGCAGAGAGTTGCTTTGGAGGATAAGAGAGAGAAGAAAAAAAGAATCATCAAAAAGAAGATGGAGAGATGAGGTAACAGATAGAAGAGAGAGAGAGAGAAGAAAAGATCGGCTTGGCTGGAGGCAGCTTCACTCTTTGAAACAGCGACAGTGTGAAAGAGGGTTTGTGTTTAAATATTAAAACCTCACAGTGTGTAACAGACAACAGAGATGAAGAGAAAACCCAAAAAGAAAAGGCACACGTGTGCAGCTTTGTTGTGGCAGAATCTCTTTGTCTTTTCACATAACTTGTGTATGATTTTATTGTAAGTGTCAGAAAGTGAACACACTCATTCTGACGGTTTTTACACATAACCCAAACAGAATGGTCGGTGTGTATGAAACATTATAGATTTTATATATTCATATTGTTATTGATGTTTTATACCTTGCACTCTTTTTTTTCTTGTGGTGTATTATTCTGTTTTATTTATCTAAAGGTTGTGCTCAGAGTCAAGATGCAAAGATATAAATAAAAACAAAAGTAAACGCAGAGAATTATTTATTCCAATGAAATATTTCTGCTGTTTGTAGATCCTGAACTACTTTGTTCTCAGTATTCACTTTTCCTAAAGTAACTAAAACCAGCATTTATACGTGATCAGTACATGAAAAGATTGATGTATACATGATGTGAACCAACAGAGAAGAATAATCTGAGACCAAATCCAGAATATTGTAAATACCCTACATTAATAATTAATATTATCTGGTATGATAAACGGTATAACTTACAGGTGGATGAATTAAAGACGTATTTATGTTATTGTCGTGTCCGCAGGTTTCTCTGCCCAAAGAGTCAGATTCTATATACATTTTTAACTTTTAAAAAACTTTTCTCTGTGTTCTCAAAAAGAGTCTTGTTCAGTCTCATCAGACACTTGTTTTCCGTGTTTGGTTTTTCTGGTGTGTGTGTGTGTGTGTGTTTGTGTGTGTATGTGTGTGTGTGTGTGTGTGTGTGTGTTACCATTTTTCCACTAGTCGTCTGATGTCAGTAGAGGAAACCTTAAGTTTTCCGCCCACTGCTTTGCAAACTTCACACACAATCACCAACAAGCAGACCTGTCACATGACCGCAAACATATCTAACATGCTTGTTTCCAATTATTTATAATTTATGCAACTTTGAAAAACAAAATCTCAACTGCATTTACAAAAGTGAGTTTTAAGTTTTGCATTAAATTCATATTTAGGTTTATTTTATGGTTTTCGGTCCCTTATTCGTGTTTGTCTGAGTGTTTACAGGCAGAACGAGGCTCAAACAAAAGCCACGAGCCAGTTTGAATAATTCAAACAAATCTGTGTAACTCTCCATCAGCCTCAGAGACACTTGTCTCCTCTTCGTACTGTGACTCTGTTCATGTTCTGCCTGGAGGACAGCTCAGGCCTCCTCCATGTTAGTGGATGTGGACCAAACCCAAAGAAGAGTACAGTTTAAATACATTTCTCTCAAAGATGATTTCTGTAGTTTTAGGTAATTTGTGTCCCACCGATGTAAGTTGGTTTTTAATTAATTATTTGATGCTGAAATGTCATGATGTCACCAGGGATACTTTGTAGCGTCCATCTTTATTTACAGTCTATGATCATTGCCTTTATAACAAATGTTTTCGAGAGAGAAACATAGGGAGAGAATTGATCTTGTTAATTTTCATCAGTCAGAATCCATTTTGATTTTGATATTTCCCTGGTGGCTCATTATAACATTTAAAATGCCGGAAAATATAGTTTGTCATTCTCTTATGATGATGATCTACCACTTTGTAGTGTTTAATATTGAATTAAGTGCCCCATGATGATGGTTATCTGCAGGTTGGGGTAAACAGAGCTGGGTGGAGTTATATTAGGTGTTTGCAGTGAATTTACTGTACATGGGAATAAAACCCCATCTGATCTCGTGCAAGGGGAAACACCGAGTGCATATGCTACAGTCTCGACTTCTTTCATCTGATTATCTGCATCCTGTCTCTTAAATATCACATTTTAAGGCGTGTTTTGCGGCGAGTTTCATTTATATGTGAGAGGAGTGTGTGTGTGTGTGTGTGTGTGTGTGGGGGGGGGGTTGTGACAAGAGCAATGAAATGTTGAAAATTTAGTGTTTCGGAGAAAATGTCACGGGGTCATGTTTGTGAAATTAACAGAGTCCTAGATTCAGGGCAGGTTTTTAAACCAGGCTGAACGCATCAGTGGTTTTTGTTCTGTTATTGTCTGTAACCGTGTCTCGTCTTCCTCGTGCAAATCTCACTTAGCTGCAGAATGAAAATGGTTTAAGAGATCAAATTTGTATGCGCAAAAAATTCTAAAGATTGTTTACCGTTTGCTCCTCTTGCACTCATTTCCTGTTGAGTTGCTTTGAAACTAGTTGGTAGAAATATCTTGAATCCAAACACTGCCATCTTGCATATTTGCAGCTTGATACGGTCGTACACTGTCGCCTCAGAGTGTAAAGGTTTCCTGTTCGAATCCCGGCCTTCCTCGGTGGAGTTGCATGTTCTCACTGTGGCTGAGTGGGTTTTCTCCAGGTGCTCCAGCTTGAGGTGAGATTCATTGGAGATTGTAAAATGTTAAATGTGTGAATCTGCTGGTATTCGATCCAGCTCCTCCCGAGACCCTCAAAAGCAGAACAGACACTGGATTAGATGGACTGGGTTTCAAACCTGCAACCCTCTGTCACCCCACCATTGAGTCTGAGCTGCAAAGTGAAAGCACGTCACAGTAGGAAAGATGCAGTAACAGATATGAGTCATTAATGATGCTTTGGGGTCCTTTCAGGGGAACGTGCACAAGGACTCACACGGTTGTGAACTTCTGGGAAACGTGCACACAACAGAGCTATTGTTAATGATATAGGTGACATCTGTGTGTTGTGTGGGTGCAGCATGGAATCAACAAGACGTGTAGCATCAGTGTAAATGCTCAAATATTGACTTAATAATTAAGATATGTCGTAAATATGTCATAAGGGAGCTGTTATTTATATATTTGATATACACAGGTGGTTTAAGTGTGAATGGATGAGTCAGTGAGGGACAAATGTTTAAGGTTCAGTTAAGCTATGAGATTATTGCAAAACTAAACTTGATCCACTTGTATGAAAGAAAAGCAGCGACAGTCGATGTGCAATTAAAAAAACTTAAAACACTTTGAGTGCAAAACAAAGCGCGTTAGAAAAGGTAAAAGATATTTATACATTCAGTTATATTCAGGAAAATTGTTTGGTTACAGAGTTGTGAGTGTCGGTTTGTTTTTTCCACTCTCACTTTGACCTCATGTGGCAGTTAAGACACACACACACACACACACACACACACACACACACACACACTGTAGAGACCATCTATTAGAGCAACCACGTCTATTTTTCCATTTCCTCGGTTCACACTGAGCTGTTGATGTATCTCACCAACCACGAGCGTTTCTTCCTGAGCAGCCAAATCAACTTTCTACTCACGCCACCGTCAGTCTGAAGATCAGCACGTGTGCCGTCCACCGACCTCACAGGTTCACGATGCTGTTTGGATGCAGCAGTTTGTAATGCAGGAAACGATGGAAGCTTCACTGAAACCTGATCCTCCTGTTGAGACGGTGCAACGTGAAAACAACAAGACGTGAAGCTGCAAAAAGGCAAAAGGCAAAAAGCAGTCGGCCACGTTCAGGGGAAAAAAACATCATCATTACAAACGATATGGAAAAATGGATTCTCACATTATTGTTTTTTCAGCAGAAGCCACTGTCCTGTGGCAGTTATCTCAACTTTCTACTCTTTCCACAAACTCCTGCAGATCACATCACGTTCTGATTTAGTGTCGACTCTCCTGCACACAGATGTTCAGTGATGTTCACAGACTGTCTGAGCTTCAATGCTTCATGGAAGTTGAGCTTTTCTCTGTCGAAGGAACTATTTCACCTTCACTTTCTGTTGTATTAGTTTGCAAAGGAAAGAAAGAAAATATCTTCAATTTCAACCCACAAACTTACGATGAATAGTGAATGTATGTGTTGAATCTGTGAACTGAAGATAGACGTCATGACAGATCCTTAGAAGTGAAGCCAGAGCCTTTCATTCTCCACCTGGTGGCCAGCCTCCTCCAGGTTGATGTATGGGACATTAACAAAAGCATAAATGTAAATTGCGCTTTCAATATATTTTTGTAAAGATAGTTTCTGTTATTTTAGAGAGATCTCTTCCTAGAGATGTTGGTTCATTTTTCCTGGTAGTTTTAATTAGTTTTCCGATTCAGGTAAAAATGATGAGTAACGTCAAGACTGAAAGACTCTTTCCTCGTGTCGTCCATCTTTATTTCCAGTCTATGGTTGAATCCCATTATCAGCTGCATTGTTATGTTTGATTGTGGTTGATTTCCAGATAGTAAGATCTGCATTCAACTACAGTCTTGTTGTTACTCTCTCATGCAGATGCAGAACATGTGTCCATGTCTGTGACGTCCGTCGGTTGGTTTATGTGACGTTTTTGTGTCACTGCTGATTGTTACGGTTTGTTTCATGTGTGAGGTCCTGAATGATAAACAGTGTGTTCAGTGGATTCCAACACAACATTTAATGAGTACAATGCAAAACACAAGAGGTGTGTGTGTGTGTGTGTATGTGTGTGTGTGTGTGTGTGTGTGTGTGTGTGTGTGTGTGTGTGTGTGTGTGTGTGTGCGTATGTGTGTGTCCATCCGTGTTTGTGTGCACAGGAGTGTCTGTCACTATTGTTTGATCACAGCAACGTGAGAACAACTGTACTACCAGACAGCTGGAGCTCATCAACAAAGAGTGCACACACACACACAAACACACACACACACACACACACACACACACACACAACACTAACACACACACACATTTTGAAACGTCCTTCACACTGTAGAACTTTATAGAACTGAATAAATGGATTTCTGGCTACAGTTGTAAGATTAGGATCGAGAAGCAGCGACAGTGGGAATAGGACAAAGAAAACAGTCGAGCCTTGAGACAGTAGATGTGTTACAATGGACGTTGTGTCTTTCATTCAAATAAGCCTGATCCTTTTCTGCAGTTGCATATCTGGAAACAAATCTGTGAACACAAATATTTCATGCTAATCATCTGGAGGATTAAGGATTCACGTCACACAGCAACGGACCAACTGTCAACTTGTAGCCAACTCAGAAGATTTGCATCAAGTCTAATGTGCTGCAAACACGTCCCACCCTGACACAGAATTAGCATATTGTCATCACAGTCATAATGAAGACGTGACTCTGCACGTAACGGCTTTCTACTGAATCATATCAACTGAACATGGTCATAGTCTAAACTGGTTTTTATTTCCGTTTAAAATAATTTACATTTTGAGGGGTTTTACCAGTTTTTCCATTTCTTCGAATCAGCCACAGATCCCAGTTGTCGTTTGGTCTTTTTTTGACATTGTTGATGGTGAGAAAAATCTAAAATATTGTATATAGGTTAAAACCTGTAAATATGTTAAAAATGTTGTTTTCTGCTGCTGTGAAAAGACGCTGATGATCACCTCAGTTGTACAGTGAAATATATTTTTAACCCCATGTGCATTGTACTCAAAGGGGCAATTTGGTCTGTGTGTGTGTGTGTGTGTGTGTGTGTGTGTGTGTGCGTGTGTCCGTGTGTGTGTCCGTGTGTGCGTGTGTGTGACACGTAGTTGTGACCTCTCTCAGTACGGTGTTAGGTCTTCAGAGTCACGGTGCTATTGTGTCCTGACCTCTCACATTACAACCAGTCAATACTGTTATGGGTCTTGTACACACACGCACACACACGCACACACACACACACACCAGCACACCCTCTTTACTATTAGTCCAGGTGGTCAGTATTGTCTTTGGAGAAAGGGGGGGTGGGGTGGGGGGGGGGAGAGGGAGTCCTTGGTTCACTTGGTGGGAACTGATTAGCTTTTCCATTAGCTCTAAATGACCAGTAGTGAATATCTGTCAAACACTTGAATGCACACATTTAAATAAACAGGGTGAACAATTGAATGTCAATTAAATAAATGAATCTGGAGACAATTGTTTTATTATATTTGCAGAAAGAAATAAGTGTGAATCCGACATGTAGGTTTGGATCCACTGTTTCATCCTGGAATTGAGTTTAAATAAAGAAACGTGCTGCTTCTCCCCTGAAGCATCAGAATGCTCAACTCTGATCGAAGCCTGACTTTGAATTAGATTCTCTCCCAGCTCCGTGGCCGCCTGCTGAAACAGCCTCGATACCAACGTTAGCTCAACTGCCCTCAGCAGAGTCTCAGCAGCCTGACTCGCCCCCTGTACAGGCTTTTAGACTTTTACAACTATTTGATTACTCCCTGAGGCGACACAGATAATTATTGCTTCAGTTAGAAAAATTCCCAACGGTGAAATAAGCTTTGATTTATTTATAAACGACAATACAAGCAGATCTCACGTTTCTCAATAAGGAACTAATGTTAAGATCGTATCACTGATCTTCGTCCCTGTGTGTTTCTTGGTCACTCAAACAAAGCTCTTCATGCTCGACTGCAGTTTACAGTAATGGCGTCTGCAGTGAGTGATCTGTAATCACCCTGCACTTCCTGTGGGGCTGATCAACAACGATTTTAACTGTTCTGGTGATTCTGCAGAGGAGAGCGAAGCCGACCACAGAGGTCATATTAACATCGGGGAACATTTAAATGCAGAAAAATCCTTTTCTTATCTCTGACCTCTTTATAAACTTGGCAGAAGAGGAGGCTGATGGCAGCGATAACGTGAGCGAGGCCCCGGGTCGTTATGGATGTTCATCACACGGAGAAGCAGGAGTCTTTATCTATGGCAAAATAGGCTTTTTAAAAATTTGTCGTTTTGAATAACTGTTTGCACCGTATACATTCTGTTTAATGTTTCCATTAAGGAGCTTCTCACCCCTGTCTGTTTTTGTTTAACATTTCTTGACATGTAATAGGAAATAATCAATATATCTTCATGACAAAATCAGGCCTTTTTAGACTAAAGGACTGCTATCTATGAGTCTGTGCAGCTTCACTGTATATAAGGGGACTGTTGGGTGAATGCTATGATTATATATTCATAACCTTTTGCTCCTTTCCTGTAATATCTTGACCTCAATGAGAAACCGTCTTAGCTTCCTGTTTTCCTCAACACACATTGTGGCGTCTTACAAGTCAGCAGTTCTAAATATTTCCTATATCTGACTAAATATGACTTCTCTTCCAGAGATGTGTCATGTTAACGGTCACTGACGGAGACAGAAACCACCTGATTCACACAGAGGGAGATCAAAGCATCATTAGAAAACACAAGTTACCGATGTCTGCAGCCCTTCACTCCCATGTTCCCACACTCTGAGGAATTGATCCGTATTGATCACATGTTAAATTACATTGATTGTCTCACCCTTTTCCCTTTTGTGTGTGTGTGTCTGTGTGTGTCTGTGTGTGTGTGTGTGTGAGCCACATTTATAGTCAAGACACTTTTGAGGAACAGACACATCTACTGTTCTAGATAGACAGATAGAAGGATAGATGGATAGATAGATAGATAGATAGATAGATAGATAGATAGATAGATAGATAGATAGATAGATAGATAGATAGATAGATAGATAGATAGATAGATAGATAGATAGATAGATAGATAGATAGATAGATAGATAGATAGATAGATAGATAGATAGATAGATAGATAGATAGATAGATAGACAGACAGATAGACAGATAGACAGATAGACAGATAGACAGATGGATAGATGGGATTTTAAGTATTGGGTGATTGAAAGACACAAGTCACTGTGGCCAAATTTAAATACAGATTTAAAGATTAATAACTGAAGCTGTACAAAGTTGTGCATTAGTCTAACATGGCCTGTTAAATGATGGTACAGCTGATGTTAGTGAAAACAGTGCAACAGTAAAACTTCAAATCAAATTCAGATCATCATAAGCAGCATAACGGTAAGATGACTAAACCACTTCTGTTCTTTGCGGTCGTCAGCCACTGGAATTTTATTTTGAGCCAGCATGCGAGAGTCCCGTGCAACAGACAGGGGGAGACAGACCCCTGCGTCCTGCTGGTCGGAGACCCCACCCAGCGGGAGTGGGTGGAGCTCTGGAGAGGAGGAGCCCTCATTATATCATGAGAGCACATAGTGGCTTGTGTAGTGCAGCGTAGAGACGGAGGAAGAACACATCCTCACAGCAGACAAAAGAGTTCTGGGTTTGTTTACCTTCTCTCGCACCGGGGCCGCGGACCAGCCGGATTACCAGACCGTCCCCGTCTCCACCAGAACCTACTGGGATCTATCTCACTGGGCCGCTTCTGGGTTCTTTTCCTCGTGGACGTGCATGTTGTGCTCGGCTCGGACCTGTGGACCTTATTCGGACTCGCACTGATATTCTCGTTGTGACACGGTCCCACCAGCTTGACAGCGGTTATGCTCCGTCACTGACATGTACCCTCCGACCAGGTGAGTTGGCACAGAGACGCGCACTTGTTTTTATTTCTGTCCCCCCCAAAAAAACAAAAAATCCAGTTTCTCCGCGCGTCACATCACGAACACACGAGTTTGTTCCCTTTCCACTTTTAATTTCAGTGTTTTCTCGTGAATCCGGGGACGTTCACACCGGAGCTGCTGCAACATTGCGATGCTTTCTCCACGCGAGGTGTCACTTTTCTGACGAGTTGTCTTCGTGCGTAAAAAGGCGATTTAACCGGAATGGAACTGGCTTCGCTGCGCTTTCATCCAAAGCACCTTTTTTAATGTTAAAGAGACACTTTCACACTTTATGGAGGTTTAATCTGTTATTACAGGAGATATTGATCATCACACTTTGCCGGTCAATGTGACGCATCGGCTCCATTTCCTCTAATGGATCCCATAACCCACTGCTCGTGCGTAAACCGCGTCTAGCCCCAGTTTAATGCTGCGTTCAGGTATAAATGACAAGTTGTTCATGTGGGTGCAGATGCTTTGTCTCCAGGGGCGCAGAGGATCAAATGCGGTTTATTAGCTGTGCAAAGTTTTTACTCAACTTTTCACAACTTTGTAGACAACATGACGATGAGTCAGACAGGAAAACAGTTAAGACAACTTTTCTAAATATTTAAAAAACAACCCTTGTGGATCGAGGTCACTCAGTTCATCTGCCTCATAGCTCAACCCTCCATTTGGAGCCAGACCCATCCAGGCTCGAGGACTTTCTTTAATTTGTATACTTATTTTAATGGACAATTAGCGGAATGGATATGGCCCTAATTCGTCCTAACTGTTTTATTAGCGGTTAATGAGCCGGTGGAAGTGTCCTGCGGATGGCGCACGTGCTCTGCTGGGGTTACTGAAGGAAGAAAGCGACAAGTGTTGAAAGCAGGACACACACACGCGCACGCACAAGCACACAAACAGTGCCCGTGTGACATCTTTGGCTAAATGGTGACATGAAACCTTATCGTGTCAACAGTTTTTCTGTCGTGTTGAGATCAGACTCCTCTCTGGTCGCCCGCGGAGACAGAAACTCCAGCTGCTTCTTCATCCGAAAACAGTGACGGTGCAGACGTGCTGCCGGACAAACGACTGGTTTGGTGCTGATTTCATCTGCTTCCCGTCGTCTGATCTTCCCTCTCGGGGATGATGTGATCGCCGGCACGTTTCGGTGCCACTTCTCCACGTCCCGCCCCGACGCGCTGCTTCCCGGCTGCGCTCGGACAGTCACCGAAACTCGTGGGGAAGCTGTACACTCTATTCGGGCTGCAGGAGGAGGAGGACAGGCTTCGCGTCCAGTTAAAGTGCGGTGGTTAATCCGTGCGTAAAAAGAGCCAATTTGTCAAAGATGCGTAAAAAGTGTGGCATGAAGACTGTGTGTTTAAACGTTAGTTACATTTGAGGTCATTTTGGCACAGAAGTAGGTCAGTGTCAGCGGGAAGGAAGCTGTCGTTTAGTCTGGACAAACAGGAAGCGCAGCGACACAATATTGAAATTTGGAAGCCCCCTTTGTTGATTATAAAGTTCAGATCCCACATTCTGAAATGACTAATGTGTAAAATACATTGTTCGCAGTGTGAATCTGTATTTTATTCTTAACAAAAGGGACTTGACAACAGAAGTTATTTTTGGTAGATTTGGTTCAAAGTGACATTTCCAGACTGGTGACTTTCTGTCCGACTCGTGGTGACGCAGTTGAAGTTAGTCCAGACTCTCCCTCAGGCCCGATTACTCTTCTACCCGCAAGTCAAACAATACAAATCTGCTGCAATCAGCAACTTCTGCCAAACAAAGGAGACGCACTGGGCGGTCAGTGTGGACAGGAAACCTGCAGCTACCGCTTGAGCAGGAACACGTCCACGCGCATTCACTTATCAGACACTACACACGCATCACAGCCGCGCGTCTGTGAGTATCAGCTGAGATAGAGTTGGGTTAAGTTTCTTAAAACGAACCTATTGTCCAGTTTATTTTTGGCACAGCGATTCCGTGCGTAAAGGGTCACTGCGTCCTCCCCTTTGTGAATGGGTCCGGTCCTTTACGCACGGGGCTCTGCGCCGCCACACGCTCCGCTGCTGCTCCACAGGCAACAGACCCGCGCGGCTGTCGGCTGTTCGCGCAGGGTGATGAAAGCCCAGGCTCACGGCTCCGCTCTGTTCATCCAACAGACCACCGAACCGGTCCGATGGCCCGACCGCAGTAACGGTCACAGAGGAGAGCGGAGGAGATCCACCACGAGTCGGTGCCACTGGAGCATCCGCGCAAACCTCCCGTTCGAACAACAGCAGCAGCGGCAGCAGCGACACCGGCTCCAGCGGAGGAGGAGGAGGAGGGGAGCCGCTCTCGCCGGCTCGCTGCAGAGGCCGTTCCTCCGTGGACAGCCTCGGCGTGTTTCAGAAGAGGTCTATATTCCCCTTCACTCGCCGCCACTCCAGTGGATATTTCTCCTTCGACAGCGACTCGCTGCCGAGCTCCCCGCTCTCCCCGCGGCCGGCGACGGCTGACAGAGCCACGCAGACCCCGAGCCCCAGCGGCCAGGCGATGAACCACGCCTTGCAGCGCATGGCTGAGGCGCACGGAGGAGGACGGGAGACGGGTCGGCGTATTGGTGAGCACAGGCACCTTGATGATTAACTGATGACTAACCTCCATTAACACACATGTGGAACGTCAGAGGTTCTCATTACAAAGTCCTCCGTAAAGTTTAAGAGGAAAAATATCAAAATGTACCAAAAAAACGCGGCTGCTCTACTTATCCAGCACCTTTTATTTCTAGAGATGATAACTTAGACATCAATGTGCTCCAATGTCATTCAACTCAAGTTTGCTTTAACGTTACAACGCTCTAAATCCTTTATCTTATCCCTGACAATCAGATTTGGGAGGGTTGTAAAACTGCAATTTGAACTGTGTCTAACAACACAATACGCACTCCATAATATCTGTATTTGTGTGTGTGAAAGTTGCTGTTCTGCATTAGCCCTACAAGCTGCTGTGACTTTCACTTGCTGCTGCTCTCACTGGTGTGTGTGGGTGTGCATTAGCCAAACTCAAGCTCCCTGAGGCTTCCTCTGTCAAAGATTTGGGCGGTGGTGGTGAATGTTAAAAGTTTTATGCAGAAGATGAAGATCTTACTCATGAGGGAAGATAGAGTTTTTCCACTATACTCCGTATTAACCTAGTTTCAGGTGAGTAGGTCACATGCCGATTCAGTGACTTTAACCCAGTACACCTCACTGAAGCCTTCTTCTTCTTCTTTGTTCGGTCTCTCGGTGGGTGGCAACCAAATGTCAAGGTGCATCCCCGTCATCTCCTGGATCTACTTCTTCTTCCTCTTCTTCCACATCAGCTCAAGTTCCCTGCACGTCTCAAGGCAGTTTTACGATCTGTAAACAGAATGCGATGTGTAGAATTGGTTCACTTCCCCTTTAGGAAGCCGAAGTGTTGAGGCAGTGTAAAAAAGTTGAAGTGTCAGTTCAACAGAAAGTGATGAGAGTCCACTCGCCATTTTTTTTTGAGTTTAGATTATTTGATGACATCAGGATTTGATTCTCATAACAACCAACACTTCTGAAAACGCGGCCTAACTCGTTTTGTTAACTCCTTAATGTTTACAATAAAAAAAACGACAACAAGTTGTGTAGGTTTGAGTTTCTATTGATAGAACCAGCCGAGTGTTTGTGGAACACTCGTTGCCTCCCACAGCCTTGACCCTGTTTTTTATATCCGCTGTTTATTTAGATACAAAGCGAGACACGCGAGTCTGTCACCTCCAGCAGCAGGGATTGGAAATAGAGCTGCAGCGAACTTGTTTATATGAGAACATGTTAACAGGGAAACAGGCTCCTGCCTCTGGTGGTGAGGCTTTAGGCTGCAGTTGTCCTCGCTGTTGCCCGGTTTCAAACCAAACGGAGCCGTGAGGTTTGAGATTTGGCAAAAACAAACATAACAGTGAATCCCCTCACTGTGAAAAAAAACACATCCACCGTGGAGAAGCTTTTTCTCATCCGGATAAGATTTTAATCATTTGTTTTTCTCGGATTCTTTAAAGCGAGTTGCTTTTTTAAAAGCAGAAAAAACACTTTTCTGCGTTTACCTCTACATCTCCACTTTTAGTTATGAAGCTGTTTTGTCTGGACATTTTCTGGAATTTGATTTGCACATATGAAGAAGCAGCTGGACATTATTCAGGTCAGACACGTTCACAACAACAGGAAAAGTCTGCAACGTTCAAGCGAGGGCTGGCGTCTGAGTTGAGTATAGAAGGAAAAACATGACGTGTAAATTCTACTGCAGCTATCCTCACATCTCCTGACTTCTTTACCCTGGTGCCGTCAAGAGAACTTCAGGAAAATCTTCAGTGCATGACTATTAGCAGAAGTCTTTCCTTCACCAGGACAGTGGTGTTTTCCTGGTGAAGTGAAGACTGGAGGCTGAGTAGAAACATCTGGAAGCTTCACTGTACAGCAACCTACTGTTATAATTGCAGTGATTAGCGTCGCTTATTCTTCTCTATTGCAGCCAGACAGAGGAGATAACAGTCAAAACAAACCAGCAGGCGTGTGCATGTCATTCATTAAGTACAACAATCAAAATAGACCTCTCTGTGTGTGTGTGTGTGTCTGTATGTGCGTGTGTGTATGGCAGTCAAAATAGGCCTCCTGCTCCTTTGTGCAACGCAGACAGAAACCCTTCGCCTCTCATTCAATCCTCTACATCCATCAGATAGGAGAGATAGGAGATAAACACACAGACACACAAAAATATCGTACACGATTGTCCTTGATACAAAAAAACGGTCTCAGTTATCACCGCTGCTGGTCGCTCTTTGTGTTTGAGACGATGATAAAGAGCCGGAGCTCGAGGAGGATCAGTTTATCATCCTGTCCTCGGTGTCTCTGTGACGGCTTCATGATCTCTGTGATCACAGCTCCGGTCACAACACGTCCTCCTCCTCCTCCTCCTCCTCCTCCTCTCCTCCTCCTCCTCCTCCTCCTCCTCCTCCTCCTCCTCCTCCTCCTGCTGCAGGGCGATCACACTCAGGTTTCCTCACATTCACTCCACTTCTTGTCTTCTTGGCTGATTTACAATCGCCGGGTTTAATTATAACACAACCTCAGGGGGCCGGCTGCACAGAGACAGATGTTCGCCAGAAGCTTGGATCTAACAAGTTAATCGGCTGCAGCAGGATGACTAATTATGGCCTGTCTTAAGTGTGTCTAATTCCTAATGCATTGTGGGTCAATTAAGACTCTTCAGATTAAGTGTTGCCGTTCACAAGCTGCAATTTTCTGTTGGAAAGAAAAGAGAATTAGCCGAGACCGAACCGAACCTAACAAGCATTCTGGACTCTAACAGCAATTCCACATGCATGATACACACATGCATCTATAACACATATCCGTTGGTGAACAACTCAAAAAAGTGAGACACACTAAACTATTCTTAGAGGCAAACCCAGTCGAGCAAATATATAGAACCAACTTACTAGTCCCTGATTCCCCTGAGCACTTCTGTTGTGTCCATATCAGTTTCTATATAATTGAATATGAGCACGAGTTTGCACCTTTGTCTCCAGCCTCATCCTTCTCTCTGTAAACATTTGTGCCCTGAAGCGACTTGGATGACTTATTCCAACGGCATCACTGTCACCTGACGGCTTAATCCGCTCCAACCTGCTTTTAAATACTAGTGAAGTCATGTCGTTTTTAACTTGATGGATTACCAGCGTGTAGCTCTGGATTATATCCCACTCCCATGTCCATGCATGTCTCCCTCTTCTTCTTCTTCTTCTTCTTCCTTTTATCTGTGTGGTCTGCAGCGTGATCCACTGATCAGGACGCAGCCTCTTTGCTGTGTCAGCGTCTCCAGTGTTAGAGGATGTCAGAAATATTAAGTGTAAGTTTCATAACCGCGCGTATGAGTCATAAGCGTAGATCGGTGACAGGTCAGAACCTTTCATAGTCATAGTGTCGTTCAACGGATTAACCACGAAAACACACACACACACACACACACACACAATTTCTGTATTTTTGCTCACACGCAGACTGATATTTCTCACCATCTTTGTCATAATGGCATTTAGACACATCCACATGAAATATTGTGACTGATTTCAGTGGAAATATATATATTATTTTATGTTCTGCACCATATTCTCCACTTTAAGTCTGAATTTACAACAAATTGTTGTAATAAAGTTTCATAAGGATGTTTGTGTTGTTTTTAAAACCACCTGCTCTGATTAACATCTCTTCCGTGGGTTTTTATCATTGTGTCATCGTGTGTGTGTATCTTTTCTAACATCTAATAAACTCACCTTGGCTGTGAACCACTTTCTGAATTTCACTCTGCTCGTCTGCTTTTATTTGACTTGATGAGGATTTTCCCGACTACCCTGTCACCGGTGAACTCTGTTCACACACGTGGTGGCAGGAAAATCCCATGTGGAGGTTTTAGGTTTCAGTCCTTTTCTTTACTGTTCGTCATAAGATTCAAAATCAAACGACGAGTCCCCCCACTCCTCGTTTCTGTTCATGTTACAAGTCACATTTGTGCGTGTGATCACTTTAGCAACCTGTTGTGTTCTCCTCTGTTTCAGGAAGCTCTCGCCGCCCCTCTAGCATGCTGCAGCGAGACGCAGCAGACGAGATGCAGAAGGAGGCCGTCGGACAGGAGCTTCGACGAATTGGAGATGATTATAACAGACTCCTCATGCTAAGGGTCAGTGATCAGTGTGTGTTTGTGTGGGTGTGTGGGTGTGAAGGTACTTAGGCAAACCTTGTGCGACCACGTTCTGCAGAGCTCTGCAGCAAAGTGCCGACTTGCAGACAGATGGAGATAGTGATTTGCAAACAGAGAATTAATTTGTGTGATCTTGTTATTATTGAAATTAGGTGGTTTTAATTGATTAACGAGGGTTTATCAATACGCTGCAGTACAGGTAGTTAATTAAAGGCAAAGTGGGGTCTAGACAGCGGATGTGTGACTGTCATACGAAGCATGAAGCTGCTGAAGATTAGGGAAAATTCTCAGCTGGTTAATTCCACTGTGAGAAAAACAAATCGACTCCTGATCAGAAAATAAACAAGCAGAGCTGCGCCCGAAGTTGCAAAAAAAAATCAAGATGCCAGAGTAACTGCTGCATCACAGAAAAGAAAGAAAACAGACGTGTGATAGAAGGAAACAGCCCCTGGACACCGGAGGAATGACTAGTCGAGCCCAGCCGGGGGAAAGCAGCTTCGTTCTGCTCTACAAAGCCCTCAGTTAGTCACCAGCATCAGGGGGAGAAACTTAAACAAACAAATTGGGTGTTTTAAATGTGGTGAGACCCACAGCAGCTCATTGACTGCCCTCATAATAAAAGTAGAGGCTGTTTGTTCAGCCTCCCCGGCAGCAGTAATTTGGCTGATTTACTTCTTGGCTCTCGGGCCGAGGAGCTGATTATCCGGAGGTGTTTCTGACTGCTGGGCTCTTTTGTTGGCACGAGAGAGTTATGTGTTGTTACTGGGTTCAATTAATTAGGCGGGAAATGCAAAATCATTTTCCACTTTAACGATTCGCACCAATCAAATGATGGAGACGCCAGTAGAGCCACAGTTGGGGAGTGGAGGTCTTCACCACTAGTAGTGCTATGGAGCAATGTTTTTTCCAAGCAGTTTTTTTTTGTGTGTTCGCGATATGACTTGAAGACGTCAAATATGCACCGAGTGTTTTCTGAAGGAAGCGAGTGGGCGTTCTAAACTAGAAGAATACGAATAACTCAAACAGATCAATAGCTTTTGGTGATACTGATCATGTGTGAAAGGAAAAGTCTAGATGCAATTTCCCAGATGCAATTTCCCAGAATTCATGTGTGAAAGCAACACACACTAATATTATTTTGCTAAATTTGAATTAAAATTTTTTTTTCTATCTGTGCAGCTCCATTGTCAAACAGTGATTTGAGCGTGTGACGTAATTATTTTGGAAGCGGAGTGAGTTTCTCCAGCTCAGTCAATCAGCTCTGATTATGACAGGAAGTGACAGTTACATCAGTCTGACTGTAGCTTGACTGAAGCAATAATCTCATTAATCCTCCCCGGGAATATTAACCTCTCAGTCCGAGCGGGTGTGTTGCAAAAGTTGCGTGGCTGTAGTCGGGAGTTCGCTTCCTCCTGGCTTCTGTTTCCCTGGCAACATTTCTGCAGGTTGCATCATCACAGCTCTATTTACTCTATCAAGGAGCAGGACCGGAGCATTGGGAAGCCAGAGGCGGGGGGAGAGAGAGAGAGAACTCAGTGCTGGGTTGAGTTCACTCTAATCTCATCACAGAAATGGATTAAGAAATGAAAGTCAACAAAAAGCATGACAGGACCCAGTAAGAAGCCTTGAATTCTCCCTCGGTGTCAAAAGCTTAATGGCTCGTTCTAAACACACACACTCCCCAGCCAAAGACCCACAAAACCCCAGAAGGGAAATTATTTAAGTGCTTATGGTTTCATGTTGCTCTCGACCCCTATGGAGCTGGGTTATGCAGCCATCGTTCAGGTTCTGATTTACCATCAACCCCCTCGGACCGTTATGTGTAAAGGTCAGAGGGTTCACTGACATCAGGACGAATGCACATCCTTTCATTTGTGTGGAAATTCCCTGGAGCTGGGACACAAAACGAGCCAAGAGAGTGGCTCATGGGGAGAGTGGTTTGGCCCCGACGCCTGTGAATGGAGCTGCAGAGGAGAACAGAGCTGTGGAAGTACGTGAGTGGGATGACTCGAGGCTGTGACTCACACCTTGCTGCCTGGGAAGACGGAAAGAGAGACAGAGAGAGAGAGAGAGAGAGAGAGAGGAGGGAGTGTGTGTCTCTGTGACCTCGGGTAATAATAATCCAGAAAGTATGTTTGCACAAGCTGCGGAACAATGAGGAGGCAGAGAAAAGAGGAACGTGGAGGCTTGTTCCCTGTTCTCTCACCAGGTGTTTCTGTGAAGTGACTTCACGCAGCTCCAACAACACAAGACGATTTTCAGGTTTTTCAGATTTTAATCAGATGCTTAGTCATCACACCGAGACAAACACAAGATAGAAGAACACTTTCAGTGTCATCAGTTCTGCTGAGATTGAACAATCATGCCCCTGCTAAACAAAAGGCTAAACACTTTGACACCACTGCACTGATTGAATCTTAAGGCTGCTTCCACATTAATGCATATTATTTAAAAAAGTGTTGCTACACTCGCACACACAACTCCCAGAGTTTTTGAGCGATGTAACTGAAAACATTTGTTAGTTTCGGCCGGCAGACGAGCAGAGGTTTGGAAACGATGACGCACCGTGAGCTTCCTGGTCGGCCTGAAGCATGACTCAACTCAGCGCTCAATGCAAAGCGTTGTTATCAAGTGTTGATTCAGCCTCGGATCCCAGGAGGGAGGGAAAATCTTCACTTTCTACCGTCTTGCCAGCGAGTAAAAACTAATCATCAGGTTTAAGTGCTGTGGTCTGTGATTGTGTGTGAGGACAGGAAATGCATCATCCTCCGATCTCCTCCCTGCTTAAAAACACATCCACGATTCAATCTGATCCTGCTGGTCCTTTGCATAGCAGGCTTCTGTCCAACTCGCTGCCAGTCACTATGCAAAACCCCCCTGAGAACAGTTTGGACAAACAGACGAGGAACCAGCAGGGTTTCACGGCCCTGTTGGAAAAGTTCTCGACAATGCCGTGGTCTTCACGCTGGCATGAAACAGGCCCGACAGGATGGATGAATCATCTTGAATCATATCCGGCTCTGGGGGGGGTCTTCAGGGTGTAGCTGCCCCCGATGACCTCGCAGACCCATGATCCAACCTTCTCTAAAAACCTGCACATTTAGAGAGAACTTAGTTTTTATGGCACAGCCTCAGTTTCATTGCATTCCTGGTCCACAGAAGATGCATCTCACTGACTTTGGTGTTGTCCTGACTTTTCCTCCAGCTCCACAGTGAGATTGCCATCGTTTCCTTTTTTGCTCAAATGTCCAAAACTGTTGCCATGAAATTTGCTCCTCAGATTCATGAAGAATCCTAATAACTGTGGAGATCTTTGATTAACGCTTCCTTTAGCATCGCCATGGTCCTGATATCTTCAGCTGACAACTGGGTACGGATATTCTCCGGATTCTCATATAAATTATAACATTGTGACATAAGATTTGTTTTGAATTAACAGTAAATTTATCCCGGGGCTTAGAGGGCACTTTCTGACAAGTTCTCACATTATCACCAACTGCTCATCGCAGCAGAGTTAAACACGGAGCTGCCCGTGTTGACAAAAGAGCTTTATTCTGTGCGAGCGCCTGAAGGCGTCCGCCAAGAGTTAGAGCTGCATCACCTCAGGCTACGAAATGACTCACGCTACCTGAGATACAGTCACACACCAACAGCTCACACGCTTTTTAATTCCTGAGAAATTAGCAAACCAGTTTTATAAGAGAGTTTTACACGGAAACAGTATCGGAGTGATTCATTTGCATGAAAATGGGTTTATTCACTGATATAAATGATTATCATGAGTAATCATTTGTTTTTCAGTCGTCCTCCCTCTGACTCGCTCTCCTTTGTCCTCTCTCTCTCTCTCTCTCTCTCTCTCTCTCTCTCTGTCGTTCTCTCTCAGTTAAACATTTACACAATATGTGCGTGATTTTGTGTGCGTGTTTGTTTTCAAACATCTGTAAACCTGCTCAGTGGTGCGCGTGTGTGTGTGTGAGTGTGTGTATATGTATGTGTGTGTGAGAACATGTGTGTGTGAGAGAGCATGCCTACATGCCTGTGTGCATGTGGTGTCACAGTCTAGTGTCCGTGACAGTGTAGATCCATTATGGCTCAGCCCTATGGTTAAACAACTCTCAGAGAGCAAAGCACAAGGTCTAATTATCCTGCCAAAACACACACACACACACACACACACACACGAACACGCACACACACACTCAAACTAACTCCAACACACACTCTTTGACTGTGAGGTAAACCCCTTTGTCCTGCAGACAGGAATAACGCTGAGGGACACTGTGGACCGGTCACTTGTCACCGGCTGCTCGTGTTTTTGTTTGTGTGTGATCGAGTGAACGTGAAAGACAAAGAGCGGGAGAGAGACAGTTTATCACTCCTTCACTTTCCATGCAAGAAGCTCCTTGTTTAAAACATGAGTGTCTGTCACGCCTCTGCCAAGGCTGAAGAGAAACTACACACGATCACCAAGTTCATAGAACAGGAACAAATGAAGCGATGTCATAGCCTCCATAATTTATCATCATTTGTCATAACCAGGACAGGAGAAGGGAATGGAGATGACGCGGGATGGACGTTGTCAGTCTATAGTGTATTTGTGTTGAATTGTTGTGTGAGATTGCATGTAAAGGATCATGTGTAAACTGATGTTAACATGTAAACACGAGTGTCACTAAGACAGAAGTACAGAGTCACCTCTGAGGATCTGGTTAAGGTTTTTGGGAAACTGTTTTCGGTTGGCTCTCCACAATGAATGGAAGTCAATGCCTTGTCCTAACAATGATAGCTGTGCAAACTTGTGTGTGTGTGTGTGTGTTCGTGCCTGTTGCGAGCTATTTTTGAGCGGCAGCATAGTAAGCTGTGGTAACCAAACAAAGTCACATGAGCTCCTTGGAACGGGCTGACTCAATGTTTCCACTGTGAAAAGAAAGAGACGAGAAGACGAGAAACAAACCCAGCTCAAATGTGTCTTTTCCCAAATTGTCAGAGCAGAAACAGACGCATTTTCCAAACACATCTGGAAAACTATGTGAGAGGGAAGGTGGATGTTCTGTGCAAAGCTCTCCATCCTCCACTTAAATCCACAACTCATTTGAAAAGATGATGCATTCATTGAAGAGCCGATGGGAACTTCAGGCCCCCTGGACCTGGACCTTGTTTCTAGCTTAATGCACAAATCAGTTTCTTTTATTGTCGTTGTCGTGCATGAATCTAAATCTCTGGTGTTGGAGCTTCCTACCAACGTTTGAAGTCCTCACCCCAGAAGATTTGTTTATCTTTTATTGCCATGGATCGATTCACTGGTTTTATAGGACCTTCATGTTTAATCTAAAGCGAAGGGAAACCAATGGCTGCCAATATAAAAGAGTGTGTGGTTTGGAAAATGTGTTTAAACAATCTGTAGTGATTACAACATGCAGTTAGTGGTTGTATCAGCTCTGAATGAAAGGTTGTGTGGTTGCTTCATTGGGTCGCTGACACAACGACTCACTGGTTGTGTGCTTGATGAGTTATCGAGTTAGTTCTTGTGGATGATGCCATACTTGGGTTTGTCTTGTGTCGTAGATTTGTGTAAGTGCATGTACTACACTATCACTCTGTGTGTGTGTGTTTGTGTGTTTGTACACGAGAGATGGACTCCTGCCCGTGGAGTTGCAGTGAGAGTAGGAAAATGGTTTGTGGCGACAGGTTTTCTATTTTCAGATGATGATAGGGGTTATGTGAGGTAAGAGTTCAAATGAGGAAACTATTAGAGGAGCCACAAGTGTGTGTCTCTGTGTGTGTGTGTGTGTGTGTGTGTGTGTGTGTGTGTGTGTGTTTTCCTTTTCTGTAATCCGTAGGTACAAGAGTGTTTTTGGTGTCAGACTCTCGAGCTGCAGTTTGTCAGCTGAGCCGTTCATCTGCTCCTCGTTGCAGTGAAATCAAAGCTCTCATCCCGACTGTGAAATACAACCAATCACCCAAATAACAGACCAGCCCCCTTATCTGCCTGTGGTGTGTTTAATCCCTGACAATTATTTGTGTTCCCACCAACACTTGGTTTACCGTCTAACCCTTTTGGCATCGCCGCTTGTGATTTACAAAAAATACGACAAGCTAATTCCTGAGTGTAGTTGGAGCTGGTAGCTTTATTTGTTTCAACTTTTGGCAGAGCAAGGCCGGTTGTTTTCCTTTACTTTATCTCAATCTTAGATAGCAGCCTTCAGGATCGAGCACAGACATGAGAGTGATGTCGGTTCTCAAGTGGAAATGTAGGACGATGATCCGATGGCTCCTGATCTGGTTTGACACTGATACTTAATGCTGATCACATGTAAATGCATCAGTTTGGTTCTAACCACGAACGTCCCAGCTGCACCACATCCTCCGGCTCTGTCACGATTCACAGTTTCTCCTGCACTTTCATTAGCAGGAGGTGAGAAATATGACTCACAACCACAACTGTGGACAGGCGTGCAGCTGTGCCTCAGGAGGAAGCGCAGCTTGCCAGAAGGTTGGTGGTTCGATTTCCCTGTAAATGACCTCAAAGAGTCCCTGTAGAAAGCGTGGCATTAAGGGGCCTTTAGTTGAGCCCCTTGATACGTGATGGATCAAATCAATCCATTTATCTTTTACCAGAATATAATGTGGCAGGACATCAACATGATTAACAGATGGTTTTTGTGGTCGTCCTTATGTGGAATTGTATCATATCTAAGTGCTGTGAATCCCAGCTGGTCCAGTAACGCTCAGACTGTGGTTGGTAATGGATATGATGGAGTTTAAAAATCCCTGCTCTTTCCAATAATTTACACATGTTTAATAATAACAGGTGTCAAATAATAGGTTTCTAGACATTAATCCTTCAACAAATTGAAGAGGTAATAGTGAAACAAGCTTTCAGTCAGTTTGCTTAGTATCTTGAGACTGGATTTGCGAGTGTGGTCCCGACTCCCTTCCCTCATTTAGTTTTACTCCCGACCCTCTTGACAGATCAGATCATTACGGCGGTTCATGAGGTGAGGAAAGAGCACCGACACGCTGCCAACTTCCAAACCACAGACCTCGAGTCTGTCTCCCGAAGTCGCTTCGAGGAGAGACGAGTCCATAACGTGCAACATGAAGCTAACGCTGCTGTGAGAGAAAACTCACTTTAATAATAACGTCACTGTTTTCATAACATTCAAAAAGTACGATCACGTCTCTTCAGGGCCAAAAATGATGTTATCTGAGAAAATAAATGAATGAAGACAAATACAATCTCTTTATTCCTGTTGAAAGTTCCCTGAAACTTTTCCTCTCACTTCGAAGACGAGGTGCAAATCTGTGACTCAAACAACAAACTCCGGAGCTCGTGTGCTGCCAAACCGAAAGAGGGAGGTTGAATTAATGTGTTTTTACTACTTCTGCAGCTGTGAGTTATGAAAAAATGGCAGAAGTGCAGGTCGCAGGGATGAAACCAAATCCACACAATTCAGTGTTTGGAGAGTTTGCTCTTCGCGTCGCGGCCAAACACAACAACAGCCCCTTGACGACAAAATAAAAGCTCAGTTTTTTGGGCGGCAGAGAAATTAGTCTCTGCAGCTCGCTCAGCTGCTTCCTTCATCGGTTTCTCACCTCAAACGTTGACCAGAGTCAGAAAGTTCTTAAGGTAATCATTACTGGAGAGGAAATCTTATAAAAGAAGAATAAGAAAAAACTGCATTAAGTGTTTTTCCAGAAATATTCAGTATTTGTGCCAACTCCCTATGGTGGATTTCATTTAAAACTCTTACCCAAAAAATTAAAAGCTAATAAAGCTTGCTGCCCTGTGCCCTAGATGTGTGTGTATGTGGAAACAGTTGTATGATAATGATTTATTTACCTGTACACAACTGTCATTAGTTTGCAGGTATTTGGTCATTAATGAACAAATTGAACTTTTGAACTGATTATGCCGTTGATAAGAAGTGAAGCGATCACCAAAGTATTATTTTCCCAGAACCTGAACATGAATGCCAGAACCTGTTATGGTAATTTATACCGTAGAGGTTTGAGAGATGTTCTGGTGAACTGTGGATGAAACTCATGACTGGTGTGGCCGTGCATCTGGTCGGCTTGTTAAAGCTGTTCCCTGCAGGGTAACCAGAGTCAAGTCTGGTTTAAATCAGTCTTCTGGCAGATCCTAGGTCAGCTCTGACCTGTTGGTGGGACCGTGTGAATCAATTTGAATCAAGCAATGATTCATCGCAGGTTTGACTAGCCTTCCCCTCACCTGTTTCCTCCTCCGGCATTCAGAGGTTACTGTGGCTTCTGGCTCGCTTTTCGAATCAAACCACCAAACCACACAGCTTTGATATCCCTCCCTCCCATTCTCCCTCCCTCCCTCCCTCCCTCCCTCCCTCTCTCTGTCTCTCTCTCATCCATAAAGATCCTGTTTTTCAGAGTGCAGTCTCGCCCCGGGGCTTAATCCTGCGCCAGTGTCTGGCTGGTATTGTACAGTCCATCCGGCTGGTGTGTATGTGAAGGGCTTCAAGCCAAAACAGGACATCATCTCCCACCGGAAAAAACTGATTCCTACTCTTGTAAATACCAAAGTTATTCTTGTAAACGCGTTCGGCCCGAGTGTTATAAAGTTTTATTTATTAGCCGAGCAAACAGCAGCTGAGGGAGGAATCTTTTTTTCAAAGCTTCACATTCACACAGATTTCTCAGCAGATAGCGGCAGACTTTCTGCTGGCGGCCAACTGGGTCGGGTTTTTCAATTAAATGAGAAGAATCCTCCGCTTGAGCAGGAATCAATAGTGAGAATATGTGATGTAACTTGGGCTTGAAATTAGTTGTTTTCCTGGTGGGCATCAATCCAGGGGAAATGTCCTTTCTCTTTCGTGGACAGGTGCTGGAGTGACTGTCCGAGGCTCGAGCACCAGGCTGTCGACTGAAGGGATAGTAAGAATAAAAGAAAACGCTTGTTTAAGTCATTGATTCAATTCTCTAAGAACCAGAGGACTAGAACACAAGAGTCAGCCAGGATTTGATCTTGTTGTTGGATGTTCCTAATCAGACCTTGAACAATCCAGAGGGAATCAAACTATCTTGTTGATCTTGAATGTGTTGCTATAGATCCAGGGTCATTTCTCCTCTTTGTCCCTTGTCAGACATTTTTTTTATCGTGTACTCAGACAATTTAACACAAAGGTCACCTCAATGGAGATCAGCCTGTTGCTGCTCACACATCAAATATTTCACAGCTACAATATAAGAAGTGTAGGATCCAATGTTTCCGAGACCTAGACAAACTTGCAGCTTCTTCTTTATGGATGTGAAACGTTAAATTACTGATGTACACCTTTTAAATCTCAAACATCATTAGACCACATCCCTCCAGCAGCTACAGAACCTTTCATTAAACAGCGTTTCTTTCTCCTGTTATTTAACTCTTCATTAAAACGTAAATGCTTTTGGCCCCATGGAACATTTTAGGTTATTTTAAAGATACATACCCTTTGCATTAATAGACACTGTCTCATGAGTTAAGCTTGTTAACGTAGAAGCTGTAACTGTTGTGCGGTCAAATATCGGAAGCCCTGTAGCAGCAAACAACGCATGCAGATAAACACACAACATATGCATTGAGACACACCTGGCGATGCAGCAGAGTTGCGGCAGGATGTTGAAAACTGTACTTACCTGCTTCCTGTGGACGTAAACACACAGCATGCACGCGTGTGTCCTTTGATTTCAAATCATCAAGGGATCCTCTGTTACCTCACGGTGTTTATCTGAACATTTGATGGTATGTCGCGGCACACTCAGAACATTTTGTGAAAACGAGCACACGCCATGCAAACCTTAATGCAAATGATGGATGAACAGGAGCAGGATTTTAACCCGTGGAGGTTTTGCATGAAGTGGCTCAGCTGACGGTTGAGAACTTTCACAGTACTTTTAACCCACTAACCACATGAATACTGTGGGAACGTTCGGCCACAGGAGCCAACACTTCAAATTGTAAACGGCGTTACGTTTGCCAAATAAGATAAGATAACTTTATCTAAACTCTGTTTGAAGCCGTCCATTAGAACATAATAAAAGAATAAACATTTCATGTCGGTTGGTTGGTTTGTAAGCAAAATGACAGATTTCCATGAATCTTGGTGGAAAGCTGCGTTAACGTTTTGGTGCAGATGCTTTTTATTCCTCTTGTTAATGCTGTATCTGGTGTTTTCTCTCTTCCTTGTGTTGCAGGAGGCGGCCGCCGGACGCAGACATGTTGTCATCCATCCCAACCAGCTGCCGCAAGTCCAGCAGGAGCCCACTCTGCTGCTGTGCATGGGCCTCCTGATCCTCGTGATCGGACGGCTCATCTACATGCGAGGCAGCACGAACCTCCAGGACCACTCTCAGGTTTAGCCTCTGGAAAAACCCAGCAGACGTAACATCTTTAGGAATATATTGGTGTTTTTGGATCTATCGCATCTTGAATCTTCCTTGCGCTGTGGGTGACCAGATTTTTTTTTACTCTCCGTGCTTTTCTGTTCCAACTGAGGGGGGAGACTTTTAATTTTGACGGAGATTCTGATGAACACCTCTATGGAACTCTGTAATACGCCTGTACTTTTGATGGTGCGCCTGTGATTTTTCCTTCACGGTCTCCGATGCCTCGCGATGCTACCAAAGAGCCTGGAATTTGCACTCCTCTCCTCCTGTCATCTAAATATGCCTCTCTGCAAAAGGACCCCTGTGGACATTCAACTGTGCCTTGTACAGTTTCCTTTATTCTTTGTTTTGTAGATTACTGTAAGCTCTTCTTCTTTTTGAACAGAGATTATGTGTTGACAGGGAGATCAACTTTGCAGACCCGGGGTTGTTAACGGCATGGGTCCTGTTAACTGAATATCACCTTGGAAAAGCTTTAGGCTGGAAAAACTCCTCTCACATAATTACCCAGGATGCAACAGATCTGTGACCTGCACCCTGCATGAAAAGCCACATTTTGGGCCTGCAAACTCACCTAATTCCTGGCAGTTAGTGGCTGTTTTCAGGATGAGAATTCGGCGTTCGCCCGAAACATCCCCCCGGCAGAGCATAGAGGGGGCTAGGGGAGGGGGAACTTATCTCCCTTCACCATTGGATGAAACCACAGTTTCACAGTTTCTGGTCGTTTTACAAACCCGCGTCACTTCCCATCAGTTCCTGGCAGTTGTCTGTACTTACTGCAGATTCCTGTGAATAGCCGTTAACCTGAAATTCCACCGAAATTTGCACCGTCACTAACTGACACAAATTCCTCTTTTCGTGCATTGCTGTGTGGGGAACCGAATGGGCCGATGCTTTTTTATCCAACATCTCAAACCAGCATCACAATCTCAGCGTCTTTTGAGATGTTTAGCTACCATTAAATATTGTGTTGTGCTCGCACTGTCAACTGTTCATCTGTGTTTTCGGCCCCAGGAAATGTATGGTCTCACGTATAACCCCATGTTTTGGTGAATTTTGTAGCAAAAAAAGATATTTTGGACATTAAATGACAAAATAAGGGAAAACAAACAAACCCTGGACTGATCAGTACATATTATCCATCTTCCCCAAACATGAAAAGTTTATATGCTATTGTAAATATTTTACCTAATCTAGATTTGTATTCCTTCAAAGGTACATGAATTGAGAAAGCAGATTTGTCTGAAATTAGTTTTCTGAACATGCACAGTTAGAAAATTGATACATGAATAGTTTTATCAATGTGTTTTTCATGAAAACGACTTATTCACCAGCATTTCGTGCACAGCAGACATCACGAGCAGTTACTCTGTAAATACCAATAGCAGAGTATCTGATACCAGTCTTCCTCTGCACAGTCGAGCCCCTGTTTCTGAAACCACTAGAGCTGTTTGGCACATGACCCTCCCTCACTGAAGTCTAAAATACTGAGAAGATTTCTAAGAATTTCAAAACCACTTTCATCACCAGATACAATGTGTGTGTTTATTGATTCGTACAAAGTCCCAAACAAAAATTCAGAGGCTTCACTTCCTGTTTGGCGACAAAACAAAGATTTAGCACCTTGATTATTCAGAGCAAGAAAAGATAAGTTCACTCAAATCAAATCAAATCAAAGTTTATTGTCACATGCACCAATGACAGCGTCATCGGGGCAGTGAAATTCTTGTGACATGGCAGACAAACATCTACGCAGTAGGCGACTTTACAAAAAGAAAAAAAAAGAATAACCTACTATATAACATAACATATAACATATAACACAGTCAATTGAATATTAAATTAAGTAATATGAATATATGTATAACATATAACATAGTCAAATGAAAGTCAAAGTTAAATGAAGCAGCAGTTTACAGGGTAAAGGAGTGGGGAATATTGAATAAAATAATATGAATATATCTATAACATATAACATAGTCAAATTAAAGTCAAAGTTAAATGAAGCAGCAGTCTACAGGGTAAAGGAGTGGGGAATATTAAATAAAATAATATGAATATATGTATAACATATAACATAGTCAAATAAATGCATTAAGTGGGATTAATTAATACAGTGATGCTATTTTAAACCGTTTAAATCCTTTTAAAGCGTTTAATTGTGTCATGACTCAAGGTCATGTTCACTCATCTCCCGCCCCCTCTGCGTTTTCAAACTTTCATTTGACATCTTCCACAATAAGTGACCGAACCAGTCCTGTTCCCGTACTTAGTGTCAGCCTCTGGATTTGTCATTAGTGGCCCCGGTGAGGGTTAGCAGGCGTGTACTGGTTTGTTGACAAGGTCATGCAATCCGTTTATTAGCACAGTGAGTCAGACGCAGGCCAAGTCTCCTCACGCCTGCCAGGTCATTAAACACTCACAAGAGAAACTTCTGGACAGAAACCAAACACTGGATAACAGAGTCAGAGAGGGTTTTGTTACTGACTGGTTATCTAACAGTAAAAACAAACACTGTTAATGCTTTATCTTTTCTTTGTAAATATGAAAAGATATCAGTCATCAGGATTTTATTAATAAGGTCTTGGCTTCTAATTACTAAAATGGGTATAGGAGTTACAGCTGATTCAATAAACAGTTTGTGAAAGTTTGAAAACCCCTTTAATGCATTAATCCAAAATATGAAATGCCGTTTTAAATGTGTCATTGCCCTGAACAAGACTTATGCAAGAGAAATTTGACCTAAGCACCTTATGTCATCAGGAGATAGTACGTGTGTCGTATGTTTTGTCTCTTTCACGTAGGTGAGGAAGCCGACACTTGAGAAAGTGTTTATTGTTAATGTGATCTCCTCTGTACTCATTTATGCTGCGTTCACGTACGTTAAGAGTTCAGACAGAAGCCTCCTTCTGTTTTCTCCGTGTCAAACGCTGATCATAAATGAGTCTTAAATGTCCAGTGATGAAAGTGACCAAAGAAATTTATGTCAAACTACCCTTTTTTTAATTTTTGGGCTGTTGTTGATGGTACCAGTGAAATATTATGTTGTTTTGATCTGTATCAGTTATTCACAAAATCACGTAAGCCTCAGTTTGACTGGAATAAAAATGGAAATGCAATTTGTTTTATGTCTGGTGAGATCAAACCATCACTGTCACTGAAACGTCCTTTAAGGCAATTTGACCGAGATCTGAATGAGGAGATTTTCAGGAATCCCACATAATGAATTTAAAAGCTTTACTCCTCAGTCGGACTTAATCCGATTCAAATGAAAGTGGCGGTTGTTATTTGTGTTACGTGTGTTGAATCAATGTGTGGTCCTCCAGACCGGCAGCAAATCAGAGCAGCAGCAGACGTTTGTTGTAAAACATTCAATAACCAAAGTCCATGAGTCATCTTGGATGTTTGCACAGTTCTGTCAACACCGATTCATAACAGATTAAGTGTGATCTGACTTTCATCGTTCCATAAAACTCTCATTACACATCACCCGAGATCTGCAATCACACGTTGTAATGGTTAAATCAGCTGCTCAGCTTCGAAGCTTCAAACTTCCCTTCAAGGCATCATGTTCTCTGTCCAGCTGTGTGCATGACGTATCAAAGACAAATCCAGAAATCCTTCCCACAATGATCCACCTCTGATGTTACTGCTCCTAGAAAAATAGTGTTGAGGACAGAAATTGTGACGTTACCATTCTTAAACGATGGATTAGACGTCCAAGTGCACCAACTGAATATAGCCCCAAAGTATAATAATCTGATTGGCAATAACAAATATCATTTGACATCGTACAATCACAAATGGCCTCTAAAATCCACAAAGAGACGCTAAATGTCCACAAAGAGATTTAATCCGAGGGTGATGACGAGTCGAGGAAAAACAAAGAGATGAGAAATGACCATGAACAGCGGCTCTTTGTGTCTTGATCCTGTTAATATGGAGCAGGCGGCGTATTTGATCATATCTGTGTCCTTGAACCTGTCATCTCATAATCTGTCCATGGCCGCCAACTGGTTTTAGGAGTAGCTTTTATTTATAATCAATTCACCTCCCATTCATAGAGGCTGCCATTGCGAGTAGAGCCAGTTGCCAACAAACGTTGAGGTACCGACAACAAGTTAGACTGAACTTCTTGTGTCCTTAAACTTTCTCTTCCTGTGGAATAAAAATATTCCGCTGAGAGCGCTGACTGCTGCATGTTCGCGATATTGTGCCATGTGAAACCTAAGACCTCATATTTGAAGTACTGTATTACAGCGAGAGGAGAGCGAGAGGAGAGCGAGAGGAGAGCATGGCAGGGAGGAAACCGAGAGATGAATTGCCGTCTTCTGAAACTGATATGGAAACCTGCTGATGTGCTGATTCACCGTCTGACTTTAGTATTCGTTCGAGGACAGAAACAGTCACAGTGTGAAGCTCACGTTTTTTTTACAGCTGGAGCCACTTTAGGCGAGTCGTACTGCGGATTCCTGTTTGTTGTGAGCTGCTCAGGATCAATGGAACAGGAGAATCCTTCCGAGGAGAGTGAGCTTTTGTATTTAACGTTTTTCACTCGGGGCTACTTTGAAGGACGGCCTGTTTTATTCACGTCTAACAAATTTCAGAACGCTCACAAAGATAAAAGTGTCAAAGATCGTGGTCCCAGTCTGTAGTGTTTCCATTTCTTCTTACTTTTATTTTTTATTTTCTGCATTTGTCCCCCCCCCCACCCCCACCCCCCCCTGTGATGCCTGGTGATGTCTGGTATGAACCGGGGCCTGTGGTGTGTTGTGCGTCTGCAGTGCTGTACAGAAATGTATCTGCCAGAGCGTGTGTGTGTACAAATATAACAAACTCGTGACTTCATATGACCCAGTACAACTGTAGCAATTTTATTATTTCTTTTAGGGGGGATTGGGGTTTCTGTACTGTTATTGTACACTGAACATATTTGTAATTATGTTTTAATTTCTTTCAAATGCTGTTATTGCTGTAAATAAAGCATTTGCATCTTTCTACATGAATGTGCACGAGTGCTTTATTATTAAGTTCAGTCACTGAGGCAAGTTCTGTGCAAGTGAATTAACATTTTGAGGCATTGAACTTAAGTTATTAATCTTCAATATTTTCACTGTTGCATCTTTACAAATTAAGATTTCTGTAACAAAACACATATTCAATGTTTAAAATACATATATATTTGAAATAAAACCAATGTAATTGTAGCTTTCTCTTATTAGTTGTACCTCTCTCAGCTACATCCCATGTCGGGGACTTCTTAAAACCCCAGAGAACTGACTTTTAAATCTTGTATTTTCTGCATAACATGAAATATTCATGACCTCCCTCTGTGTGTTTCCACACTGAGCTGCAGCAGAAGCATAGTGAGAATCTTACACTGACGAGGAGGAATAATTACTTCAGTGTAGTATTCATGTTTTGTGAATATTGTTATAAATACTATTAATATTGTGTTTTAAATCTCAGATTGAGCATTGGACCTATTCACACAAAGACAGGGGAAAACAAACTTCCACTGAACAATAAAACTGCACATCCTCGGTTTTCTTTCTGAGAATTTCCTCTTAAACAAGTTATAGGGAAAGAAATGTTTAATACAAACTGTCGAGTAATTAGACATTTTTCTGTGAAATCTGCTCGATCCATCACCAGCCTCTTCAGTTCATCTCAGGTCACTGCACTTTGTCGGCATTAAAGTTAATTTAGGTGAAATGAGGACAACTTGTCTGAGCTGTCTGAAGCTGACTCGCTTGTTATTTTCTTTCCCTTGTCCTTTTATGGTGTGTGTGTGTGTGTGTGCATGTGTGTGTGCGTGTGTGTTAGTGTGAGAGTATGTGTGTGTGTGTGTGTGTGTGTGTGCTCATCTGCAGGACACGGAAAGTACGGTGCCTTCCACAGCTTGGCACAAACACATGCTCAGATAATTATATGTCTTCCACGCATACACACACACATTCATACAACTCATTAACACACACGCACATAAAAAAAACAAAAAAAAATTTTCATGCGCATATAGGCCTCCTGCATTCACACACAGACACACACGAACACAAACACGCACACAGACACACTGACACACGTGTGCATGAGTCAGAGCAGCAGTCCTGCCGGGTGGATTCCTCCAACCTGCAGAGAAAGAGAAGTAACTTTTTTAACCCTTTGTGGTTTTAAGGTGAGAGGACAAAAGACTATTTCTACTTTCCACAGCAGGTTGGCTTTTGTTGAATTTGATTATGTACAAATCTTTTATAAATGTCTTATGGATTAAAATATTTAGAGGAACAAATATAAGAGTATTCATGTTTTTGGACAAATACATTAATGATCACTTATATTATACATTTTAGTTTGTTGTAAATATTTGATCTATGTTTATACCGTGATTATAAAAGCTTAATTACGCTAATGGGGTTGTGGTCATCTGGATTCTCTGAACGAGCCTCCACACAAACACCCACCAACTCTCACTTTGCAAGATAATTAGCTCCTTTGGTTACAGCTCATTAAACCGACCTGTTTTTACTTCCACGCCAAGGCAACTTCAAATCTGTGTCTTCATTAATTCAACCTGACGTCCTGTCTTAAAGAGGAACAGGGTCAAAATGTAGGTTAAAGATATTTCTCTGTTTTATTCTTCGATGTTTCATGTTCCTACATTAAAGTGCACTTAATGAAATGACAGCACTTTGGGGCACTGACAAAATATAACCACAAGTGTTTGTTTGAGTACAAGAGACACATGTTAATGCTCCTGACAGTAAAACATGGGACGTGATTACACACGGTGCACTTTTAAACATGGTCGCACTTTGTGGCTTCCAGTGGTTTGGCTGCTACACAGACCTCAGTGAGACACAGCAGGAACCAGGTGTTCCTGCTGTGTCTTAGACCCTCTGTGTGTGTGTCTCCGTCGGCTGTGTTTGCTTTGTCAGGGGCCAAGAGGAAAACATATTCAGGATGCTGTGGTCAGAGACCTCCAGTCGATTCTCTTCCTCTATTAACTGATGTCTTTTGTGTGTGTCTGTTTGAGCCTCCTGAGCTGGAAGACTTATTACGATGCTTAAGTCAAAAGTAAAAGATAAACTATGACAAGTCAAAACTGCTACTATACGGCTCCTAAAAAGAGGCAGCCCCCATGAAACTACATTTAAATCTATACTAGATCTTTATTTATATTTGGATCCGCAACAAACTCCACACAAAAATGATCAGTCCTGTGAATATGTCTAGTTTCCTTCTATCAAGAACCCCCCCCAAAAAAATAAGTTAACGTTAAAGAAAAGTGATTAAAATAAATTGTGAATCTGCATATTAATTATTGTGTAATCCTGCTAACAAACAAACAAATAAAGAAATGGACGGGGGCTTCTGCTATGATTTTACAAATTCAATCCCCAAAAATCTGAACAGATTTAAAACAAGACAAATTTGAGTCATAGCTCTAATGACAAGTCAACAGTATGAGCACGGTATGAGTATGAGTCCACAACCTGATATAACACAACTTTCTAGTCCTACACCCATGAAACAATATGAGATAACACAGCTACAGTGTGTAGTCATACTATCTATTTGGCATTGTGGTAAGACAGAGGGAGAAATAAGAGCGGTTGTTAAAACCTTAGGTGAAGAGCAGGGTTTGATTTTAAGGAAGTTGTGATTTCCCTGTCTTGGGCCTCGCCGACACAACCTCAGTGTAAATGTGATAAATCCACACATTGTCCACCTCAACACACACATACACACACACACGCTGTAAAAAAAAACAACACAAGATGTTGCTTAATGCTTGAGAAATCTAGTGAGCTGTTTGCAGGGCAGCCGCCTATTTGCATTTCTCCTGCAGTATTTCATCCGTGGCACATTTCTTTACACGGCAGCTTACATCATGTGACCCTGGTACATATTATTCACATCCCCTCATTAAAATGTCGAGCACTTCCTATGATACACTATGTCCCTTTGATTAGTGCTGCAGCAAAAAGACAGTTCCTCTTCTTTTTCTTCAAAAGGCCGCGGCTCTCATGCAGGGAGCTTTTTCCTCTGTGTATGTGTGTGTCCATGCACGTACAGTGTGTGAGCCCGTCCTTATCAAAGCATCTCCATGAGCAGCACCGTGGAGTTGCAGCGCTTTGGCTCAGTGTTACATCAGCCGCACTGAAGCAGGAGATGCAGCTACAGAGCCGAGGCAAATCGAGCCAGAAGCTCCAGAGTCAACTCGACAACTCCAAGCTGAAGAGGAGACAAAACCACAACCGAGCCACAGCGAAGGAAACAAGACCGACTGAACCAGACCGCTGTGAAGCAGGGCGGTGAAATGTAAGACACAAGCAGTTTAACTCAAGTGGCCCAAACGAAGCAGATACGCACAAGAGACCGTGAGAAGAATCACCGCAGCCGTGAGTCAATGAGGACGAGACATAACCTGTCGGAGTTAAAACCAGAATACAAAACATCCAGGAAAACAAAGCAGGCACCAATATTAATATACAACCACCAACTTAACCTGTAGGGAACAAGGAAGGAACTAAAACCAAACCATTTGTTAATGGTTTTGTATTTATATAGAGCTTTTCTAGTCTTTATGACCACTCAAAGGTCTTTAAAGTACAGTTGTATATTCACCCATTCACACACACATTCATACAGTGCATCTATTCGCAGCACTTTGTTATTCTATGGGGGGGGCCATTCAGGGTTCAGCATCTTGCCCAAGGACACTTCAGCATGCAGATGGGTCAGACTGAGATAAGAACTGCCGACATTTGGTGTCTTATACTAATGTTCATTAATCTGTCCCTTTCAAATCAACAGATAAATTAAGCATTAATTAGCCTTTAAATTCCCAGGTCCTCAAGTTAGAGGATTACTTTGACATACAGTTCTTATGCTTATTTGTTTCTTGACCCGAACCCTGAGTAAGAAGTTGCAGCTGGAGCTGGAGCGCCTCCTCAAGTTACTCCATTACCATAAAGCTGCAGTTTTTACTGTTTATTAGTACTCATTAAATGTGCCTTACAAATAGTCTGTGGATATTTTTACTATGTGAGAAATGCTGTTTTTTGATTTTGGGATAATTTGGAAACTTAAGTAATTGCTGTTAAATGTGTGTGTTATAAAGAATAGTTAAATCTTTTTTTGATTTTCATCTGACCCATACAAAAAAAGAACATCTAAGGTTAAACCTGGAATCACATATTTATGTAAGTCAAGTCAGATTTAATTATATAGCAACTTAAAAGTATAGAAAGCAAAACACATGACAATAATTGCAAATGTTCGTTAATAAACTGTTGTTAGTTTATTGAAGAACGGATGAAAAAGGTGTTAAACCGACTTTCCACTGACAGAACAACAATGAGAAAGCACAGGGTCATTGTTGTATGTAAATATCACTGTCCACAAAGCAGTGGTGTCCATTGTGTCTGAACACTCAGAACTTACTGTAAAAAGGCAACAAGCTGAAGTGAGTTATTGGAAATGATAAATTGTGTCTGACTGATACGCTTCCTGTGGCAGCTCTCATGCTCAACTTCACTTCCTGTTTACACATCCAACATCCAACAAACCCCTCGCTCCTCTTAATAGGAAATGCAGCGTGAGGCATTCACACCGGACTGAAGCCAGCAGCTGACTCTCAGTGTACATTTTTTTTAGTCCCAAGATGCAACTGCCGAACCTTGGGGTGCTGTTTCTTTTTAAACCTAGCCAAACATTACTGTCTACATCGTTCCAGTTTTAAAACCCTGAGTCAAGCGCCAAAAATAACTGAAGCAATGCCAATGAGATGGTCATCTAGGCTCTGCAGCTGAGTGTGTATGAGAGATGTGTGGTGTGGTTGTTTTGCACTCTCAGTGAGAGTCAGCTCTGACAGGAACATCGTTGGCTCTTGATATTCCTGAGGTTCTGTTTCTGAACATTTTTCTACCATGTGTTATTTGAAAGACAGAAGAAAGACGATATGTGTTGATGCCGAAATGACTTCTTAATTAATTAACTCGTTATAATTGTTAATATACAGGCGATTGGTGACCCCTGTCCATTTGTTTGTTTGGAAGCTAGATTACAGAAAAACAATGGCACAGATTTCAACGTAACTTGGTCGAAGGATGTCATAAAGTAAAATAATTTTCCACTTTCTTTGACATTGAGAAAAAGTTGCCTTTCTCACTTCACATTCTGTGCTGTTTCTTTGGTCTGACAAAAGTGTGACAGAAGCCGTGTGAGTCTGTCGGGGCAAAAGGGCAAACGCGTGCTCACTAAGTCTGGGAGGATGTCGAGTCTGTTTACAATTGACAAAATACACAACTGTAGCTTATAAATGCTTAAAGCTTGTAATTGTAAATCTCACCCGACATTAGACGTGAAACTGAAGGTTTGAGCCGTGTAGAGAACACTGAGGCAGAGGTCTGGTGCTGCTGCCGAGCCCTCGGGGTTAATGACAGGTTTGTCTCACACAACCTATAATTGCTGGTGTTTAATAGAGCAATCACGTCATTCTGTGACTCAGAGTGAGATTCAGTGTTACTGTGTCTCGTGATATTCCCCCAAACAACATAAGATCTTATCCCTCTTCGGTTAGAGACAAGTTTAATGACTTTTGTATGACACTTTTCAAGAGATTGTCTTCAAACCTGTTTTCAAATCAAAACAAGAAAGTCAGGAGCTTCTGTTATTCAAACAGGAAACTGGATGCAGGCCATGTTTTGCCTATAGTTGAAGTTGAAGATAGTGAGTTTCTAGAAACATCACATTTTAATCCTACACAGGTGGAATACTTTAAGGGCAGAGTCCAACATTTTCAACCCAACAATTTTCTAAATTCGGCTTCTTTCAGAAACTGAATTTTATAAACCTGTGCATGTATGTAAGTTGCACTGGGTTGACCTGCAGTATCTGTTCTTGCTGCTGTTCTGATCACAGGACAGAAAAGTGAGGTTATTTTAACTGGAACCAAGTTAAACTGCTCAAGTTTAACTAAGTATTTAAAAGATTTAGAGGATTTAAATGTCGTTGAATCCTGAAGATTTCCCTTCATGCTGCATTGATAACTTTGGTATCAAATTACAATAATAAATTTTTACACCACACATTAAATAAACAAATTAAGTGCATAATCTGAGTCAAGTGCTGGAACTGAAATTGTCATGTTTCCAGGACCATGCAGAGCTTTGGCAGTGAACCCCCCCCCCACTGCTGAGCCGAACCTCTCCGGTTTGGACGTGTTCCAGTGATTCATGAGAGCAAACAAAGATCAGATCCAGCTGTGGTCTGGTCCTAGATTTTCTGAACCACATATAAAAAAAACGAAATAACCTTTAATTAACCACAAAATATTTGATTTGAACAGTGTTTATAGAAACGTTTTGGATCAGGTTATGGAAAGTGCCCGTGAAAAGTGCCGTGTCAGAGCAGTTTTACAGGATGATAAATAAATGAATGTGGCGCTCTGGTTGAGCTGCCACACATGTGAAGATCTCCTTTCACCACACTTCCTGTTCTTCTGTCATGTGTCTCGTCGCACGACCTCTGTGAAACATCATCCGCTGTTTGACTCACTGTGAGACCGTGAAGCAAGAACACAGACAAACACGTCTAATCTCTGTGAAGCCGCCGAAAGATCTTTTAAACTCCACTTAGGCAAACAAAAAAATCAGGTGCTGTTGCACAAACCCTGCCACAGGTTTCAGAATCAAAAGCCTTTCACATCTTCAAAAACAGGAGAATCAAAGCTTCTCCAACCACCTCGGGCAACGAGACGCAGAGAAAACACTTTTTATTTTGACACTGAACTCGGGGGGGAAAGATGCGAGACACACCTGATAACAGTGAAGCGCTAAAAGGCTCGAGCAACATCAATGATAAGCTTTTCATTCCGTGTTTTTATTTATCTCAGATGCACAGTTGTGCTTTGAGGGTCTGTGTTGCGAAGCATTGTGTCTTGCGATTCTCCCGTTTTTGTGCTTTTGCATCGTGTTGTGTTTCTTCCAGTTGCATTGTGTTGCGCAATTTTGTGCTGTCCTGAAATTAAAAAAGGCGTAAAAGTGAGCGGTTCATATGTTACAGACAATCATCATAATCAATGTGGTTTTTGCACAGAAACAGTTCAACTCAAAATCTGCTCCTTGTCCCTGATCAATAGAGAGACTGTTAATATGACCGATTATTTCAAGGGGATTAAAAACTTTTTTTTATATATCCTTTATTATCCTGCTAATTTCTGCCATATGTCATAAAAATCTGCCGTTTTTAAGATTTTAATTACAAGGATATTTCCAGTAGAGCTCAGTTCAATGCACTAAAATGATGTGTAGTACCAGCACACTTTATTTTAGTATTTAGGAAAAGTTAAATCTGAAACTATGCATTAGGTAGGTGAACCTGTTTGTTAGTTATTGAAAGTTTCCTGGAAAGAACCATGAAGGTTGGGGGAAAAAAGAGAAACTGAGTTCTGTTTTTTATTTTAATTAAATCAATCTGAGCTTGTCTTTTTGATGACAAAATGAATTGTCTTCTATATGAATTTAAACTGTAGTGATGTCTATAAGCTATTCATTTATCATTTGAACCTTTATTCTTAATTTATGTTGACAATGTTTATACATAGGTTGCATATTGGACACCAGCTCACTCCTGTAAGATGAGGAAATGGTTTGATGTTTGTGTTTTGTAATTAAACATTTTCCTTGTGCAGTTTAAGGTATTTTAGGGTTTTTACTACAGGGTCATATCTGTAGCTTGTTGGATGAGACAGCATAAATGTTACACACAAACAGACTAGAAATGAATTACCAAATAAGATTTTTCAAAAGAGAAGCAAACGGGAAAAGTGTCTAAAATGAGTTGCCCTCTCAGATACTGTACCTTGATTTCCCAGAAATGGAAACCAAGACGGTTCAAATGAGGAAGTGGTGTTCATGACGCAAAGGGACCACGTTTGTATGTGACTGTATCAGAATTCAGTTCATGACTCGCCTGCTCCACCAAGGAAAACAGCCTGTGTAAATGTGAGTGAAGCGTTTCTGATAAAAACATCTGTAGAGACATCACAGCCGGGAACTGTGTTTTTTCATTGTCTATTAGGAAACCCTTGTCATCCGCAGCCACTGTAACGTCTCCTGTGGTGCAGCTGATGAAGTATCAAACCACACATTTAATTTTTACTACAGAGAAAAGTCCGAAACGTGTTTTAGTCAGCTGAAGAGTCATCAGGGTGAATCAGGGTGAACCCTGGAGATGCTCGTCATCATGTTCTGATGTTGTCATGAACATCATCGAAGAGCATGTTGTTGTAGTTGAGTAAGTTCAGTGACTAGAGCAGCAAAGAGCCAGGCTGCAACCGAACCTGCGGCCGCTGCAGGAAGGGCTCAAGCCTCTCAATAGGCGGTCACCATTAATTCACCATCAGGCAAAACTATATTAAAAGCCAGTCAGAAGATGTGTTTTCTGCTTGTGTGTGTGTGTGTTTGTGTGTGTTTTTTGATGTGGACACAGAAACTTCTTACAGTCCGGCAAACCACCTCCTCCTATGTCATGGAGAACATGTGTCACTAAGCCAAATAAAGGCATGTGACACGAGTCTGTGTCTCCGTCCTCAACTTTGAATTTTTTTTTATTTTTACCTCATTCTCGTAAATCCATGAACTTGTGGCAAAACAATGAGCGTCAGTCTTTGTTAACAACTCTTCAACTTCCTCTTCTGCACGAATGAGCCTGAATACGTGTTTCTCTGATTGGTCCAGAGTCCTTCATGTGACCAGCTTCTCAGCAGCAGCAGGTCATTGGTGGTAATTACTCTTCTGAAACAAGTGATGCATCTTTTTCTGTAAATGGGAAAGAAACCACACACACATATATGACATCTTGTCCGTAACCTGAACTAGGTCCCCAGAAGTAACGTCCTGGAAGAGGTCCTGAGGAGGCAGCAAAAACAAGTACACACACATACGCACACAGTGAACACACTTGACCCCATCCTGACTCGTTTAAAAACTCCAGGTACTTTCCGTCGGGATCCGGCCTCACTTACTGGAGATCACGCCACACTCAAAGCCCCGCCTTCATTACTATTTGGACCAATGGGTGAGGTTCTTTGTGTCAGTCTGAGGTTAATCTGTGATCGTGCTGAGGCTGCACGGTGGAGGAGCTGGTTCCTCCTCTGGCTTTCAGGAGATATATATTTTTTTTAAATAATAAATATATACTTGTTATGAGGCGGTCGGTTCATGTTAAGTCCAATTTTTATTCCGTTAACTTTAGTATTTCCTGTTTTGTTCACACTTATAGTTTACTGCTCCACTTGAAAGTAGGAGGAAGCTAATTCCTGCTGCACTTCTGAGAATTGGGAAACTGCAGAAACGTGCGCGATGAAACCAAACATGACCTCATCAGCTGGTTTTGATTGTCTGGGCCATGTTTGGCACCGAAGGACAAAATCACAGAAAATAAACATTCTGTTTCAGTTCTAAACTCACGTATGTAACATCCGTAACAAAGCCCGAACCTGAAAGCACGACTATCCTCCAGTGGTGGTCCAGTCTGGGATACTTCTGATTCCCATTAAGACTAAATGAATGAGCCGCCTGCTCAAAATTCCTTTTCCCACATGTCTCACCCTCAGATGCATCTTCCAAATCTTTTCCACAGATTCATCCTCCTGGAATTTTTCTTGGTTTCATTTTCTGTAGCTGGTCCACGACTCTTTCTTTGAAGCAGAGGAGAGGACTTTTGTCCACTGAGCTGATTAAAGCCTGGAATCAGTTTGGAGCCAGAAGGAAGAAATACTCGAGTGGAGAGAGTCAAACAGTTTAATAACTGGAAACTCTGCTTGTAATCGTACAGTAATTATCGACCTGACTGGGTTTACTGCTCTAAATGGTTTTGTTATTGGTCGACAAATCATTTACTGATGCTTCATTGATTCGTCAAAGGTCATTAAGAACTTAAAAGTAAACAACTAGGTAGAAAATGTATCACTAAATCTGCAGTTATAAGACATTAATGAAGGGTTGTTGGTTCCTAAATTGGTAAATCAGGTATTTATTTTTACTGATTTATAACTGATCTGTAAAGCGCTTGGAAATGCTACAATAAAAAGTAAATAAAGGTTTTATATGGAGGGGTTTTCGTGGCCTACAGTGTGTTTTATAATATGTTATTTTATTGTGATTCTTTTTTTATGGTCCCTGACGGTAGCTACCTCTGATGCTCATTCAAATTACAAGGATAAACTGCCCACGACCGAAACCAACAACAATCAACTGTGAGTATCCGCCTTCCTCTCCCTCCGGTCTGTGTCTGTGCAACTCTTCCCAGAATATTTCTCTCATGCTCATACAGATGCACAGTGTGTGTGTGTGTGTGTGTGTGTGTGCGTGTGCGTGTGCGTGTGTGTGTGTGTGTGTGTCATACTGTGTAATATGCCTTTCCTTTGCTGTTGAGTTTCACTTTCTGTAGGCATGTTTTTTCCCCCTAACTTGTCAGCAAACCCACCTTGATCAACACAAATGTCTTTAATACAACTTTATTAATACTTATTGATAATTTAAAAGTGTGTTTTGATTATTTCACTCAAATAGAGGTTTTGTTGATGAAGTTCACTTTCTGAAGTTTGACTGATTCTTTATTTCTAATGTTTTAAGATAAAGTGGAAACACAAACCTTCCTTTTAAACTTTCACTCTCGACCTGAAACTCACAACTTATGAAAGTTAACAACATTTGAAAGATCAATACACTTAACTGACCTACTATTGTCTTTCTCACTCCCTCTATTAACATTATGTTGATGGCATTTAAGTTTCATACCTTTTTACTATTGTTTTTGCCTATATTGAAAAAATATAAACTTAGTATTTCATGAGAGGTGTTGACACATTTTTAAAGAGGAGGCAGTGGCAGCTGGAGAAACTGGTGTCAATCAGATTTCATTTCTCTTGTGGCCTACTTCTCTTTAGCATTGTACCGAGAGCTAGCATGAAAGCTAACCATATTGTGTGTCCCAAGCATGACACTGGGATTATTGTCGTCATGCTGATTGTGCGTCGGCACCAAGCATTAGGTTTATCGATCGTCAAGCGCTAACACAATGAATCCTGCAAACTTCAACCCTATCTCCTCCTCTTGGCTTCGATAGGATTGATTACGTCAACGTTTTTTCCGTATTGCTTTAATTCCACTTTTTGCTGTAATGTTAGTTCTTTTATTCCTAATCCTCATATGTTAACCAGGCAATCAGGCTTTTGCTCTGATTTAAAAACAATTTGAAGTCTTGTTTTAAAGATAGTTTGATCCTCAACATGAGTTTAAATCCACACAAACCTGCAGGTTTCATAACATGTTGTGTAAATAGAGCTTTGAATGCTTTACGTGTACCGGGACAGATTATGGATCTGAGCTTAATATGACAAATTTCTTTATTATGCCATTATAATAGCTACAAAACCGGTTCCATATAGCTCATTTGCTATTGGATGCTGTTCCAACCAATGAGGAGCTGTTGCTTGCTGACTCAGAACTCTTCCAACCAATCAGCTTCCTGCCTCTACTTACCCAACTGACTCATCTTTTAACACTAAGGCTGCTTTCAGACAGATACAGCAGTGTTTGTGTGTGTGCGTGTGTGTGTGTGTGTGTGTGAGTGTGTGAGTGCTTATGACACTTTTGACACATGACAGACACAAAAATGAAAATGACAAAACATAACAAACAAAAGCTTCCAGTGAATGAGGAAGAGGTAGCGGACACCGACACATGAGTTCAGAGAGTTTGATGACAGATGTCTGTGTTTTAAATAAAGTCACATGATCTCCGCTGCGGAGTTAATACGTCACTTCCTGCCTCCGTCGGCTGCAGCCGGCTGCTCCACCTCTCGTCTGAATCACGCCAAGGATTTGCTGCTGGTGTGAACATGCCTGTGCAGAAAAACTCCTTTGCCCGTAGGTCATGGCAGCTGATTGGTTGTGCTTGTCACTGTCCTCTTACGTGATTGGCTGAGCTTTTTTTGTACGGGTATATTAACACTGCTCTGTGGCTGTCTGCTCTTGTGTCTCATCAGGGAGCCAGACGCTTCCCAGGTGCATATATGAGCTCTTCAAGACCAGGCTTGACACCGGTAGATCACAAACCTGAATGATAACGGTACGACAACACAAACTCAAAGCTCTTATTTTAGCGTGCCTCATCTAAAAAAGAAGTAGGAAAACAGGAATGCAGGTACTTTTGAATGAACACAAATTTAACAGACATTCATTTTTTACATAATCGTCTAACACACATTCGTGGATGCAAAGCGAGTATCGTGGGTCAAAGTTCACGGAAGTTGAACTCCATGCTGAGAGTTGCCCCGTCACAGGAAGCAAGTGTTGTATTCACTTCCTCACCACGTGCTGATTGGAAGAGAGCAGCAGGAGAAGGTTTGAAACGTGTGCGTATAAGTGACAGGCGGTTAAATTTGACATCAGGCAGTCATTAAGGTTTTTATTTGGAATCATTTTCTTTGACGTTACAAGTAAAAGCCCAAACAGCAACACATCCCAGCATTTCCCGATGATATCATGCACGACAACGTCAGCTCGAGTGTGACTGTGCAGTTTCAGATTTCAACATGTCCGCCTATTGTCCCTATGGTCTGTCTAAACAAGAAAGACAGTGCGCTCCCTCTTAACAGAAACCTCACCACTGCGTGTGTGTGTGTGTTTGTGTTTGTGTCTGTGTCTGTGTGTGTTTGTGTGTGTGGGTGTTTGTGTGTCTCCTCTCCACAGCAACAAGCTTCTCCTTTTTAACCTAAGCTTACTCTTAACCCTTCACATGTGGCTTGACACAACACTTGTTCTCACGCAGCAGGTTCAAATCTTTTTGCGACACACGTTAATGTTTTTTTTTATGTTTCCACTTATGTTGTTTTTGTTTAACGAGTGGGTTTTTATTGGATAAAACAGGTCAAATGAGAACACAATTTAAATTTCATATTCAAATGATGAACTTTATTTGCATAGCATTTTCTTAACATTGTAACAAAGTACTCAACAACAAGATGAACACTGGTCACAAATGACTAAATCTGTCGTCTTCAAGGTGAATACTATTATATTTTATTCATGTTATGCTGCAAATGTTCCATTATACGGTTTCACATTCAATTTGCTAAAGATAATCATTTGAACCTTTCAGGGCATCATTTAATGTCGAAATTAGACGATAACACTCTGCAACCAAAAATAGATGTGACATTTAACATCGCTGTCGCTGCACGTCATGCCCCACGCAACTGATGTAAATGTTAACTATTCTGCTACTTCATAAATAGCCCAATGTGTAACATGCGTCTGTGTGTGTGTGCACGTGTCAGTGCACGAGTCGACTCACTTGTCACTGAATTGGTTAAACAAATGTTTTTTTTTACTGCACGCTTCTTCATTTCAACAGGTAACTCGACATGACAACTTGAAAATGTTATTATGAGTGGTATATTATCTTAATACATCAATAATCTGCTCTCTTACTCTCCCAGGGAGAGGTTAAATATAGGAACATATAAAACAGTAACATGTGGTTGTGAAATTGGTTTTTCTTTAAATGCAAAGAGGCCATGTGCAGTGTCAGTGGTTCACTATGTGCACTCAGACTATTTTCTATTTCTTCCTCTTTGTGTAACACATGACCTCAAGAGGGAAAGTCTTCAGATATGGTGATTGGGTAGTTTACCAGGAATAAGCTGACTAAGGGCTTTTCTAAAAATGTTAAAAAAAAACTATATCTCAAGATATTGTTAAAACATTATTACGCTTGTTTATGGTGGAACAGTTGCTCTGATAAGAGCAAAGAGTGCTTAATCCTGTTGTACATATATATATATAAAGCACATAACTTCAACATCCAGTTAAGAGACAAACATTATATAAACATGGTCATAAAGATGGACGACACGTCTCCACTTCCCTCCGCTGTACAAAATAGAAGCCTCTTGGGAACAGGTACCGCCCTCTTGCGTCGGTGACATCATCAGTAGAGTCGTGCTGTCGAAGTCCCGATGATACACCTGCCTGACCAATCGCCAGCCAGTCTCAGCTGTCAATCATGCCCTGTCACAGACTATATATGGCATCGCATGACTATATTGAAACCAGAAACATGAATACTCGAACAAACATCAGACCCGAAATGACAGAAACCATCTTTGAGAAATTGTATTTGTACTTTAACTTTAGTGTTTGGTCCATGTCTGTTAACATGGAGGAGGCAGGGTTTTACGACTTATTGTTGTGAAGCACTTTGTTACTCGTGTTGAAAAGTGCTTGGCAAATAAAGTTTCTATTTCTTAATATAGAAATCAAAACATGAATTCAGCTTTTTACAACCGTTTGAACTTTTGACTGACACAAGTTAAGTGCGTCATCTCGTTGCACCCTCTTCCTGTGCAGATGGTTTTAAAGTGCGTCAGCTGGAGGATGAATACCTCCAGCTGTTCCCCAGCAAACCAAGTCCACATTCATCTACGGTTTCTCTTTTTCCTGTAAAAATGGTTTGAAATGAGCATCTCAGAATCAAATGTAGAACAAAGTACAAACTATTACAATGGACAGGTTTGGTGAAATTGCTCCTGCATCATCAGACTCGCCACGGATCAAACGGCACCTCACTGCCTCTGGGAATATTTGTCTTATTTGGCAAAGAGCTCATGAAGAGCTGCTAATTTCACTTATTAGCGCTGTGAGACGTAAATAATGACGGGCAGGTGAGAAAAATAACCTTTTGTCACAGAGTTGCAGAGTTAAAGACGACACACCCCTGTTTTCTCCATGAATACTTATGGAAAATCCCCAGACTCCCAGGGCAGGCTGGTGTTGCAAGACATCACAGATTAGACGCCTGTACAGATCCTTGACAGGAACCTGGATCAGGTGATTTCTCAGTAGTATGTTTTAAATACACAAAACTACTCTGGTAGATATACTCAAATGCACCAATCAAACGCACAGATGCAAGATGTCCCTCTGTGGTATCTAGCGTGGCAGCAAGGTGCAGACAGTTCCCCAGGCGTCTGCCGCAAATTCAAATATGATGAACACATGGGGATTTCAAAATATTGACAAATTACACAACAGCAACACGTGAGAAAGTAGTTCCACAAACACAAGTGAGCGAGAGCACATGTCATTAAGTCACGTTTATTATTGACACACATTTTAAACAACCGGAGCTGACCAGCGTGTCTCGATAAACACAAAGAACAGAATAACAAATAAACAGTTTGCAGGTGAACCATAAATAGATTGGATTGTAATTGGCAAAGCTTTGGAACAGCAGATGAACCTTTGCCCAGCATCAGGGGGAAGTGACCTGTCGGGCTTATCTCTGCAGGGAGCAGCTCACACGTGAGACTTCACTGAATTCCTCCTCGTCACAGTCGCTGTTGTTGAGCTCAGTGCAAGTTGTTAATTTTACCAGTACAGTCCCTGGTATCTTGTCTGAGCTATAAACCAGCAGGCACAGCTGGCTTTAACCACAGTGCATGACTGAGAGTGTGTTTTATGGAAGCTTGGGCGTCACATTGTTTGTGTGGGTGTATGTGTGTGTGTGCATGTGTGCATTACATTGCATATTGCAATTTGACACTGTTCTACTGCATTTTTGCATTTAACTTTTTATATCTTTATCTTTTATATATTTTATATTTTATATATTGTTTTTTTTTGTTTTTATCATGTGTGTTGTATTTAATGTGTTTTATGTTCATTTTATGCACCAATAACCAGATCAAATTCCAGGTAAGTGTAAACCTACTTGGCAATAAATACCTTCTGATTCTGATGTGTGTATCTCAGCCCTGCAGATTTAAGTGTGTCTATGTGTGTGTGTGTTAGTGTATCTCAGCCCTGCAGATTTAAGTGTGTCTATGTGTGTGTATGTGTGTGTGTACTTGTGAGAGTGTGTGGCAAGCGATTGCTTTTAGACATGTCAGGGCGTATTCTCAGTCAGTGCTGCTTAAAGGCCTGAGGCACTGAAATGATTGTGACACATACACACACACACACACACACACGTACACTGGTATCACTAAGTTTGTATCGTCTAGGGATTCATAAACACAAACTGATCAAATCCTAAAGAATAAAAAAATGCAGTAAATGGCAAACTAGCGGTTTAAGCTCTGCATTACAAATCATCTAACTTTCTTTTTGTCTGGCAGGATTTAATCAAAGAGATCACGAGTAATTCATAAATGTGACATCATTTCAGAGGTAAATGTTTAACTTAAAATTTTGTGAAACAACAACACTGAACCCGGGACACTAGAGGTAAATCCCAGGTGACCTGTCCCACTCACAGACGTGCAGGTGCCACAGTACAAGTGAACCACATCTTGATTAATATCAGTTTACGGCCTCTTTATCGTCTGACGTGTGCAGCGACAACACTCTGCTGACTCACCGCTGCGAGGGAGTTGTGTTACAGTAGCCTCACCTGGGGGGATCAACCTGTGCTGCACCTGAACTCCAGAGGAAAAACAACTGAAACAACTTTTCTTTTACGTAACGATTCTGAGAAATTCTCAGAAAAAATGGAGGCTGGAGAAACAAACAGAGCCTGTTTATAAAATCTTAAAATATCCCAACGGCGCACGTGTTATGTTATTAAAGTTGGAACATTTAAAAATGTTGGAAAGGATTCAAACTGGTTTGAGATTGAAATCAAGATAGATGTTTGTACGTCACCTTCAGTATCCAGCACATCAGTGGGCAAGATTTCTATGATGGAGCTTGGGGCTTTGTAATGAATTCCAAAAAGAGACAGGGGAGATAAGCAGGGATCGGGCTGATGTGATGTCGGGGGTTAAAGCCAGTAAGAAGCTCGTTGCAGATGTTTCCTACACATCCACGTATTTTCTCTTGATTCATATTTAATATTTGAGTCTCATGAGAGAAGTTAAACCAAACTTTCTATAGAAGTTCTCCAAAGACACGTGAAGTGTAGCTTCATCGTCGTCCTTCAAACACAAAAACAACAGACAACTTCCTCAGTGTGTGACGTTTTATTGGTGGAGTGTAAATTCTCACAGTCAGGATTCACTTCTGCTAAACTTTACTCAACAGGCCCAGAATTAAAAATGTAGAAGATTTATATATCTCTTTCCCTCCGTCCTCTCTCACACGCACTCTTTCCTGTTCGAAGTTTGGTCCCCATCTTCCTATTTCACACGCTCTCTTTAAAGCACACACATACATACACACACACACACACAGACACACACACACACACACACACACACACACAGATACACACACAGACACACACACACAAGCGCTTCCTTCAGGCTTTTGACAAGTTGCTATGATCATAAAAACGGATTTAAGAAGAAACTAACAAAAGTTTTTAAATGAAACGACTCAAACTAAATGAATCTCCGGGTTTTTCGGCAAACTTATTTTCTCCTACAGGCGGCGCTTGAACACCTGTAGAGTTGTTATCAGTTCCCCTAAGTTACATGTCTCTCACAAAGACTGTAAATAAAGATGGCCGACACGTCTCCACCTCCTCCCACTATCCGGAACTGAAACCACAACAACCAGGATAGGAAATGTTGTCATCTTGAGCTGAGGGCGTCCGCATGAGCCAGAGTCTGTGTAGCAGCGATCGGAGGAATGACGCTGAAGTAGCAAGATCCAGCCGATCATACGCCCGACCAATTAGGAGTCAGTCCCAGCTATCAATCAAGACGTCTCACTCTGGTTTATAGCATCAAATAACTAATTAAAATGTGATGAGAAACAATCTTTGAGAAAAAAGCACTTAATGTTTGACCATGTCCCATCTGCTAACATGGAGGAGGTGAGATTCATGACATACACAGCAGCCAGTCACCGGGGATCATGATGCTTTGGCTTCACTTCCGGGGAGACGTCATGGCGTCCATCTTTATTTACAGTCAGTCTCAGGCCACGTTCACGTTAATGCAGATTAAGTCTGAGAATAGTGTGTGTGTGTGTTTTGTGTGTGTTTTGTGTGTGTGTGTGTGTCTCAGACAGATCAGCTCATCCTAACACGTGTCAGTTCTTTCTCTCGTTTAAAAGCAATAAATATTTTATTTTATTTTATTTTCCCTCAGGCTTAAAACTTGTTGGTTAATTTTAGTCTTTTTTTGTGAATTAAAATAATTCAGTTCATCTGGCGATTAAGAGGAAAATCTCTCGAGGGGAAAATGTGTTCGGGAACAGTAAATAGTTAAAGAATAACTGTTTTACTGTGTGACAACAGCCTGAGGGTCATGAAACCCTTAAATACAGACCTGTGAGGGATCAGTACCCAGACGATCCTCAGCAGGAACAAACACAGGTTATTAAACTATGAACTATGAAGCTGTTCAAATATTTTAGTTATTTCTAATTTGTACTCTTAATAGTATTGTATGAGCCTTTCTGTCTGAGGGATCCTATTGTGAAAATCTAATTTTTCTCACGTTACTTATATTTGAGAAAAGGCTTAATCGAGATGATTAAGGTTTAATGTTTTTCAGTTTTCTTCTTTCAATCAGTCCCACACACTTGATCCAGAAAATATAATATATATATATATTTAAAAAATAATGATATGCACAGGTATGAAAACGTTTATTTTACAGAATAAGCAATGAGGTAAAGTTGTAAAATATTGAATTTATTATTTCAAGTTCTATATATTTGGTTGTATTTGAGGTTTTTGATTTGTAAATAGGTTTATGATTAAACTGTACATTTCAATTCAACATTTAACATCTACAATATCAAAAAATCAGCTTCAAGCCTGAAATTTTATTTTATTTAACTATGTATACATAAAGAAATATACATAATACACTTAATTAACATGTACAATCCATTACCTTAGTTCCTATTTCACTCTAAGTCTCTTAATGATTCAACATTTGAAGATAAAGGCTCACAGCAACTGGTTGTATGATAAATAAATAATGTTAAACCCACGCAGCTTCAGAATCTACTTTATCTTTTACTTGTGTGTTACTTCCTGTGGTCACCAGCATTCAGGATGTACCTCACTGGGCGTGGACCACTCCGAAAATTACATCTTCCTGCAGGTGTTTAACGGTCGTCTGGTTCAAAGCAACAACACATCCCTCCTCACGGCCCCCTCAGACCTCATGAATGGATTCTTCCCTTCAATATTTCAACATATTCTTCACAAAATCCACAGCACATTTGTGTGTGTTTTTTTTTAACCAGCAGCTGCAAACCTCGCCTCACAAAACCCAGCAGCTCCTCTGCCTCCGGCTGCGGTCTGCGTCCACCAGCCAACCCATCTCATGAGGTCATTCCCCCGAACCGACTCAGCAGCTCGTCATCTGGAACAAAGTGAAAGAAAAACTTTGTTAGGATGCGGGAAGAGAAGAAAGAAAAACGCACAAGGAACATAAGTTAGTAAGCGATGAGAACAGGAGGTGCACGTAGCATTAAGTGGTGCTCAGGTATCACAGGAACCCGTTATAGTAGAATGAGACTGCAACAGAAAATGGTGCAGCACAAACTGTGCAGCTCTTATTGCTCTTAAATAAAATGTTATTTGTAGACCTGCAGAGGTGCAAACACGGTTTCCAAAAAATAAATCAAACAAAAAGGATCAAAATAAGATGCAACATTTCACGGTTTCTCAGATTGTCCAGTATTAATATTCTAGAATATGATATAACATAACAAAACGTCTTAAAGTCCCAGCTCCCCTCACCGTTATGGATATATCTGCAATCCCACTCTGAGAGGTCAGTTTTATTGAAGGTCCTAATAATTAGGGTCACTTTGATTTAACCACACGTCCGTCCAGTCTAAACAGATCAAAGCACTGTTTGTTTGTTTTTACTGTAAAGCTTTACTGGAAAGAAAAGTTCATTTCAGTTTTGGCTCAACAACAGACAACAGGACCTCGTCCCTCGAGCTTTCTGCATCACCCGAAGAGATGAAAGATGTTGGCAGCCGTTTGTGGTTGAGTTTTGAAACTCTGGAAAAACTGCAAGTTCCCTTTTTACAGAAATCTGCACTTATTCAGTCTGTGGTTGGCTCTAAGCTTGTCACCCTGGAGGAGGTGGTGGAGGATAGGATGCGGGCAAAACTGCTGGCAATCATCGACAATCCCTCTCACCCCCTCCACAAAAACACTGGACAAATTAAGGAGCAGCTTCAGCCACAGACTCATTCAACCCCGCTGTTCTAAGGAACGCTACAGGAAATCGTTCCTCCCAACTGCAATAAGACTGTACAACTCATCTGCCTCTGTCAGAGCCACCATCACAGAACTGCACTAAATATACTGTCTCCTGCACTGTGTACCCTGTACAACACTCCACTATGTGTTAATATAAACCATATTGATACTATATATCATTTTATACAATAATATTGTCTTTTGCACACTCTGTCTACATATTCTTACACTCATAGTATATTATATTATCTATTGTATAGTCAAATACTTATATTTATACCTCTACTATATATCATATCATATTATATCATACTCTTTGTATATTCTTTGTATATATATGTCTATATACACATATTTATACATGTGTATATGTTATTATTATTATATTTACTATTATTATTATATATACTGCTGCTTCCATTATTACTATATACTGCTATTATACTGGTAATTACTATCATATATAAATATATATTATGTTATATTATATAATATATGTACTGTACTATTTTTATATACTGTCTAACAATAACATTACCATCATATCATCAGTACTATTACCATCATCTTGCCACTGCACCTTATCTACCTATTTATCTTGTGTTTCTGTTTTTTATTCTTTCTACCTCAATATTTTTTATTTTATTCGGTTGTATTGTATTTTATTGTATTCAAATATACCTGCTGCTATGACGACTTAATTTCCCTTCGGGGATGAATAAAGTAATCTATCTATCTATCTATCTTATTGTAATATGAATACTCCCTTAAGTCAGCTGTGTTAGTGTGTTCTCAAACGATAAAGAAATGAGGAAACAACATGTAAAAGCTCACTATTAAAAATCCTTATGTCTCAATACCCCGGATTTCTTTAAAAATCAAGAGTCATAGAGTGAAGATTATATTTCTACACACATATTTATCCTGTGTACTGAGTCACATTTAAGTGACCCAGTACACAGGATAAATGTGTGTGTGTCTCAGTGTAGAGCAGATACACAACCTGCACCTGATCCTTCCAATCTACTCCAGATGAGTTGTGTTTGTGTAATTTAGAAACAAACGCTGACAGAAACACAAACTCCTTGGGTAGCGCTATCTCATGTAAACACCAACACACACACACACACAGACACACACACACACACAGACACAAACACACACTTATTGCTATGAAAACAGATCTCTTCTAATCGACAGGCTTCCTTCCAGAGGATGAACGTCTTCAGCCAAGTTAAAGTACCATCGTCGGACACTGTGATTAAAGATCTTGTCAGAAGTGTAAAAAAGATAAATTACAATCTTCCATTTGTAACCCCCCTCCCTCTCCCTCCCTCTCCCCCTCCCTCTCCGTCCCCCTCTCTTTCTCCTCACGCCATTACACCCACCACAGGCGAGTCGCTATGAGTCTCCACACATTTCATCTTTCTGTTGAGAGCTGAGGAGATGACTTGGTCCTTTGCCCTTTTTAAGCGAAGCAGCGATTTGTTCCCGACTGGAGAACATCCACGTGAGAAACACGTTTTCATTTCCACTCTTTGTTTTTTTGGAAAGTTCTTTCTATTCCAGTACAAGTGGTAGATAGTTCTGTCAACAACAATGTGGTTTTGGACGAAGTCACATTTTCAGGATGTGAGATCAATTCTGAAATCTCAGGTCTGCGCCTGTTCAGGAGTAAACAACTGCATCACTGTCACTCGAGACAATAAAGGGATTAAACGGACGTGACTTCGCTGCAGAGATGTTTTTCCTCTCGCATGACGATGATGTATAACTGGATCCAGTCTGATAGATGCTCCGTCTTCCTGCCTGATTAAGTGGATCTGCATTTAGGGCTGTGGCCAGTTTAACCTCTGTGGTGGTGGGGGGGGGAGAGATTTATTGGAAACAGTGACAGGATGTTTTAAAAAAGCTTCTAACTGATTAAGTTTAGATGTTTAACAGAAACTTGTCCTCTCTCACTACACCTGCCTTCTCGCAGAGGTTTAAAAATAATAATAAAACACTTGTTTATTTCCATTTATGCTGTATGACATCAGGGCAATCTTTTACAGTTTAAGATTGTGAAGGAAAATTACCATTTAAAAAATACTTAAATTGATAACACAAATCACATTAAAGTTCATATTTGTAGATTTAACTTGTTAAGTTTAACTTAACACTCTTTTTTGTTTTATTTAATGATGTCATTTTTTAAGTAGGTCACACAATCAGATGTTTTCATTGCCTAGGAAGTGATTCAACGTTCAAATCTAAATAATGTGTGCAGACTAATAAAATCAAATTTCTGAAAGATGGATTATATCAATATATATATATAAACCCTTAAGTAGAGAGAGAGAGAGATGTACTGTTTCATATTTGTAAATATATTCCAAGATTATCATTTCTCTTGATATCCTACTGGATTAAGACAGGTTATATTTATTATGATTCCATCAGAACAATATGACGGATCAGTTTAAGATGAGGATCAGTATTAACTGTGCAGCTTCATATTTACTGAAACGACGGGTTATCGACGAGGTGTGAATCTAACAGAGAACTTCCCTCAGCCTCTGGAGACACCAGTTTGTGGAGGGAGCAGCTGAAACACCCGACTCTCTCCACTCTCATTACTTTCAGTCCGTAAGTGTGAATACAAATGTCCCTGTGGTCAAAGGTCAGCAGAGTTTCTCCGCTCGGTTCATTACTGCTGAGAGGAGATTTGACGGATGAGCCGATGCTCTGTTTGTCGTCTCCTGTGATGAAGTGAAGACCTGCATCAGCGGCTCTCAGGAAGTTAAACAGCAGCTGGATGAATCGGCTGCAGGTCGGAGGTCAAGGTGAGGGACGTCATGCAGCAGATTTATCATTCTGCTCCTTATCAATAGATGATTCATCTGAGCTGCGGTTTATAAACTCCTCTGTCGATTTGTTAGGCACACCGGAGGAAATGCACCTTGACGTTGGTTGCCAATAAACTGAATTAGGCAGATCTACTTAACACTACTGCTTAAATCCTGACTTTAAAAATGTTGTAATGTTTTTTTTTGTAGACTGTGATCATATTGAATGAATATGAATATGAGCAACACCTCAGACGCAGCAAAACACAACAAAGTCTAAAATAACCATATGGTTGAATAAGGTTTAAAAACAAACATAATGGATAATTGCAAAACTGTATTAAACTGCACTATTAGGTGTACCTAATAAACTGGATATAATGCTTATCTTTTATTTCTTTAAATATGCTGACTTAAATTAAAATAACATTAATAAACCAACTTGATTATTACTAATGTGTTGATGACACAACACGTATATAACAAGAATGATGCCAAACCCATACACTACTTTTTCTTGTTTCTTCTCATCAATATCTGCTAAATAGGACATTGCTTTATTATTTATTAATTGTTCAACACTAAAGACAATAAAAAAAGCTGAGCCATAAACTGCTCGTGGAGAACATCTGGATTTTAAAATAATGTTGTTGGCACCGGAGAGCAGATCGGGATCTGAGTTTTGGAGACCAGACTGTGAGTCATTAATGACTCACAGACTGGTCCTTTCTGACCAGAGAGAGAAAACAGAACAGTTTAACGTCTTTCTTTCTAACATTGTCATACTTTTTTTCTGAGTTTTTCGTTGTTTCCCTTAAAAACAAACATGTAAAAGGTTTAACATCATTAACAGGATTTGAGTTTTTGAGTCAGATTGAATGATTCATCGTTTTCATTTCACTGGAAATAGGAGCAGCGCTTATGACTGGATGTGGAGATAAGACGCCTGCCACACGAACGAGAGGGAGCTGAGACATTTACCACAAATTGGATGGGTCCCACACACACAGCTTTCGAAACAAGTCCAGGAGTAAATCTTCTTCTGCTCCAGGGCTTTCTCAGGGAAAATGCCCATCTGCTGCTTTTGTTCTGGGATGTTTTGTTTACGTGGGTTCTACTTGTCGTGTTGCACATTCAGTTGTTCACTTTCCAGTCAGCGAACGTGCAGATTCAGACGGACCCACGCACAACGCGGAAGAAGGTCTGTCGATCATTAAAAATAACAGAACTGACTGATCTCTCCTGTAAACTCTGTCCACGGCCTTTACTCCGAGCGGACGTGACAACAAGCACAACATGATCCCCAGTTATCAAACCATTTCCTCCGCCCACGACGAGGTGATCACACTTAAATAATCCTGATGAAGGTGTGAACTTCCTGTCCTAACTACAAACATGGCTTCCAGATGTCACATGTGGCTGCAGAGCTGCGTCATGTGAATGTCTCTAAAGTCTTAATCAGCTGCTTCCACACTCTGTTTCCTCACGAGGCCGAGACGCCGTCAGTATCGATCACCGAACGATGAATGGACGAGCTGCACTTTAGCTGATTAATCTGCTGCGGCTGCACTCAGTCGCTCAGTCGACCAACACGTGAGAGAGAAACTCAAAATGCCAGAGAGAAGAGGATGTGACAGATTTGTTTTAATCTGCTTCGTTTGTTTCTTATTTACTGTTTATTCATATTTTGTTGTATTGGAAAACATCTTCCCCTTCATCTTAAAACAGCTATAAGGTGCTAGCGTGCTACATGTAGCATGTGTAGTGAATGTAAGGGTCAAAAAGTCTAAACATCTGATTAATGGAATTATTATTATTTATTTTTGTTGCATGCTGACCACAGGTAACTAAGATATTTGTAGATCCTCTCTTTAAGATTAAATATTAATGCAATAGAGATGGACTCTGACACTGAGTGAGCAATTATCACTACATTATATTTATTAGACACTAACTGGTGTCAGGGCAGATTTCACAAAATGTTTTTATAGATTTAAGACCTTGACAGGGCAAGTGAATTATTTACCCTGAGGTTTGATATTTTCTGATAACAAAAACACCAAAGCACAGACAGTCAACTTGAACAAGCTGCTGTCGGAGAAATGACATCAGTGGAATTACATGGAAATCAGATTTAGAGCCTGAAAATGAACAGAGAATAAAAAAAAGGCAAATAGCTCAGCGGCTTCCTACGTTTGCAGTGTTTAAAAAGCTTTCATTACAAATATCAACCTGTAAATCCATCTCTCATCGTCTCGCATTGTCTCGCCTGTGAGCCCACCCTGGAAAGGTCGGGGGATTATGTGAGATAAACATAAACACGGCAGTGATCAGACAGCCAAGGCGTCCAGTAGTTAACAATGTGCAAACACCTACCAGATGTTCTCTGTGGTTTCCCCCTGCGCCTCAACGAGGTGGAATCCTGCATGTCAGACCTGCAAAAGAAAGAAATACAAGTCTTTATCATTTGGCCTCATGACAAATAACAACATTAAAAAATAAAGGGAAAGAATTAAGTCCCAAAGAAGACTAGAAATTGAATTCATGAGTCTCTAGTGCTTTCAGTTTTTCTATCTTAAGGAGTATTTTAATATCCTTCCCTGAATTTATCTGTGCTGTTTTCAGGAACTCCAGAAAACTGCCTGCGAACATTATTATTATTATTATAAGAAGCGTCAGGGTCGAGCAGCAGGAGGCAGGACTTGACATTTAGCTGCAGAAAGGTGCAGTCGTTTTGTTTACAGCACATTGACACCGGAGCCGAGTCTTATTCCCAAAAGCTCTAAGATAAAATCAGATAATCCTGCATTAGTCCCATATCAGAGACACTTGCTTTGTTACACAGGAAAATCAAAGATATCTCATTGTCTCTGTTAGTTGTCCTCTTCTTCTTCTAGGTGTACGGCTCCTTATTTGTCATCCCGAGATATTTGTATTTCCTTTGGGCATTTCTCGTTGTGCTCTCACATGGCCTGAAGTATCTGACTCAGACGTTTGCATTATGTGCAGAGCTCCGTGCACGTCTGAAAACAGCTTTGGTATCATGGGTGTAAGTCACTTTGATGATTAGATGATTCCACTATAAAAGCACCAGTGCCCTGATTTATGAAGTCAACACAAACTGAAGCTTCAAAACACAAAGTCTGTGTACAGAAGTGTAAAAAAGATAAATTACAATCTTCCATTTATAACCCCCCTCCCCCTCCCTCCCTCTCTCCCTCCCTCTCTGTCCCCCTATCTGTCTCCTCACGCCATTACACCCACCACAGGCGAGTCGCTATGAGTCTCCACACATTTAATCTTTCTGTACCTAATCCATAGATCCATGTATAAGTTTGCACGTGATACTTAATACTTACACCCTCAATAACTCACTTATCATTGTAATGTTTGATGTAACTCTGTGTTGTTCTTGTCTTAGAGTTTCTACATGATTTGAGCATGACCTTTAAAAATGAGGATGTGGACTCGACCCTGTGCAGCGAGGAGATCTGCAGCTTCTGAGAAAAACAATCAAGTTCACATTCTTGCCTAATTTCCCTCAGATATTTTGATGAGCGTTTTCTGATGCGTGTTATGCAATCACACGGTTGTATCACACTCTGACTCTCGGTATGAATGGTGCAAAAGACTCTGTGGCGGCCGGAGGAACGCTCAGTGGGCTGCTGTTGAGAAATATCCGTTTCCTTGCTGAAACACGGAGATTTTCAGAAAACCGAAATAACAATTCCAGAGAAATTTTCTTTCTCAGCTGAAGCCCCTGTGTCGTAAGTCGATCATCTCACATGTGGTTACCACTGAGAGACGCCGGATGACTACGCCTCGTTTCATATTTAAATTAAGCGTACAAGCCAAATCTCTAATATAGAGTCACGCAATTTATAGTAATTGTAATATGTGGGATATAATTTCAATTTCAAAATATTAAATCCTTCCAGAATGCAAAGACATAAATCTGGATTGAATCTGGATGGTAGAACTTTAAGTTTAAACAAGGTCACTCACAGGACAGGAATATTCTCTGGAATCAAACCCACCCTCACACAAGTCAAACTTAAATGAACCCTCTGATCTTTCTATATGTTTTGTTTTGTGTCTCATGATCTCTCTATGTCACAGTTCACCGGTGTGTGTGAGAATTTGTTTGACACATGAGACAATGTCTGAAAAACCGTCCCACACAGCAGACAGATGCAAAGCGGGCCTTTGTGTGGGCGGCGTTTTGACTAAACCTGGAGTCTGTACGTGTGTGAGTGTGTGTGTGTGTGTGTGCAGCAGACACAAGGTAAAAAGAGGATCTAGCGGGGGTGATGGACTGTTAATCAGGCCTCATCTCTTCTCTTTCAATTGCAGCAGTAATTTAACCTGAGTACTTCCCTGACAAATACAACAATCCTTTCAACCAAAGTTTTGTGTAAATTTGTTCAGGTGTCTTTGTGTCATCTTGTTCGCAAACAAACAAACAAACAAACACACAAATGGACCGGGGTGAAAACACAACCTCTGTTGCTGAGATACATTATTCTTTTTTAATCTAGAGATCTATAAGAGAAACTGTAAAATAAAAAAGACTCTCTTACAAAACAGGAGCCGGGGTTCTACAAAACAGAAAATGGAAGATGTAACTGGAGCCTCGAGACACTTAAGTAACACAACTTGTTACAGCCCCCCCCTAAAGTAAACAGAGAGAGAGAGAGAGAGAGAGAGAGAGAGAGGGATGAGGTTCTGAACAATGCGGTGGAGAACAAGTGGAAAATGCTCAGAACATCCTGTTACTCCTCTTTTTTAACATGTTGAGCAAAACTCAGGAATGTTTGAGGGATGACCTGCGATGAGAAAGCAACAAGGCTCTGAGCTAGTCATGCCCCACCCCCAGGTTTGATGACAAAGACCTTCCAGTGAGTCTGAGGCGTAGCTCCAGAGAAGAAAAACGTCATTTTTCGAGGGTTCCAGTAAAAATAACCTTGTTGGCTGGTAAACAACACGGGCTTCACTGAAACGTGAACATGTGACCGAGGCTGTGATGCAGGTTCGCGGCCGACAGCAGCAAACGCACCGTCACAGAAACAGAACTGAGCTGAGGAAATGAAATGGGGGTCAAAGAGTAAATATAAGGTTCTTCAAACTGAACAACAAAACATATATGAAAGTATTTTCCTGATGTGTCGCTCACATGTCGGTCATGTGCCAACCCACTCATGTAGAGCGCTGTAGCTGCTAATTAGATTAAACAGGTCGTTAAGGTGATGCTCTGTTGTCGTCGTCTGTCATCGCTCTGCAATTTACATTTCAAACACACGCAGCCTCAGAATTGTTTCCGAGGGACAATGAATACGTTGATTACAGGTCTTTACACACTAAATCATTTTGAAATGTAAAATTCTATTAAAAAAAACTGTGACTGTTACTGTTCATCTTGACTTTGAATCTCTAAAGGTGTTTAAATATATTATAGGACATAAAAGCTGCTATATGACACATTTAAATATCTTTGAAATTTAAACCACGAAAAAGTTTAGCCAAGTAAATTTATGATTCCTACTCATTGTAGAGTCCTTATGTTTTTGGTATTTATTATATTGAGAATAATAAAGTGAAAGTAAAATCGTCTGAAAAGTTTATAATATGATTTTTCTGATGGGTTAAAAGAAGAAAAAGTGAAAATGAACCGAATCAGGTGACAAAATCAGACTTTAAAAAATATCAAATTTACATCATAGTCCAGATTCTGGTCATCACAGAAAAGTTATAGAATCTTTACTTAGATCGACATTCACCCACAAAAGCAAAGATGTATAAAATAAAAGTGAGCGATAATAAATTGCATCTTCTGCTAAAACTGGTAATTTATTCAGAAGAGCCTGACAATGACATAACATGAATACACTGTAATCGGTCAGATACACTTTTATAAGGTCAACGATGAGAAATGTTTTGTTTACTTTGATGGGTTTTAAAATGTGACGACTACAAAAACAAAGATCATGGCTATTTAAAAAATAAACACGTGCAAATTTGTACCCAACAGGCTTCAACATGTTCTCTCTTACACCCATTAAAAATTAATCTGATACCACGCTCCCGCAGCCGAGACTGAAACAAACCACCCCCGAACACGTGAAACCTGTGACAAGCAGAACAACACGCTGCTGTAATTAATATCACTTCAGTCACATGAATACCTGACGAGTAACTCAGGTATTCAGTGTCTCAGCCCCCCCGGCAGGACTGAGACACTTTTGTTCGGTCATGGGACAGTATCGAAAAACAGGAGCTGAAATGAAGATGAGAAAACACGATAAATGTGTTTGTGTGGGTGAAAATCATTTGTCAGGTGAATTTCAGATCAAGAGGCTGAAATTAAAGGTGAGTAAATGAGTCCAGATAAAGTGAAGTTGGCAGCAGCAGCAGCGTGGTGGACATCAGAGAGCATTTGATGCATCATCATGAACCTCCAGTGCAGTGTTTCCCTCAGGATGTGAAGTGTTGACACTGAGAACCGGGGCCTGAACACAACGACTGAAAGACCCGATCACAACCTGGTTCTAATCCCCCGATCACAAGTGGCCAGTGCTGAGCCCCTTGTGTTCACACCTCAGGCATCAGAGTGAACCGGTCCCATGTGACCACTAGTGATCGGATCCCACTTCCCTACTCTGCATGCAACACGTGTGTCCTCTCTGATGGTTAATACCAAATGATGTTAGTTCGATATTTGGGCCACGAACAATGAGAGAAGGTTCAGGTTCATGGTGAAACTGCAGCAGGTCAGAGGACGTCAGCTGAGTAGGATGAATTCACATGTGTCCCAGGATGGATTCACACTCACACTGTTCAACGACTGTGGACACACGTGGGATTGGATCTATATCTGATCTGAGTGCGTTCACACCATCAACTTGGGATCGGATCCCAGAAACCACATGTAAATACCAGGTAAAGAAAAAAATAAAGCGTTTTCACTGGAAACTCCTAAAGAACCTTCCTGATGTGAACCAACATTATGAGCATTTGTGTGAAGATATGAGATAGCAAAGCTTTCACAGAGCTCAGTGATGACGATTAACATGTTGAGCAGAACACAGGAATGTTTGAGGGATGACAAACGATGATATGAGGTAACAAGGCTCCAACCTAGTAATGCTCCGCCACCCCCAGGTTTGATTATAAAGACATGATGGGAGCGATGACTAAATATATAAAACTTAAACTAACAGACCCTCGGTGGCGCCCACACACTTCATCCTGTGAGCCTGAGACGTGGCTCCAGAGAAGAAGTAAAAATAACCCGTAGGATTGTGAGCAACGCAGCTTCAAAAAAGAAGTGAGAGGTTTAATATCAGTGAGGAGCTGAGGCAGCGGAGAACATGGGAAATCCAACATCTTCTCCAATCTCTGTGAAGCTTGTACATGTAACATTATGAGCATTTGTGAAAGTGAAGATATGAGATAACAAAGCTTTCACAGAGCTCAGTGATGACAGAGCAGTTCTTCTCTTTCTTTCATGTCAGGTTTTCATCGTTGTGTGTTTGTCTCTTTTTTAGAAAAGATCACACAAAACCTACTGAAACCGCTTCTCTTGAAACTTAACTCTTAGAGCGGATTTGTGAGAAGATGTTGTCTTTATGATTAAAAATCAGGCATATGTAGAATTGTAATATCTATGAAAACATGAAATCTGGACTTTGGGAATAAAAATATGTATTTTTTTCAATTACTGTACAGAAACAGATTTATAGAACCTGCAACAACGACCAGTGAGGATTCAATATCTTACAACATCTAGTATTTTCAGAGATATATCAGGATAGATCCAGGATTTTTACCCCTTCTACTTTTCTTTTCACTTGCCTATATAAGACAAATTAAAACTTCTATGTGTTTGCTCTGTCCCGTGCCCCCCCCCATTCAGCTTCAATGAAAACAGAAAACAAGTGGTTTCTTCTGTAGGAGTCGGTAAAAGTGATTGTTCAAGCTTTACGTAAAAGGAGAAAGCTGAAAAGTAGTTTAAAGAAGTGTAGGAGGCGTAAAGTGCAGGAAATAAAATAAATAAAAGGCTAAATAGTAACATCCTAATTTGACCTAAAAGTTTATTTAAGTTTTAACGTTACTTCCTCCTTGTTTTGGATTCTACAGGCTCAACTGCAGCATGAGTTACTGGTTCATTTACCTACCTCTATTTTTCTTTCTTTAAAAACTTTTATTTCATTACCGAATCTAATAAGTACAAAAGATCAACAACGTGGTGGTGAAGCTAAAGAACACAGCAGGCTTGACCCTCTGGGTTCCTGAAACTGGGAGAGGAGACGCCCACAGAGCATCACAGCCTGTACTGGGTGAGGCTGACAGTAACTGAAACAGCAACTCTACGTGCTGCAGTCACCTCGGTGGTTATCTTGAGAAAAGAAGCCTGACATCTTGTCATGTGCTTCAAACACCGATAAACAATCTCTGATTTGAATGTGTAAATGTCACCTGGGACAGACGATGAGCAGCGAGAAGAGGGAACAAGCTCTCACCACACGAGCACTCAAATAAACACACACACACAGGGTACAGGACATGAAGTACATGCAGTGCAGGTGACCCAGCTTCACACACAAGGACACTGGGACACAGCAGAGAAAGCCTGATGACACCTAACATTTACATTGATTCTCATAAAAAAACGACTGGAACTGAACAGCCGATGTTTGCTTGGTGTCACGATGGTGGAGCTGAAGGCTTCACACACGTACAGGTGATCAGATGAGGATGAGATCCAGTGACTGTGAAAGACCCGACAACGACCCAACACTCAGGGACCGTGCACGTCCTGAATTAAGGCGTGCAAATCCATCCCTTTAGAATAAAGAAACAATCCACACTTACACCTACGGTCAATCTAGACTCTGTGCATGTCCGTAAAACAACACAAACACGGGGGAACATGCTAAAGAACATGTAATAACAGTTTTATGTGGGTCAATGCAGAAGCTGACATTACACACATCTAGGCCTCATGTTCCTGCGCATGATAACAAAATTCATATCAATAATACCACAAAAGAACATGCACACACACACTAGACACACACAGACACAACCCACATATGGACAAAAATACTGTATGTTCACACAGAGCTGTAGACAAATCCTGCACAAGTACACACACAGACACACACACACACACACACAAACACACAAAAACAACATTAACACCTATTACATATACTTACATGCCTTCTACAAAGATACATGATGTGCAAAAAGACTCACAGACAAATAATGAGAACAGAACTGAAATGCTCTCTCTCTCTCTCTATGTCTCTCTCTCTCTCTCTCTCTCTCTCTCTCTCTCTCTCTCTCTCTCTCTCTCTCACACACACACACACACACACACACACACACACACACACACACACACACACACACACACACACACACAGTTCAATTCTTAAAGCCCCTAAAGCAACCAGAAACAAACCACAAACACACTAATCACACATGCAGTCATAATGTCAACACATGCACACAAATATATAAAATTTTTAGAACACACACACACACACATACAAACACATACACATATTTACATGTATTACATACTGCACATACATATCAGTGCTCATTCACAGCCCAACAGATACAAGTACAGTCGTATAAATACACACACACACACACACTCTTACACACGGAACAAGTTAGTGATTAGTCAAAGTGATGCCACCCACACGGACTGACTGAAACCATCAACATGTTTTTATTTACTTATTGTCTCGTTCTAGATCAGAGAGACCCAACACACACACACACACACACACACACACACACACACACTGTCTGACATTTAATATCTTAAACTAACATCTGCAAACATTTTCACTCAAGTCCCAAGGGAGAGTTATCAGAAATATGGTGAGGACAAGTCATGCTTACAATTAAAAAATATATAAAAGTATATTAGCTCTTGTAAGTTAGTCTGTAATTAATTTCCCTCAACTTAAAATTAAATACTGAAGGAATCATTTAACCATTTTACTTGACTGTAATTTAAAAAAACTGTTGTAATAAAATCAAGACAAAAATAAAAAGAAGTCTAAATAGTTATTAAACTTGTTATTGAACTTGATAAAAATATCAAACTGCATTAAGGTCATAAGCCGAAGCAAAGACAGTCGATCCCACAGCAGTCAATTCAACAATAAGAAACTTCTCCTCAACAAAACATCTACTACGATGAATCAAAGTCAGAGTCGGTATTAATCACAGTCAGTGAAGATAAACAACTGCGTCGCCCTGGGAGAACCTGCAGTGAAATATCCAGCGACTCATTTTGAAACTGCTTCGACTCAACTCACAACCCGAGACCTGATCGAAGCCCGGGCGCCGAGCGAGATGTGAGACGGAACAAATTCTAAAAAGTGACGAAAACGTTCAAGTTAAAAGGTGTAAATAAGAAAGAGATGAGTCAAAGTGAGGGTTTATATACACGACTAAATTACTACTCTGAGTATTAAACAGCAGGATATTCGCAGCCTGACGATATCACGTTAACCTCATTTCACTCTCTTTTTGCTCTTGTTTTTTTTTCATGAACATGCATTTGCCGAAAAGGTTAAAAGATTTTTTTCCAGCCGAAACTGAGTGGGTTGTCAGAGAACCGAACATTTCAACAAGGCAAATTTCCCCCGATGCTCTGGTAATATTATCACTCCAGAGCATCATGGTTTCACTTTGACTTATGGATTTATTTATAAGAAGAAAACAAGCCTGACACCAAATAACACGACACACGACACACGGCCTCAGGTTGTGAGTTTTAAATGTCCCGGATGAACTTGTTTGTGTTAAAGTTAGAAATAGAAACAAAACATCTCATGTTAATTTTTTTGTTTCTGTCTAAATAGTAGAAATTAATTCATAGATTAAATATACAAAATGAGGCTTTGCTCATATTACAGAAGGGTTTCTTTTTATGTTTAGATAAATTATTTTTAACTCATCAGGAAATAAATCCCTTTGAATCTAAATTGAATAAAATGTTGCCATAAATGTTCTTTAAGATAACAAGAGTGTTTCAGTGCAGCATCACACTTTCAGATATTTAGAATCGTAGCATTAAAAAGAGAATAACTGTTCAGCTCCAGTCCGCCCACGAGTCACCTTTAAAGGATCATCGATCAAAGTCATTCTCACTCTGAGGCAGTTTCACTATTACTGCTCCTTTTATTTATTAAAAAACACACACAAACGCATTCTCTCCGCGGCCCACATCGACTCTTGAACTCTCTTTGTCACGCACACACACACACACACACAAACACAAACCACCTAGGAACGTTCAGGGGCCTGCGACACACCAGCAGCCTCCGACAACAATTTTCTAGCTCGCAACAAAACCAGCAAACACAAAGTAACGTTGGAAACTAGATGGACAATTTTTCCCCACACGTTAGAGACCGGGTTCATGTCTGTGGGACGCACACAGCCGTCCCTGGAGGCGATCGACCCCCACCTGGTTTGTTTCCCTCCTGAAAAATCATGACACAACCCAGCACGGCCGCGCCACCTCAAAACTAAAGTGAGGACAGATCTGGCTTTTTACTCGACATCTTTCTACTATCAAAATTAGTCAGAGAGCAGAAGAGGAGCCGTGGAGGCTTTGATGCGATCAGTGAGCGTTTCAAAGAGTGAAAAGGAAGCTGAGAGGAAGAGAGAGCCGTGGGTAGGAGAGCTGAAATCTGCTTTTTCCTCTTTCTCTGCCGCTGAAAGTTTGAAGTCGAAGAAAGGGGAGAAAACAGAAGAGAAACAGGAGGGAACACAGAAGGGAGGTTGAATAAAGAACCTCCACAAATAAGAGCAAATTATAATCTCAATAACTTCTGCTTTTTGAATAAGTAAACCAACTTAAAAACTATTCTTTGTTTGGATTTAGATTCAGAGCTCAAATTTGCCTGCTTCTATTTTTTCTGCTACTGACATTTTGAAGGTAGTAAAACATACAAACAAATAAGAGAAGCATAAAATAAAATAAAACAGAAAAGTGTTAATTTATTAAAGCTATTCCAAAGAGGAGGATTTTTATGTGTCTGTCATGTTCTCTTGTGACTCTGAATGTTTTGAAGCAGAAACAAGAGAATAGACAGAGAGAGAGAGAGAGAGAGAGAAAGATAAGAAAGAGAGAAGAAAGAGGGAGAGACGTGTTGGTTGAACTGTGGTGCGTGTTGCAGATTAAAGCCCCGACCGAGCGGAGGAGTGAGGGAGGCTGCAGACGAAGAACGAGAGTCCGTAGGAGAGCTGTGGCCTAAAAGCAGCCGACTCCATTTTGAAGTGCGATGTGAAAACGACACCACCCTCTGTTGAAAGTGTTGAAGTGAGACGAGCGGTTTCAACGAGGCCTTGCACACACACACACACACACACACACACACACACACACAGTCACACAAACACAGACACAAACTCACTGAACTCAAGATAACAACCAATCCATGATAATATACCATATTTTCTGCTTGTTTGAATTTAAGACTTATGCAACCATGTGGCAAACCATTTTCAAATCCTCCAACAATAAATACAACTCAGTGTTTTCATATTGACCTGAGTGAGAAATCTGGATCATGTTGTGTTGATTATCTAATCAAGTGGTTTAGACTGAACTCATTGTGACTAATAGAGAGAGAGATATGGGTCATGGAAGCTACCACCATTAAGTTTTACCTTTATTTATCCTCCATAGAGAAAAATTCAGAGATGACACAGCAGCACGAGAAAGAAGCAGCGATAGGAGAATTTATAAAAATAGGAAGAAAAATAAGAATATATACATAAAAGTGAAGAAAATCCTATATAATATACACACAAGGCTGTCAAAACTGCAATATACAGGGATCAAAGTTGTGCAAAATGTGCAGCACCTCTTCCCTGAGATATAGTTTTTCAGTTGCAGTCTAATGGCCGATGGCACGAGGCTGGATGAGTCCATATCACTGAGTGTGTGCAAGTTGGTGCATCTTGACTTTAAGCGACTAAAGTAAAGATTCATCTTTCCACCGACGCAGTGACTCTAACAATCTGCCATTTTCACCAGTACATATCTTTTCTTTGTCTGTCCCACTGCTGAACGATGCATTGATCAGTGTCTGCGTTCATTTGGTTTATTGTGTAGTTATTGTGTAGTCGCAGTCTCATTCATACAGATCTCCATTCGTCCTGAAGCAGATCGGACTCCACATCTATAATTAACATATAATTCAACACTTTCTCACCCAGTTTCATAGTTTGACAGCTTGAAGTCTAAAGGAAACAGTCCAGAACTCATCAATATTCTTTTTATTAAAAGGTGTTAAAACTGAAACAGAACAGAAACACTAGTTTTTATGAGCGCAGTGAATCGCTTAGAATCAAACTCCCACTCCTCCCACTCTCTTCCTATATGCAAAGTGGGGAAGGAGCTAGAAACAATGAAGCCTGAGGTTAGGAACCGTTTTATCATGCGACGGATCAGTGGAGAGGACTCGATCAGCCTGGATGTCACCTGCTGGTACCCAGTGGTTACCAGTTTACCACCAACAAACAAACACTGGAAACGTTATCAACAAGAATAAGAGCAACAAAAATAAATAGGGACTGCAGATTTAAAATATTTTACTTAAACTCACAAACGCTCTTAAAGTATTTACACTTGAAACCTGGATTTTGTTTTCTGGTCAAGTCGGAGGTGAAGTGAAAACATTTCCTTTTAAAAGTTAGCACCTTTTTTTTTCTTTCCCAATAGCGTGTGTGTGTCTGTTTATCAGTTTTGTACATCGCAAAAAAGCTGGTGTGTGTGTGTGTGTGTGTGTCGGTGTCGTTCAGACAACGTGCTGTCCTTATGTGAAAGACTGCAAACCTCCCACGGCCTGGGACAAGACAACCACAAGTGGGAGAGGAAACAGACGCACAAACACAAACACACACTCACATATATTCACACGCGACACATATATGGGAAAAAAAATTCTGTCAATATCTACGTTTGAAAAAAAACTTATTCAACAAGTGATATAATCTTCCACTTCTGCAAGAAGATTAGAGCCAGTAAAACAACACAAGACAAAAATACAGTTTAAGGTTAATTTACATTTGACACTGGATGATATCGCAATAAAGAAAAACTCTTTTTAAAGATTACAATTACTGACAAAATTACCCTGATGGGGAGAAGATGTTTTCTCTTATTTCTGAGGAAACATTTGAATTTACTTTTAAAAGGTGCATATTGAGAGCTTCTCTCAGGTGCTGGTACGTTTCTCTCTTGTTTGATAATCCATGTGATCTGCTGTTTTCACACAGTTTGTGAATAAGACCCAGTGATCATGCAGACGCACTGATGACTTTCCTGTGGTTCTCATATCACAGGGCTTGCTGAGGTAAGAGGCGCGGCTCGCTTCTCACTCGGCAGCAAAAACATTTAAATTTACTGTACTTTCCTAGAGTGGTGAACCACAATGTAACTGAGAACAAACACAAAAACCTGACAACAAACGGATGAATATGTGCATTTCAGAGAAGAGCTCCATATTACCCCCCCCCGAAGTCAAAGAGCCTCTCAGCTGTTGACCGTCGCGGTGTGTCCTGACGCGGCCGCGGTGAAAGACGTGTCAACAGTAACTGATCACGCTTCACAGCTACACAACTACACAACGCACAGTGAGACAACACGACTACAGCTGGACTCTGAAAATCTAAAAGTTTGTTGTGCATCAGAACCGAACCTGCGGCAATTGTTAGAAAACACTGATTCAGGAGAAGCAGAGGGAAACTACATCAGGAGCTAAAGCTGTGTCGTATACACACGAGTGTAGTGATATACTGTAGATGTGTAGCGTATACAGTGTGTAGACTTACAACAAGGGGATTAGATCCTACGACTAGTGCAGAGTGTTGCGCTCTTCTTATAACGCAAAACAAGGTGATGAAAAATGACCAAACTTAGGGAAACTACAAATCCTTTTTGTGTTACTTTAAAAGAAGTACTTTGTGTTATCCCATGTGATAAGGATGTTGTTTGCTATTATCAGTGTTTCAGGTGTCACGTGATGTGGCTTTCTGTCATTGTCCTAACCAGGGTGGCAGAAAACACAACGCCAAAAAAGAACACACAAGGACAAAAAATATCCCACACAATTGAAAAATCTAAATACACAATGAGTTTTAAGTGTTTCCTGATTTGTTCTTGTGCTTTGTAAAATGTTGTCTTTTGGGATTTCTTGTTGCGTGACTTTTTAAAATGGACACTCTAGCTGTCGGACGTGCACTGTGACAGACTCACTTCCTGACAAACAGACACGATGGTGACTCGGTGCCCGAACCAGCCTCAAGCCTTTTCCATGGATGAAGCTTCCCGGTATGAAAAGATAACAACGCCTCAGCGACTGTTATTTATATCTGTGGTCAGACGTTTCTTAATAAAACCTTTCACTCACTGTCTCTTTATGATCTGATACTGAAGCTTCGAGACCAATTCACTGTTACAGCTCAACATCAGTCCATAAAAATGTCAGAATCAGTTTCGCTTTGACTAAACTCTGAGCCCATCCCTCATTGGTGCATGGCTTTGTGGTCATCTGCATCATCCACATGGGCCAATTATCCTGCCCCCCGTTTGGGAGCGGTGATAAAACACTGCGTCTCTGTGGGTGACACTTCGTCTGTGCCAGGTTGCTGCCCTCCAGACAGTTCAAAATAAACCCTCCTCAAACCCTCCTGGAATGTTACTCAGCGCTCTGGCAGGTCCTCCTCTGACATCTGGCAGCAGCAGCCTCTGCAATTCAAAGCCCACTCAGAGATGAATCAGGATGGCAGCTCGGACTGAATTAAGCCTCATGGTATTTTCTCTGCCACAGCAAAACGGACCTGTGGTGTCCCACGCTGCCGTCTGCCTCGTCCTCCAGCCGCAGACGGGTCAGGACCCAGTGGGTGGCAGGATGATTATTTGTATCTCGGTCAGTTGAACATTCCATTTACCTTACATGTCATTAGCAGACGCTTTTGTCCAAAGGAACTTACATTTTTAGCACACACATTTGTGAGGGGCCATTTCGGGGGTTCAGTTTCTTGCCAAGGACACTTCGGCATGCAGATGGGGAAGAGTGGGGTTTGAACCGGCAACCTGCTTGTTGGAGAACGCCCCCTCTACCCCCTACGCCACACCGCCCCGAACACAAGCACAGTAAGAAAACATCAATTCGACAACTAATGTGTGTATTTAGCATGTTTCTGTATCTGGTCGTGTTGTGTGTGTTTCCCCGGCACGTGTGTTGCCAAATTGATGAGGTTGTTTTGATCTGAGCTTTATGGCTACCGTAGTTTCTCAATCTTTTCTGTTTCTATTGGATGAAATAATCACAGAAAAGTGGTTCCTTCAAAACTATACGTTACCCAGAAGTCACAACTAAAAAAATCAACCACAACAACAAAGGATCCAAGGTCACAGACAAAGAGAACTAGAGAATGTCCGTCCACGTCTCTGTCGGTTCTCACATGGAGAAGTGAGGCTGCAGAGGAAGAGGCCGACGTGTCGACCACAGGACGACCCTGGTGGTTTGTCCACAAAGAGACAACGAGCTGGAACCAGGGACAACAACAGAGCTCATGAGACAATTATTAATTAAAGTTAATAAAAGTTTATATTGATCAGAAACTTTCGAGGTAAAGTGTCTCTGCATCCTGTCGGAATATAAACACGACCTAGAGCATAAATAGAGCAAAAATGCACTTTTGATCATATGGTAGAAATGACAAATATCATAATATAGTGTAGTAATGTATTAATGTTTCTAACCAATTAAATAAGAAACACTATCTACAGCTTAAAGATTAACAAATCTTCTGTCATTTATCGTGTTAATATTGTCGTACTGAAATGATATTATAACAATATGAAAAGTGAGCACTAGGGTATGTACAGTGTGTTTAGCCTGCGTGCATCACCACTCATATTAATCTACACAACAACAAACCCACACACAGACAAACTCCACTCCCACTGCAGATTAAAAACACATTTCTTACAAATCATGGATTTTAAAATCTAGTAATTATGGTTTTGTTTGGTTGAATTGTGTCACAGCAAATTAGTTTACAGCAAAATAACTTTGACCCGGTGTGTGACTGCTGATAAATGTGTGATCTCTGTTTTAATTTAAATTCTTCTAATCTTTTCTTCCTCAGAATCGGTAAACATGATAGAAAATGATGTGAAAGTCCAGTTGAGGATGAAAAGTCCGAGTTCTGCTTTTAGTGACGCGGCGTCAGATCAGATAAGAAGCTGTGAGCTCGTTAAACCTGAACTCGAACACATGACCTCTCCACCTCCAACGAGCCGATTGTTCCCTCACACGACACGGGTGACATGTGACAGGGTGGTGGGGGGGGGGAATCCATCACAAGTGTTTCTCATAAACAAACAGGTGACGCGCGTCCAGGTAGTGAGCGTGTTCCAGGAATCTGAAAACACCTCTAAACAAAACATATTGACTCTGATTCTTTTTTATCTCGTCAACTTTCTGAAAAGCTGAACCGAGAAGAGGTTTTGTGGCTTTTAGGCGATGCTTTACTATTCAGGGAGGCGTGTTCGACAGGAGACAAGAGTGTGGCTGACATTTAACGTATTAGTGTGTGTGTCTGTGTGTGTGTGTGTGTGTTTCTGTGTGTGTGGGTGTTTGTGTGCCATCTGTGGTACCAAACAAAGCCCACACACTTTAAGTCTCATCACTGGAATCATCTTTCTCTCTGTGTGTCTCTCCTCCGTGATGAAGCTGGTTCCTCATCACCTGACGACAACACTCATGAACAGATTATTGTGGAGCTGATTATTTATCAATTACACACAAATATTTCCCTCACAGATGAATGTGAATGATATTTTTAAAGCAGGATTCACTGGTTTATTTAGTGTTTAAATAACTGAACTAATATGTTTCTGTATGTGAGTCCTGTCCATGTTTACTCATGTATCTCCACGTTCTATGTTTATATTATTCTTTTATAGAATTTATTTATAGAATTCCTCCGACTAGATGATGTGGTCATTAATAAATGATTCTATAAAGCTGGATTTTAAAAGGAGATCCAGACCTAAAATACAAAACCGAATCAAAAGATGTAATTTTTTTACACCAAAAACTTTCAGAAAACTTAATAGAAATAAACTACACATCCGTTGATCAAGAAAAAACAATCGGTACAAATGTATTCCAACTAAAAGTTTTTATGATCTCAACTGACGAACAGAAGTGAACAGATGTGATTGATTTGATGTATTTACTGGTGATTGTGACAAGTTTAATGGAAACTTGTAAAAGTAGCTCACAAGCTAACACACTAGCAAACAGCACAGGAGCAGCTAACTGCAGGTTTACTAGCCAATAAAGACAAAGACTAAAATACACTTTAAGAACACGCAGATTACCCACTTTCCACTAAAATACATCAACACAATTGTGTTAGGGTATCCTCCGCACACAACCGAGTGAACAGAGCACAGAGATCGACCCTCATATACACTCCTGCAGATTTCTGCCTGTTTTCAGCCCCGTGCACAGTCACAGGCTGATGTTTACAGCTGTTTGCAGGATTCAAATGAGACTTTCTCTTGATGTGAACGTTCAAAGGTCGCGCTCGTGGGCTCTAAAGGTCACGATAGCAACACGTGGGACATCGGGAGACGTGGGGGAGCTGCAGCAGCGAGGCGGTTACTACACTGACTGGCAGAAAGTCACTCCGCTGCTCGTGCACTGTTCACGGATGCAAAGATATGCATGTGTGTGTCTCCGCTGAAGGAAAAACAGCCGGGAGTTCTTTGCATGTGCAGAAGGTCGCACCCTGAGATCAGATTTCTGCTCTGGGGAAATGTTTCTTCTTCTGCGCTAAGTGATTCATTACTAATGGATAATCACTGATGAAAACCAAGTCTTCATGAGTCGTGAATAAATGTAAGAACACCAGACACATGGTCTCCGTGTGTCTCCTTTCATGTTTAATAATAAATAATAATCAGTAGTTTTATTAGTAGCTGCTGACACAGTACTTCTTATGGTGATGTTTATAGTAATTATAGTTGGCTGTAGCAATAGTAACATGTGTAGTAGTAGTTGTAAACGTAGTAATAGAAATGTTGATAACAAGTAGTAGCAGTTATATTATTACCAGACGTACAGAAGCATCAGTTTCAGTGATGGTTATTAGTAATAGCTGTGACAGAAGCTGCAGAAGCAGAAATACCAATATCACCATCATCAATTCCAGTGAGTCAGATTCATAATACCTCAGAACATTTCACATATTTCTAACTTATTAGAAATGTGCTTCAAATAAACGAGTCTTAACTTCTCGACAGCTTCACATTTCACAACACAGGAGAGGAACAGTGAGGTTAACAGACCGAAATCACAACACAACAAGTTAAACACACACACACACAGACACACACACACACACACACAGCAGGTTTACACCGTCTGTCAACATCCCAGTTTGCCAGATGTGGATAAACACCAGTGACACATTGTACGTTTGGTGTGTGTGTGTGTGTGTGTGTGTGTGTGTGGGTGTGTGTGTGTCTGTGTGAGTGTGTGTGTGTGGGTGTGCCAGGGCGACTTTACTGGTAAGAGTCTCTCATGTGCTCCACGGTGGGAGCCTCGCCTCGACCTCCTCCTGTGATATGAACTTTTAATCTATTGACTTGAATTATTAATTTTGTTTGAATATCCGTTTATCTACAGATATCACGCTCTGCATTGCCATAGTAACAACCAGTGGGACAGAGCTTAAATATGATGGTTACACAACTCTCTCTTTCCTCTCTCCTCCTCCTTCTCCTCCCTCTCTCTCCTCTTTCCTCCCTCTTTCTTCCTCCTCCTCCCTCTCTCTCTCTCTTCCCCATTTTTCTAGGACACCCCCAGGTGTGTTTTTAATGTTGAAGTTATTTATTCAACATCATCTCACATGGAGGCCTTACATAACCCGCTGCTCGCCAACGCATCAACATCCACACCTCACACAAACACACACTCAGACACACACACATTCGTTTCAGTGCCAAAAAAACACTCCTCAACTGTTTTGGCCCAAACTCATAAAAATGAACTCACTCTTGATTTTTTCCCCCAAACAAATGTTGCCTCGTGCATTTTTCTTCTGAAGAAATATCTGAATGACTTTGTTGGATGTTTGTATTCAAACAATGAAAACACACAAAAGGGTCAATATTTCCATTATAGTCCAGTTTAATGCACAGAATCTTTTTGCTGGTGACACTGGGATTATCCCTGAGATTAAGCTCTGTATTTTTGAACAAGATGTGCAACATGCATTTGTAATCTGGTCGATTTGGGCTGAAGGCATTTAGCTGCTGCCCGGGCTCAACTGTGAGTTGTGCAATGGTGGAAAACAACAGGATTTTGTCTGTAATTCTTGTGTCAGTTGCTTCATCAACAGCAAAGTGCAAAGATACGTTTGATTTTTGAAGAATCGGTTTAGATTGTTTCCTGTAGAGAAACATCATTCAGGTGCAGATGAGGAATTTATCTTAAGCTACTTTCTCTAATCTATTTTTTTCCCAGTTGTTTAAAAATAAAAATACACAGTCCATTTTTTATTAGGTATATAAACATATTACTGATCATAAGATTCCCTGAATAGAAAGTTCGATCTGTTTTTATTCTCTTGCAGAAACTTCAGAGTGAAATTAAAAGACAAAGATTTCACTCATAAAGATTCAACACCATTTTCAGTCTGTTGTGTATTTGTAGTTGTCGTAGTTCTGCTTTATTTGTCCTCACACTTGTGTGTTATCTGTTTTTCGCAGTGAAAGCGACGGTTTGTTGAGCCTGGTGTTGTAGCTACGGAGTGAAACACAAGTCCAGCTCGAAAAGCGTGAAACACCGAACGTGACAGCTCAACCTTCAGTTTGTCCGATATCCACGTCGTGCTGAGTTAAAGTGAGAGAGACGACACGACCGCAGGTGACTCAGAAACACACAAACACACTCACAGCAGAACAAAGAGGTGAAACTTTACAAATTCAAAGTTCAAAGGAAATCTTAATTCAAACAGTCAATTTGATGTTGGAGCTCGTTTACATGTTTTGTGGGTTTTAGAGATATTTTTGATACAGATCACTGTCGGCAGATATGACTCAGATATTGAATAACAAGTTTCAATCTGACCCTCGTCTCTCTTTAGTCTCTGAAATCAAACATCCAAATGTTTATGAAATATCAATTTACATGAAAGGTGCTAAATTAATAAAGTTTGACTAAATTAATAAAAATGATTCTCAAATTCACCTTCTACAGTTAAAAAAAAGATCCATGTGTCAGTGTAATATCCTTAAACAGATAAATACATTGTTGATAATGAAGGGTCATGAATTTAAATACTATAATACACTTATTTTCAACTACAGATTTAATTTAGTCATTTAAAAAGTGAAAGTAAAGTTCTGCCGAGTTCAATGAGACGTTAGGAAAACATAATTTTAATTATAAAGAAACGTCACCATAATAAAAACCTTAATAAATAGATTGATGTCGCAACAAATAAGTTTCAAACTATAACCATCGAAGGATTGAAACTCAGGAAACTGGAAATTGACAAAAGAGTAAAAAACATGAGTCACATTATTTATTTTTAGCTGTAGACGCGTTTGGTGTTTTTTATAAATGTGCTAATGTGATCAGATGTAATTCAAGTAGAAAACTTCATAAACATTTTGAGATCATAAAAGTTATTAAATCACCACTGAACAATAATATAATAATAACTCGTTTCCTGGAGCTGCAGAAGTTGTAAAACGATTAACTTTATAGTCTGAAAGAAGATCGAAATTTTTTACTTTTTACTTTTACACTGTTTGTGTTAATGTCTCATTCTGACTCGCTGCGAAATACAGATTCATTTAATGACGCGCTTCTTTCTCAACACACGTTAGTCAAAGTGAAGTCCACATTTGATTTTATTTATTTAGTTATGGACGAAGATATTATATTTTTTTAATAAGCTCATGTGGGAAGATCATTTTTTCGTTTCGGTAAAAATCTCATTTGACCTGTTGTCGATTTGAAATCCTGGAAATAAAAAGAACAAAGTGATAAAACGACGCGTGCAGATCGGAAACATTTCACAAACAAAACCTCAGTGATTAAAAAAAAAGCAAATCATGTAAATACGAATGACTTATTTTGTATAATAGAGAGAAGAGAAATAAAAGAAGATTATTGTTATTATGAGTCAGGGAGAACTCAGCCTTAGAATTCAGTTATTAATCACAAATTAGATCTATTATAAAAACAGAAACATGAATTTGACACCATCAACATTTTGTCATATTAAAGTTATATTCATGTAATTTTTTGTTGGTTATTCGGAGAGAAGTGAGTTTTCTTTTGTCTGACGACCGCTGCGCAAAACTGCGGAGATAATAAACCTCCACTAACCAGGAGCTGGAGCTCGTGACGTCAAACTGTAAAACACAGACTGGTTTCTGCAGATTTTATATCGAAATATGACAGAAAAAAACTTTTAGGAAGCAAATAAACTTATAAAAAGTCAAAGTATCTTCGACGCAGAGAAATTAGAGAGATTTGAACAAAGGAAAAACTCTGAGGGAGGCCCAGGCTGCTTCCTGTGGGCTGGAGTCGCCCTCTAGTGGAGGGTGAGGAGAACTATATCAAACACACACATACACGCACACTCACACAAACACGGTGTCATCATGACTCTGCGTGGCCTGGTTTCAGTTTGTGAACAAAGAGAGCTGCTCCCATCCGCGCAGGTAAACACTCCATGACAAGATGAGTTATACACTGCTGTGACACACATACACCAAACACACACACACACACACACACACACCAATCACACAAGCACAGACAGACACACACCTGCAGTGTTTCCTGAGAAGCAGGTGAACACCCAGCAACACAACACTGAACTCAGGCCGAGGGAGGAAGAGACGAGTTTCCACAACAAGAACTAAAACATCTGATATGATAATAAAGTTCACGAAGCTCTGTTCAGTCTAAACTGTTTATTGGACCAGTTGATTGCACCGAATATTAAATTAACCAGCAACTTGTTAATGAACCTTATGGTGAAAAAAGTGTTATTCACTGTGAGCACTATTGAGTTTTCGAGCGTTTCACTTCTCTCTAAATGTTAATCCTCTTCCTTGTTTCATGGATTAGTGAAAAAAACTCCACAGAAACAAAGTCATATAAAAACAAATTTAATTTCTACACTCCAATATCGAACGCATACTGTTATCATCCCAGAGCTTGAGAGGAAGTTGGAGACTTTGGGGACGTCATTAGAAATTCAGAGTGAATCCTGTGATCAGGTTTCCACACTTTCAAACAGGTGAGGAGACCTGGACTCGTCCTGAAGTTAAACACCGAGGCAGGAAATGTCACCTGTAGTTATAGTCGGCTGCAAAACATCAAATATACAAGAGATCACACTAATGGTAAGTTTAGAGAAGAAAACCCTGAATGACACCACAGAGGATTCATCTCCTAGTTTTATAAACTGCTGCAAAGTTAATATTAAGTGACGCGAATACACAACAGGGTTAGTCATTGGAACTTCTTCACGAGCTAAAGTCTGTATTTTGTAACTTTGCAAATTGTGTCCCCAGTGTTGAGCAAAATAAAACATGTATCATTGTCCATAACAGTAATATCTGTGTTATAAGCATCTATAACCTGTCGACAGGAAATATAACACGTTTTTAAATTTCTCCTTATGATGTTTATGTACCTTGTGTTTTAGTTCCAATACAATTAATACTGTTTATAACATGTAATTAATCTGAATCTTCTTTTGCTGATTAATCTGCACATTTTAATGTTTTGGTTTTGTTAATAATGATTAAATTCTCCCTGCTCTATTTGAAAATGCAAGATTCTGATAATAAATATGTTTAAGTTATACATCTTTGCATTTGTTCTGATGTGTGGAGACGAACAAGCTCCATGTGATTCAATCTCACCCTGTGAATCACTGTGAACAGGATCAATGCCGCTCAGCACCACTAGAGGTCGACAGTCCCTCTGGAGACTCGATTCAGAGAAACAAGAATCTGAACTGAACATGGTCGACATTTTGCAGAAGCAGGAAAGGGGGTCGTTGGACGTCACGTGGTCAGAAGTTGAAGAAGAAGGAGACTAGAACCAAACAGGTACTAAGACTCAAAGTTCAAAGTGTCAGTTAGAGAAGTTGTGACCATCAAAGGCGACCGAGCCTCCGACTCCACCGGAGGAATATGAGCTTCTGAAAACGTCTCTGTCATTCGTGACTTTTCTTAAAACATCTGAGTAATGAGTAGAGAGATGTGTGTGGCCGACTCAGTCATTTACTGTATCAGAGCGTAATTCTAGATGACACACACACACGCACACCTACACAACCACACACACACACACACACACACACTCACACACGGTAACTAGTGACCTACTACGGTTTCCACCTTAACAGGATATTCAGCTTTGACGTGTATTGATCTCGATCCTGACACATGACTCAGAGTGTTGGTGTCATTTAGGGACACACACACACACACACACACACACACACACACTGCAGTGAAATATTCATGTGAGTCTTTAATGTTTAATTTAACAACCTAATATTAGATCAAATGAGAATCTAGTGAAATGTCACCACGGCCGTTGTGAACTCTAAAAACAACTTGTGTAACGAGCGACTTGCGACTGACTCTTGAATTTCTACAACAAGGAGTTAAAATAAAAAAGTCATGGTTTCACATACAGACAAACCAAAACCTGCTTGATTCAGAGCAGTACTTACACACACACACACACACACACACACACACACCTATGCCAGCGTCATGCAGCCCCTTATTTACGGTAAATTGTGTGTTTTTGTCGTGCGTGGGCCTGGATGAAGTGATGCAGATAGTTTTGGTTTCAGGTCCGAAGCCGTGCACCTCCACCACCGAGAGAGAGAGAGCAGTGCAGCGTGGGTAGGCGTGGGAGGGCCGGGGCTGAGATGACTCAGCTCTCTGTTGCCAGGTAGAGAAGCACCAACACCCCCCCACCCCACCCCACCCCCCATACGTTAGAAACACTGAGTCGCTGTCAGTCAAACTGTACCTGGACGATCTGACGCATTTAGTAGCAGGTTTCTTTTACCAGAGAATATGTCTAGATAATAAATTAAGTTGTGTTGGTTTTGATCGTCTTAGGGTAGTTTTGTCATCACACTGATGTTTGCTCAGGTGTTTGGTTTCAATTTCGTTATTGATGCTACCAAAAACGTGGTGATTGGCCGCTGAGACTGGCTCCTGATTGGTCGAGCGGGTGTGTCGATGGGACCTAGCGCACACGGAGCCGTCCCTCGATAGCTACCGCTCCGACTCTGGCTCCAAAAACACAAGATGGCAGCGTTTATATCCGGGATATTTCCGCTTCATCTATGGAGAATGGACCCGTCCTCCATCTTCATGTTTCAAATCAGATACACAATCAAGTGTTTTCAGCTCTCGCACAACCAACAACCTACCAGAGGGCCACACATACACAAGTACATCCCGTTAATTTCCAATTATTGCGAGCGAGGAGCCAAATAAATCACTGGCTTCCTGCGGCGATGGCTTTGTGTTGAGTTCCAACTCGGTGAACTCTGACCCACGATATTCACTTTGTATTTGCGTATGTCATCGCGCCCTTGAGGCCGAGATGAGCCGATACAGACGTTATGAGTTGAGCGAGACGCAATAGATCTAGAGATACAAGGAGAAACAGAATGTGGAGTTGAAATATGTTTGTTTCATGTGTTGAAGCTTCTGCACTGTAACAATTTACCTCATGTTCCAAGCGATGATTTACAAAAATATGTCTGAGACGACATTTAAAAAGAACCGCACAACAGCATGAAAGCTCTGCACCAGTCATCCCACTCACAACCTCTGTGCTCGTCTCGGTCACATTCTGATATATTCACAAGCTGCTCTCAGATCTGATAGAATACGTGTGAGACTCCTTCTTCTAAAGTCACTTGCTTACTCTCCACAGATCTTCAATCAGCTCGTTCCCTCTGAAGCTGAAGCGTCTCCACTTCCACTTCAGCCCCTCGGAGGCGCGGTCGCTGCGTCACGTTATAACATCGCGGCTGCGTTTTGGAGAATCTTTCACCGAGAGCCAATAATGGAACGTTCACCGCAACCTGAGCAACATCTTCTATTTTTAACTCACGGCTGCAGAAGGCAAAGCTGCGTTTTGTGTGTTCTGCTACTTATTCAACAAAGAGAGTTCAACGTTACGATGTATTAACACAAAGATTTAACTCCTCGCACAAAAAAACTTGATCATTTCCATCTAGTTCTTGAATCCTTGCTGCTTTTCAGCCCCTGTTTCTCCAGGTTTCTCTTTTTGGGTTTGTGTTACCAACCAGTTTGAAGCACAAATGCTCATCTGAAAAAACAACGCAACAATCCTCGACCAGCCTGAACATCAAAAGCTGAAAGAAGATAGTTTCCCATAGAGCTGCGTTCATTTATCAGCTTGATAAATACCAACCAGAGGTTAAATCAGCTTTTCACTCACCTGTCTGTTTGTCAGTCCTCATCCTCCTCTTCATCAGAAGGTCTTCTCTGAAAACTAAGAAGGGAAAAAAGAGAGAAAAGGAGAGAGGGAATGTTTTAATCACTCTGAAGGAGACCAGCTTATCGTCCCACTCACATTTCTGAGAGTCATACTCAGATAACACACACACAAACATACACACACACACCAGATACCTCTGAAGGTCAGGAGCGGAGGAAAGAAGGAAAGGAAGAGGGGGAATGAGAAAGAGAGAATGAAGGGACACGAAATAAAGAACCAGAATAGGAGAGAGGAATGAATAGAATGTAGAAAGAAAAGCAGATGACAGAGGGAGGAGAGAGCAGAGAGAGAGAAAAAGAAAAGCACGAGCTTGGCTGAGTCATTGGTTACCACCACTTCCTCTGTGTGTCTCTGTGAGTGTGTGTGTGTGTGTGAGTGTGTGTGTGTGAGTGTGTGTGTGTGTGTGTGTGTGTGCAACATGAAAGCCTGAGAAGCAGACCCATGATCTGACCTTACAGCTTGTGTCATGAGAAAAAACTACAAAACATTCAGAAATAAACAGCGTTTCCCTTTTCCCAGAATTCCCGGGGGCACGGTAACTAAACCTCTGTGCTTGCAGGGGACGTGATGACCGATTCCTCCGTTCCACATTCGAACTGGACCCGACTGGAAAGACGAAGCTATTGGGGCCTCCCTCATCGATTTGGGAACAATTCTTGCGGCGTCTGATAATTAGTTTGATGGGAATTAACTTGTGTCCTGTGCAGATCTATCCGGAGGAAGTCATGGGAGCTGGGAGCTGACTTCATAAATACACACATCCTCCCCTCCAGTTCCCAGGCACATATACACTCTCTCTTACATACACACACACACACACACACACACACACACACACACCAGATTCTGCTGTTGTTCTGCATTATTACTAATGAACAGGATATGACTGTTACTGCTGACCCTGCAGATCATAAAATATTTAATTTGAATAAACCTTGTCCGTTTTAAATTACATTTCTTCCTCTTATGTTCATTTAAAACTAACGTTAATTTTCCTTCAGAGCGGAGGAGACTCATCAGAGACTGATTCCAAGTCAGAGTGGAAACCCACCGTGACATCACCCGCCTGTTGGTGAGCTGCCATTTTAGAGTTTGCCATTTTGTCCAGAGTCATGTTGAGTGTGAGTTTACCATATTTGAAGGGTGCCCACCCACCCTTTACCGGTACAAGCTGTCAATCACACACACACACACACACACACAAACACACACACACACACACACACACACACACACACACACATCGAGAGCTCTCACTGTGGGAGGATTGTGGGAGATTGAGTTTACGGATGAGTCAAGAAGAACCACTGCAGGCGATATCAGAATGAATCAAACAATCGTCTATCTTTAGTGATTGTGTGGAAATCAAACCTTCAACCCACCCACAGTCGTTGCTATGGAGACTATAGATAACCTAATACCATCAAGTATGGGTAAAACTTGTCAAAAAACATATTCTACATGTATTTGACCTTCTAAGTTTTCTGCACGCCCCTTTTTCCACTGGTCAAAAACGCCCATTAACACCCACTCACATATGGCTTTTATCTGCAGTGGAAATAAAAATCTGCCTTCAGTCCCGAATCAAATGACTCGTCAGCAGAAAGAAGTTTTAATCGGCTCCGGTCGGCAGAGATGGACGTGAGACCGCAGGGGGAAAGATGACGAGGGGGAGAGAGAGCGCCTCAGTTCTCTGTGCACCTCCCGTCTCCTCCACCCAGGCGCCGTCCCACCGCCATGTTCCAGATGTGAACACGTCTGACCCGAACAGTCCCCAGCTGCTTCGAGTACAGTGAAACATGAACTGTCAGGAGTCCGGACATTTTCAGGAGCTCAAGAAATGAAAACGTCTCGAATGAGTTCAAGTTGTAGATGAAATCCATCGATGGATCTTTGAGAAGAAGTTTGAAGAGTAAAGTCGAATGTTACTGATTCGGGGGGGTTATCATCTCCTTTTTGCACATTTTCTTTCGAAGCCCAAAAGGACACAACAAGCTTCCTTTTTAAACACATAAAAAACTGATATTAAACAGATTTAAATGTCTCAAGAGGATCTCAAATGAACAGAGCTGATCTCTACACAGTCACACTGAGTCTTCCAAGGCACAGAACAGAGTTTTCCTTGGTTAAATGCCGATTGTATCCGGCTGGATTCGTTGAAACAGCAGCTTTCTTTTCTCCAGGCTGTTGTGTCACATTATCACAACACATGGCAGCAAATACAGTTCTCCAGTCATTTGAAAAACTGTATCTGCCCCGGAGGCTGCAGTTTGGTCCATTTTAATGACTTTGATACCTTGTTAACTGTTTGACTTTCACACTGAGCTGACAATAAACATGGAGTCTGAAGGTGTTCATGGTTTCATATGAGCCGGGGACCGCCGTATTAATTGAAGAGTCTGAATAAAGATCCAGATCAGGGGGCAGATCCAGGAAGTTTCCAAAATCCTTTGACATTGTGAGATTTGGGCGTTTTGAAATATTTATTTTGTTTCTCTGGGAATAATTCACGGATCTTGATGGAAAGTGTCAGACGGATTTTTACGAGTGTGTCGTCAGATTAGTTTATAAGTCTGAGACACTGCTCGACCCTCAGCGGAGACAAAACCCTCCAACCTGAGGCCTCGAGCCCGGTGGTCTCACTCAGACACATTTTCTCTCATCTCTGTCACACACCCTCGCCCACTGGACCACACACACAACCCTGGCACTACACACACAAACCCCCCCCCAAAAAAGCACAGACTCCTGGTGCAGACGCTCCCACACAGACACACGATAATCAGAAACACAATGGGGTCTCAGTCCACCCCCTGGAAACTAATGGTGTTTAGACTCACGAGGAGGTGACTCAGATCCTCAGCTGCCTCTGAGTCACGACCCAGATTCAGACTGGACGCTCCCAGACTTGAGGAGGAGGAAACAACGTTTTGAGGGGGGAAGATGGGGGAGAGAAGAGAGATGAAAGACGAGGGGGGTGAGACAGGGAATCATTTTACAGGCTCGGACAGAGGATAATAAACACCACTTGTTAAATATGCTCGAGGCAATGAGGAGTTTTTGTTGAGACTTGTCATGTGTGAGGGTGTAACTTGTTTGTGTTGCCAGTGACCGCTGATCCACTTTGTAGATTTGGGTTTCCTGTGTTTGGGGTCAGAGCTTTCACATTACACTTATAAATGATCTGGGCCTGGAAGTGAGAATAACGTTTCTGTGTCCCCTGATCCAGATCCACACTAAAATACAATGTGTTGTTTCCTGACCCACATCCTTCCACCCAGTTCCGTGGTAATCTGTTCACTAATGAAAGCAGCCCCTCCTTGGTTGATGTAAAAATTTAAATATACATCTACAATGCAGGTAGCAGTTGAGTAAACTCTGAAATGTTGTATAGGCAGTGTATAAAGTATCAAAGAATGGAAATACTCAAGTAAAGAACATTAAGGTTACAGTAGCTTTCCACAAATAATCATTATCAGGATATCCAATGATTGTTCATGAGCAAATGTAATTAATTATAAGATGAAAAGTATTTTTGAGAGTTGGAGAACATCTGTTACTGGACATGAACTGATGTTGAACAGGAGGTAATATGGTTAATAATTATAAATAGAAGAGTTATTCTCTGCATGGAACTAAACTATATTCAAGAGATATAGTGACTTGTTAAAGTCGAAACAATAAGAAGCTGAAAGTCTGAGGACGTTTAGCTTTTCCACTGGAAACACTGAGAAACTTTAACTGCAGCTCAATCAATATTCACACACACACTCACACTCACACACACACACACACACACACACACACACACACACACACACACACACACACACACACACACACACACACACACACAATTATCCTAATGGACTGCCACAGCTGTCTTCACTGTGCTGATCCGCTGTGTGAACCAAACCCCGGCTGCTTCTCACTGTTCTCCTCCATTGTTGCCTGTAAGTATGTCAATCAATTCCTCCAGCTGACCCCCCCCGCCAACCAATCAATACCTCACATTCCCCAGGGGGGCGGGGTTTCAGATGTGGTATTTTCCTCACTGTGGAAATGACAGAGGTTTGAGGGATCCACAGAAGCTGGTGGAGCTGGAGGGGTCAGACACACTGAGCCGTTATTCTGATGACGAGGAAGACGCTGCCCTCTCATGGCAACAACCCGATCACACACAGCAGGCACCAGGTTCTGGGATGGATACTTAAAGGTTCAGTGTGTAGAATGTAGGGACATCTAGTGGTGAAGCTGCATGTTGCAGCTGAATACCCCTCACAACCCTCCATGGGGAGGACCTGCTTCCTGATGTAAATATAAAGTATTTAAATATAAAGGGCTCATTCTAGGGTAAAAAAAACAACAATTGTACAATTTAGATGAAACACAGATGAAAACATCAGTATGATTATTTTATTATCAATTCCCGCCAATAGATCCCTTTCAGCTAAATGGTGCATCTTCTTTTTAGCATAAATATAAGATACAGCTTCTTATACACACTGACATCCTCACAGCTGCTGTAAATATATTCAGTCATGTACTATACACATGTGCTAGTATATATATATAATTGAAACTGTAAATTACCTTCTGCAGGTAAAATCAATGAGACGAGTGAAATTTAACAAACAGAAGATTGCATGTAAAAGTAAATTAAGAGATAGATGAGAGATGGAGAACTATAACAAAACGATAAAAGGTTCTGAAGCTTTCAAAGTGGAACAGCAGGTGGAGGCAGAGCGGTTCTGTTTGTGGAAACCTGAGGAGCAGAATTTTCTTCATTGATAAATATTTTGATTGTTCTCTTTAATTATCAGAAAATAGTGAAAATCACCCAGAACAGAACCTTCACATCACTTGTTTTATCAAACTGCTAAGCTCTCCATGAATTTACTTTCACGTGAGACATGGATTAAGCAGATTCTCTCAATTTAGATCCTGGAACTAAAAAACCATTTTTGGTTGTAATGTCTATGCCTGTCCACTAAGTGGCGATATAAGCCTGTATATAAGACAGGGTGGTGCATGTGCCCATCCACAGACACATGTTGAGCTCTAAATACTGCACAGAACCAGACAACGTATAGAATTAAAGATGGATGAGGATAAGGAGGTTTTATTTCCTTCTCTTAAGTTCAAACCTCACACTTGAGTGATAACGGTCAGAAACTCGGATCACTTCACTGCTCACCTCTGTGACTAATACAACAGTATATTAACACTCATAATACAGTATTTCACTTCTGCTTTTGATAATAAATCAATCAAGTGGTGCAAAACCACAAGACTCATAAAAGCGTGCGTATTGGTGGAGTTCAGTGCGGAGTCCTGTGGCTCCGTCCTCTCGCTGTGCGATCACAGGAAGCTGCTGTAGCACGAGCTCGTTGAAATGAAAAGCAGATATGTAAAGGCGCGTTAGTTTTAACAACATTTGTTTGCATGCAAAGATAAGCATCTTAGCATATCAACGCATGGCAACCTTTTTTTTTCTGACTCCACCATCACCACTTCCTCTGCTGTGAAGCCACTGGGTGCAGAGCTTTACTGGAAACCAGTTGCTCTGACTAAAAACTGCACAGGAGCCTTGTACGGTGCACGAGCGGCAGCCGTTACGTTACCAATAACCTGCAACGTGTGAGAGACAGTTAACCCCTTGGTGGCATCTATGCACATCCTCCCGCCCGCCACCCATCTACACCCTGAGGCAGGGTCTTACTGAAAAACCAGTAGCGTTAACTGTAAACCAGTGTGGTCGACCAATACAAACTGCACACTCAAAAAAAATACCCATTTGTGTGTTATGGGTGTGAGTGAACTCTGATTGCGGCGATTATGACAAGAAACAGCTCGAATTCATAGAAAAGGATTTGTTCCAAAGTTCAGGTGCATGTGGCCTAATAGAATAAAAAGTCACTGTAGTTAAACCTGGCAGGATGAACACAAAGTTGTCTAGCTGGAGTCAAACAAAAAGTACACTTAGTAATTTTGTCTCAAAGGCAGTTCTAGGTATTTTTTATTACACCGACATATGTTCAAGTGTCAGTGTTTCCAGTAACTTAGGTTTTATTAGTTCTATGATGCTCAATCTGTCGATCACTGTGCAGACTCCAAATGCACAAGTTGGCAGCTCTCGTATCCGGGATATTTTGGCTTAATTTCTGGTAGTTTAAAGAAGAGGAGACGTGTCGGCCATCTTTATTTACAGTCTCTGGGAACAATACTGTTGTGTCTCTAACAGTTTTAACTCTTTTCACCTCCTGTCGGGATGATATTCAACATTTGATCTTCAGCTCATTTAATTAAAATGCACAAGCAAATCAGCAGCAGAGTGTTCAGAGTTCCTTATGCTTGATAATCTCTGTGTGAGGTCCTCTAGCAGCCTGTCTCTGTGACAGAGGGCTCAGCAGAGGCAGTGTCTCCGGTGAGTTTCCTCTTCCTGGTTTGAAAACACTCTATCTGACCTCTTCTGAGTCTTCAGTGCCTCAGGTCGAATCTCCTCAGAACGCACTGATCATGAGAGCAAAGGAATAAGCAACATGAGTTTCTGTGAAGTCTAATCGGTCTCTACTCAGAATCTGACACTAACCCGCGTCTCGAAGTGTGTGTGCAGACGATGAAGTTGAACTTGAGTTGAACTTCACGTCTTTGACTCTCGACTTTCTCTGCAGCTTCTCCATGGCAACATCTCTCTCGTGTTGGTTTGCCTCTAATTTGCCTGAGCATCGGACACACAGCAAACAAAGCAGCCTATAATCAGCCTGGTTCCTGCTGCATCACCCTGCGCACCGACACAACACACAACACACAACACACAACACACACAGCTAAATATCACATACTGGAGAGGGCATTCATACCTGCTGCCATGGCAACTACAATTACTAACTGGTAAATCAGTTCCTGCAAGGCCTCTATAGTTCAGACAAAGCCACAGGTATGAGTGAAAGTATTTATTTAAATTTATAAAATGTAGAAAAGGTGGAAGAGGTTTTAAATGAGGCTGATCTACATTAAGGAACTGCACTCAAAGTGTTTAACCACAAACATAAATGGTTTTATCACCTCCACCAACGATTGCTGCTCTTGCACACGTCCCCTTTGCATGTTGGTTTATTTGTGGGCAAGATTACGCAAATGTTACTCAATGGATTACAGATTACGATCCACCATTTTTGTTAATGTTGCATTATCTAAAACCTTGTTTAACATTTGTGAAATGGGGTCATTTTTTGACATGTTCAACATTCAGGCACATTTAAAGAACTGATGAGTGTGAGGCATTTGGTGCAGCTTGACTGTTGTGCGTCGGGAGGGGGGGGCAGGACTCTGAAACTGTACTTCACACGTAATCTCTCATCTTGTTCCTGCTCCACACACAGAACGTGAGATCACTTCACATCAGCTCCTTTTCTTCATGATAAGCATCACACGTACGCTGCTGGCGATGCAAAATGATAAAAGTGACGAGAGGAAGCTGCAGCTGAGGTCACCAGGAAGCAGAATGAGGAAACGACACATGCACACACACACACACACACACACATACACACACACACACACAGACACACACACACAAAAAAGACATGATCTCAAAGAAGAAGCCTCTTTGAAAATAAAGGTTGTAAAAATACAACATGCAAACACACTCCATCCAAATCTCTCTCTCTCTCTCTCTCTCTCTCTCTCTCTCTCTCTCTCTCTCTCTTCTCTCTCTCTCTCTCTCTCTCTCTCTCTCTCTCTCTCTCCCTCACACACACTCACTCACTCACTCACTCAAGTTTCTGCACATATCCGGGTCGACAGCTCTCTGCCTGTCAGGCTCCAGCCACATGAATGGAGAAAACAGGGACAGGGAAACCCCAAGTCACTCATTCTGAAACTTTTAAACACACACATGCACATAGACACACACACACACACACACTGACTATTTATTTAACTCCTTAGAGGTCAAGTGTATAACAGTTAGGAATTTTATTTATGGGCAGAAATGTAATATAATGTTATAATTTCTGTATATTCATCTGAAACGAGCATCTTTGTGTTTTTGTTACCTCAGGACGAGCCTTCATATCCACATCAGAAGCAGGGGGGGTGGGAGTGGTCCTCTAGTTTCTGCCATATTGCACCACCATTTTTCTACAGTAGCTCAGACTGGACAAACCAAACAGTGGCTCTAGAAAAAGCTCTCCACTCATGTTACCTTCAAGCCACAGTGGAAGGTCAATTAGGTTCCCTATTGGCGAAGACACTTTTTAGACAATTCAAAGGTCTGCACAAAGTTGTGTTGTTTCTACTTTCTCGCGTCGCAACGAAGGCGAACTCGTGGCCAAAGGATCAACTATGTCAAAAGAAAACAATCATACAAACAAGAGCGAACACAAACAACCCTGGAGGAAATGAAACCAGTTGGACTCAAGGTCAAACCTCCAGGTTCTCATCAGTGAATCAGCAACAAAAAAACCATCAGTTTATAAATGACAGCAGATGAAGACAGCAAGAAAACCTAGAAAGAAGAAACTATCAACTCTTTTTTATATTCGGCTGAAACCATAATATTTCCAAACGTCTACAATGAAGCGAAATATGGAAAATTGAAAACATCTGCAACCCAGGAGCGGAGGAAGAGAGTGTGATGCAACCGAAAGCACCAGAACATCTACTAAATGGACCATGAAGCAAAGTCACAACATCTAACTTTAGCCTAGTGTGACTCAAACTCAACCCTCAGCTCCATGTGTCTGCTTTGTCCTCGTGTGTTTTATGTCCTAACTCTGAAACCTTTTCTAAACTTCATAGAAGTTATTCTATTAACGCCCAACACATTCTTCTCAGAGGATTCTTTCCATCCAGGAGGAGACGCCCATTGACACATACTTCATACCAGAGAAAGATGATCGAGCTCCACAGGAATGTTTTCTGCAGTTTGATGATTATGATGATGATGATGATGATGGCAAGAACACAAATGCGGTTGCACGCTCCTCTGTGGTGCGCGTGTGGCTGACAGCGCACAGCAGGAGGTTGGACAGCTGAGCCATCGTGTCACAGATAAACCTGTCTCTGGCGGAGTCATTCATTTTTCATGGTGTTTTTAAAAGATACACAAGGAAGAGGAAGATCGCGCTTCTATCTCTGACTGACACCGCTCACTTCCGTCTGTCTCTGCGCAAACCGCCCTTTACGCACGAGCCTGTGCGCGGCACCTACACCTCTCCAAACTTTATTTTAACTTTTTTTAAGTATTCAACATTTTCCACTCGGTCAATAAAAAAAGTTTTAAAATGTGTTCAGTGTCATTTTTGTTTGTTAATCACAGTTACAACCTGTTTCCAGAATGTGGCACCAAGTGTTTAAAGTGTTGAGAGAAGAAGAAGAAGACTTACCCCCCTCATCGTCACTGGCGCTCCTCACGTCCTGTCTTTCACTTTTCTTTTTTCAAAACTCAGTAAAGTTGGCTGAGGCGCGCATGTGCACAACTTGTACACCTGACAGCTCTCTCTCCCTCTCTCTGTCTCTCTGTCTCTCTCTCTCTCTCTCTCTCTTTCACTTTCAAACGTGTAGTCACTGCCGTGCGTAATAAAAGCCATCCCGACGCACCGGGAGCCATGTGCGCGCCTCCTCTGCCTCGCTCTGAACTTTCTTCACTCCTGCACCGGGCGGGTTCTCCTCCGCTGCTCCTCCATTCACAGTGACGAGGAACCTGCGAGACTCGCACCCTGATACATTTCGTAGTTTTCGGTCACACCCACCAGCCCTTCCCTCTGTGCTGCACCATGAATGGACTTCTGTCTGTCATCACTGTAGAACTAGATCTCTCTCTCTCAAGCAAACACACACACACACACACACACACACAAACACACACGCACACAGGGACATATTGTAAAGTACACTCACAAAGGCTGAAGGTACACACACCTGTCACTGACCTTTAGGAACAATGGGTCTCAGTGGGTAGGTTCCAGTGTGTGTGGGTAGCCAGTGGAGTGACACACACACACACACACACACTGAAGCAATGGGAACTAAGTTGAAATAACAAATGTACGGAAAGTGTTTGGAAAACCGTTTTTAAAGGTTGATATTTCCAAAGAAGAACTTCACCCACCTACAGACCTTCTGCTTTCACCGTGTTGTTCATTTTCTTTCCATCTAAGACTCACACCAGTGGGAATTAAACCCATTAACCAGGGTTCGAACCTGCCGGGGTGTGTCTGTATGGAGTTGCCCCCCCATGGGTCTCCAGGTACTTTCCTTCCACAGTCCAACGGAAGCTTAGGGTTAAGTGGAGACTGGAAATGGTTGTTTGTAAAGTCTGAGAAAGAACCTTGAGTTTGAAAAGTCACTTTGGGAAATAAAAACCCTTCACGGGAGCCTTGGTTATAAAGAAATGCAATATGATGAAGGCCCCCCGTGACCTTAATTGACCGTATATAGATAATTGATGGACATTGCAAGATCTTATACCACACACAACAATGAAGATACACAATAAAGCCCCAAACTTATTTTCAGTGTAGTTTTTAAAATGTCATTGTGGGTGTGGGTGTTCAGAGTGAGGATAACAAAGGCCTCTTCTCTCACGGGCCAAGAAACTTCACGGTTTCATTTACTCATCCTGACTCTCACAGTTTATTCATCCTCCTCTACAGATGAAAACAGAAGATAAAAGTATATTTAAAGTATGAAAAAAAAACCATTCAAACCATATTATGAAAAACTATTCAAATGAAAGGAGCATGATACAGAGGATTTCGGTCTTCCTTCTTCCTCTTGTGCTGTTGTATTGTTAATAGACAGAGATTCTGCAGATGTGTTAAAACTCTCTTACATAAAGACCGAGGGACGTTCAGAGCATTTTCACAACGCACACATGGGGAAGTAAAAGCAGAAGTTGCAGCAGAAGCAGGGTTCACTTCCCTGCAGCTAGTTTCGCTCAGCTCTCGATGCCTTGCTCAAAAGAAGCCACAGTCTTTTAATAGAGGGAAACAAGTGTCTTTCGGTGCTCTGCAAACGAGGACGTCCCCGGCTCATGTCTCAGTGTGATGGATACTGTCTGTGTGAGGAGTCATGAACTGATATGAACCCTGGTTTGGAATTTGATTGAATGCTACATGAGGAAATATCCTGTGAAGATTTACATAATTTCTCATCAAGTGCAAATTGTGATCTGAGCCAATCGCTGCTCGTAGCTTTGACCCTGTGTGGAGAAGTGGACGTTAGAGGAGGGGGAAGTTCAGATGTGGTGTCGTGCCAGGGACCCCGCCCACGACAGATGTTTCAAAAAGGTTTGCCCTCCCGATTTTCTTTTCTGCCGTGGAGGGGGCGCAAAACCAAAACTCCAAAAATCTGCGATAAGATGTAAAATGATGACGAAATGAAGAAACTAAATATTTGAACAGCCCCAGAGAGAAAACAAGAAAGAGACAAAAACAACAATTAAGAGACACAAATTTATCGAAGATCAAAAAAGAGACTCATAATAACGACAGAGACACAAAAATAAAACACGACAAACAGAAAGAAAGAGACAAAGAATCACCAAACAAATGGACGACAAAGAGACAAAATGACAACAAAATCACAAAAAACTACAAAGATCAAGGTTCAAGTCGTCCTGCAGAGGTCATAGGTTCGATTCCGGCCCGGCCCTTTGCTGCACGTCTTCCCCCCTCACGTCTGTGTGAGAAGAGGCCATAGTGGCCAAAAATAATATGAGATAAAAAGAAAATACTACTACAAAGAGACCATGAAGACACAAAATACAACGGAAGAGACTTCACATGACCACAGGAAACCAAAATAAGAACAAAATGGCTGCAGAGACACAAAACCACCTCAAAGAGTTTTAAACCAGACGGAAAAACGTCCACAAAGAGACACAAAGTGATTATAAACAGGTTTTATCATCTGCAGTTGTGTGTTTTTTTGTCTGTTTCAGTTTGAGGAGCAGTGACGACGGGACGAGGCCGTGAAGGAGTCGACGGTTTGATTCCCTGGTCGTCTGCAGTTCTAAACTTAAAGTCATTCAAAGCGTACTTTTAAATACGAGTTGTAAGTTCATGCTCGTGAGTCCTTAGTGTGTGTGTAGAATTCAGATGTGAGAAAAAGCCACAGGGCTGGAGGGCGTGCGCACTGCGACACACTTAATTTGTGTTATTGTGGAAACAAACACCAGAGGATTTTTTCCAGGAGACAACAAAGCAAATTTTCCCACAGAATCCATAAACACAGACAGACAGAGACACAGAGAGACACAGAGAGACACACAAACAGAGAGACACAGAGAGAGACAGAGAGAGAGCGACAAACACACAGACAGAGAGACAGAGAGACACACAAACAGAGATACACTGAGAGACACAGAGAGACACACAAACAGAGAGACACAGAGAGAGAGAGACAGACACACAGACAGAGACACACAAACAGAGAGACACACAAACAGAGAGACAGACAGAAACACAGAGAGACAGACAGACACACAAACAGAGAGACAGACAGAGAGAGACAGACAGACAGAGAGAGACAGACACACAAACAGAAAGACAAACAGACACACGAACAGAGAGAGGGAGAGAGAGACATCACATACACCGGACTGTTTCACAACACATGCCTCCGAGTTGGACCAAACACAACTCCCACACCATTACACAATGTCACATTATGTTTGGGCATTTTAAATCTGATCCAGAGCGACTTACAGCAAATCCAGCTGTGGAGCTGTTGAGCATCACATGGAGACAGAGCGACCACCCTGGAGCGGCCCACTCTGACTCCTGAGCCTTTTGACTTAATGTCACTAACTAACGTTTAACTCAGCAACAACTTAGGTAAAGGTCACCTGTTTATGAATATATATATATATATATATATATGTAGGTTAGTGGTTATTAAGCTTCGAGACAGGAAGTCGAACCGTATTAACGCTGCCAACGCTACAAACTGTCATATTATCATTAAACTTTAGGGCCGGTTTAGTTTGACAGGAAATCGTTTTTAGTAACTTGTGATGAGACCTTCCAGAGAAAAAACACAGAATCTGTCATGTTATCACATCCACCTGCAATCAACATGAACTAAAGTACAGATGGAACCAGAACACAAGTTTTCTGAGTTTTCACAGTATTCAGTACTCGCTCAAGTTAGAATGTAACTGAGCTGACGAGAATCAAACATGTTATCTGAGGTCACTTTCAGGTAGAATAGAAATTAAACTTTCAGTATCTTGTTATGACCTAAATCCCTTTCAACACATGCTCCAGACTTAATGTCTCTTCTTTTCTTTACATCCTCAGCATCCAGCCCCTTTGAGTCCGAACACACCGCGGCCCTTTGGCATCACAGCAGCCGGGACACAAGCAGCTCACACAAGCACAGGAAAGAGGAGCAGCTCTGTGAGAACTCTGTGAAGACTCCAGAACCATTAAAACCTCAAGACTTTGATCATCTTGAAGACGCCCAAGGGCCCGTCCCAGTTCCCCTTAACCCTAACCCTAACCCAGTTTACTGGTTAATTTCATGTGGCAGTTCCCCAGGATGTTTGTTGAGACACGTCGACTGAACGTGTTTCCAGGAATCCACACACACAGACACACACACACCCACATTAATCCACCAGATAATAAGATAAACACACAGAAGGACACTGGAGAGCAAACTTGAATTTGAGGCTTCAGGGGAGGTCAGTGATCGTGGCTGAATAAGGGTTCTTCCAATACCGAGTGTTATCAAGACATTGCCTGTTTTATGTATTTCTCTGAAATTGATGCTAAATTTCAATTTGTACTTTTGCATTTGTCAATTTCTTCATTAATTGAAGAAGACAAGCGAAAAAAACAATATTTTATAGTAAATAAAATGTAACGTCCCAATGTAAACTGAATGTGGCTGGTGGACGAGCAGTGATTGAGCTCCGGGGTCCAGTGAGCAGTTGGTCATTAGGTGTGTGCTCCTCTGTCGGACCAGTACACTGCGAAGAGGAGTCCTCTGCGATGAAGAAGGAGTTTCAACAGCATCCTGCTCTCATTGACTACATGCAGATGGTCTGGCTCCAACACTCGGGACTGAGCCTGTTTGTTAAGTTCAGTTTACGATCAAAACTAATGATGACGGGTCGTTACAACATCTGAAAACTTTTCAAACGCTGAAACAATTAAAAAAAATCGATGGCTGCCAGTAGATTAGTGAAGAAAATTCCTCTCATTCCCCAGCTATATAATTTTAGAGATATAAACTTGCTTGGTATATTTTGAACCTGAGTTTTTGTTACATTTTCCAGAACTTGAAGGATGAAAGTTAAAAACAGTTTCATCGATAAGGAAATAACAAATGTCCTGATTGAGCGTGGACCCCATGCACTGAGATCGCTCTGCAGCAGCTGCTAGTTTGAGTACGACCTGTTAAATTATATAAATAAAGTCGTGCTTGGTGAACAAAACTAAGCAGAACCAGCTAGAAAATATTAAACTCCCAAAAAGCGAAGGAACCGCTGAAAGTTTGGAATGTGTGGCATCTCATTGAGAGTTTAAACAACCGAGTCTCACAGTGATGAGAGAATGAATCATTGGTGTTTAGTTTGACACAGAAGCTGTTTGGAAATAAGCTACAGTATGAGTCATGTCTGAGTCTTTTAATAGTTTGAGTGTTGAAAAGAAGCTTTGTCTTCAGGACACAAGACGCTGGTTAAATGTGTAACCTTTGGTGCTAATGACTGAATACAAGGGATACAACTTTTTTTTCATGAACAAATGGAAAACGTGGTAGTTGATAACTCTGAGTTGGATGAGATGTTTACTATGCACACAAAGAACTCAACAGAATTCCATTCTAATGGGTTTGATCTGATTGTGAGGAGCGGATCTGTGTGCTGCAGCTCTGTGAAGCGGGTGTGGGCCATTTGTGTGTGTGTGTGTGTGTGTTTTTGGAATGTTTTCCATTTTCACTGGAATGTTGTGTTGGCTAAAAATAATCTGAAATTCCAAGTTGAGCTCAGACTGCACATCCTCCAACACAACGTCCTCATGACATCAGGGTTTCCTCTGCTCAGTTTGGGAGTGAAATCGTTGAGACAGATGTTGTTGGGTTAGACACTGGGATCAAAGCGGTTGGGGGCAATGTGATAATAACACACATTTTCCTGAAATATTTTCCACCTTGTTGGGAAATGTGAACAAGAATAAACCACAGTATTCATGAAGTGTTCACATTCTTTTCAATTTTATTGTCTCGCCTAAGTTTCCCCGTGTTCACAGGACAGCAGCCTGAAGTGTGGAGAGTCTTCATTTTGCACTGAGGAGTCGTTTCTGTGCTTTGCCTCCTGCTGGACTTCTGAGCGAGTCACATCCACTGTACGAGTCCCCGTTTGGCATGTGGCACCAGAAAACTGGCTTCTGCACGGCATAATTACTGGAGCCTAAACTTTCTTTACACTGTTAAAAAAAACACTACATACAAATATTATATTACAAAAGCTTTAAATCTTATTAGACCTGTTTTGTGGCTCAGAAGGAAACAAAGTGTTTTCTACTTGGAGGAGGTCCGGCCACACAGATGCAGTTAGGACGTCTCACATCTTCTCCAACTTGCTACAAACACCTGCAGGCATCAGCTATCTGTCCTACCTGCACTCGCAGCGGGAGCATAAGGCTGTGAACTGCATCGGTATCAGAACGCGTGCAGAGGGAAGCCCGGCAGTGTCTGTGGAGTCAACGCAGAGCCCAGCAGGACGGGCACCAGCCTGAGCAGGTCCCTGAGCGGGATGCCCAGCCGGCTGCTGCGTGACAACAAGTCCCCGAGTGAGCTGCAGCCTGCAGGGAGAGAGGACAGAGCTTCAAATGAGGTCAACGTCACTGCTACAGGAGTACGACTGTCATTGTTCTGTGTACTCAAGTTGTTGGGATGGTTTGGATATAGAAGACTCTATTATAGCATCCTAAGTGGTGGAAGAAGCACTCAGATCTTTAGTTTAAGTCCCCATAGTGTAAAAAGTTAGATTTCTATGTATTTTATGATTATAAAGCAGATTTAGGTGCAATATAAATACTGTGTAAGAATCAAAACATTAAATAAAGAGAAATTCACACAGCCTGTATTCAGAAACATTGGCTGTGCCTCCTCAGATCGATGCATTGCCATAAAAAGTATTTCCCTTGTAATAAAGAAGAAATATTTAGAAGCAGAACATTATTATATAATCAAGGGAGGTTTCTCAGAATGGCAAGTGCACGATGGAGTCTACCTCCTGCTCTGTGTACTGAGTGTTTGCATGCAAATCTCCTGAGTATCTGTACACACTCATACATGGTGATTGCATTGTTAGTCTCACCCTCCAGCTGTGTGTGTGTGTTCCTGAGGCAGGGGATGGAGCGGTATACCAGGAAGCAGGCCAACGTGATGGACTGGGTGTCCTTGGGGAGGGCCTCGCCCCTCAGGTAGGACCTCAGCACGGAGCTGTTGTCTAGAGCAGAAAAAACACACGGGTCAAACAGGTATTCCTTATTCATAGGTGGGTGTTTGTGTAATAGATTACCTGTAGTGATTATTTGCATACATGTGTTGTTTACCAGGTTGACAAACTCCAAAAAAACGCTGGATTTACAAGAAAAATTTAACATCAAACTTCGGAAACAAAACTTGTTTCTGATTTAACACGAGATGAATTAAAGCTGTAAAAAATATCTGATAAAAGACGTTTTCCATTGTAACTTTTTTATCTTAAACAAGAAAGTTAATGATGGGACTCAAGATGCAGGAAAATAATTTGTTCTCAAGTTATATATTGAACACATTTTAGACAGTTGTTCTATCGTGAAAGTTTCCTCTCACACATAATCCACATCTGTCAATCTGAAAATACATATTTTATGTTCACATCTGGAGAGTAGAGGATTAGACCAAGTCGGATTCATGGGTGAGTTCCAGAGAACAGCAACATTCTTCATGCTCGAGATCGAGTTAGTTTGGTTTGTTCTTGGATTCGTCTGCGAGCAACAAGCGTCTTCATGAATCATGACGGTGAAGACAAGTTTGATCTGTTTACATGATCACAGGGTTTGTCCCACGACACCTGTTTCCCACGCCTCTGTGTGTGTGCGTGTGCGTGTGCGTGTGCGTGTGCGTGTGTGTGTGTGTGTGTGTGCATGTAAGGGATGGAATGTGCGTTTGTTGAGTGTACACACGGCCTGTCTAAACTATGACATTAGCCTGCTACACCCAGTCCAGGAAAACAAGACGGAACACATCCAGCCTGTGAGATCATCGAGCAGTGACACTTAGTTTCTTGAAGCAAAGGAAAAATATTAATGGTGTAAATAAGTGATGCTTCTTTAAGTTGAAACCTCCTTATTTATGTTTTATTAAGATCTCTGTTTAATTTCGAGAAAATATAAATGAAAATGTTTGCTATATTTTCACTTGATATGAGTCAAGCTACAGTTACACTCCTCCCTCCTTCCCTCCCCTCACCTTTGAGCCAGCTGTCCAGCGCTGCATCCACCATGTTCTTCATGACGGGCAGGAACTCGGAGGTGAGCAGGGCGTCATGGCGGTTGGCGGCGGCCCGCAGCACCCGGCCGTCCCACAGCTCCACCACCAGACGCAGCTGCCACAGGGGGAAGGTCTGCAGCAGGTCCCCCCGACGCAGGGCACCGACCGCCTGACACACACACAGCAAGCGGAGACGCAGGATGTGAAAGAAATCTTTGTAAGTGTAGATCAGATGTTTATCTCCGACAGTGACGTCAGGTTTTAATAACTTAGAATATCAGTAACTGCATTTTTCAAAATCCCTGTGAACGGTTTTCCTACTAAATTAAAATCCTTCTACAGACACGTTACAGTTAATTTCACAGCGTTTACTTATTTATTCATGGGAACATTGGCTTTATTATTATTTATTATAAATGAAATTATGTCAAGGTATGAAACAGAGATGTCTGTGTCTGTGTGTGTGTGTGTGTGTGTTGTACCTGCTCAATAGCGATATATGTGGGCAACATCTCTGGACACTCCTGAGTCACACACTCGTACAACATGGCCGAGAACAACACCAGAGTCTCCTCCCTCTGCACAAACACAGCACACATTGTGTTAGTCTGTGTGGTTTAGGCTGTTTTACACCAGAGGCTGTAATTAAACACCAACAACATTTCTCCATTTCCTCCTATTGAATAAAAACTGAAGCTAAAACAATAAATAGATAACACAGACAAAGAGGATGTGTGTAATGTAAGTTGGAGCAAGAGTCTGTGCAGTAGTGGTTGTGGTGTGGAGTTGTGTATCGAGTTCCCACCGATACACAGGCTCCATTGATCCCGAGTCAGTCTCAGCTGTCAATCATGACCTAGCATCAGTGTGATGAGAAGCACCTACAGGTTTAGTCCATGTCCTGTTAACTAACATGGAGGAGGTGGGGTTTATGATTCATACTGCAGCCAGACACAAGGAACAGTTCACCATGGTCTTGCTTCATGTCGTCCAGCTTTATATAAAGTCATTGGTTTACACAGCCACATCAAACCCCTGTGATGTAAACCTGTCATTTGTGTTTTCCAATCTTGGGCATGTAAGTTGGTGGGAATTTCCTTTTTTGGAAAGTTGTCCTATACACAAAACTAATACATTTTAAATGAATCTAAATAAACTGGAAACAATGGAATGGGGACAAAAAAGGAACTTCTGAGACCTGACCATGGAATTCAGCCTTTGTAAATCACAAAATCCAGAGTGATTCATTTGAAATCAGTAAAAGGAAACCTTCCTTAAAAGATAAAGTAATAATCTGAACTCAGCCAGAAGGTTAAGGTGTACTTATTTATATAAATTGTACAAACTAACAACTACACTATACTTTCAAGGCCATTTCTCCCATCTAGTAGACATGGGGAGATTGGCAGGATGCAGCCTGTGCGTTCAGGTCTAGACATGCCATTTAACGCTACATTAATAAAAACCAGACACCTAAGAATCTTGCAATTACTTTACCAGGAAACACAACTTCCTAAATGTAAAAGGGAAGAAGGTGTTGACATTAAATAAACAAGGAGACGCAAAGGAGAAGCAGGAGCTGGTGTCACTGGACTGATAATAACTGATAAACATCACGGAAATCTTCTAAATTCAATTACTGACGGTTACGCTAGAAAATGACACATAATCTTCCATTTCACTGTGAAAGCTGAAGCCAGCGACCCAAACAATTAACCTGGAGGTGTGAGGAAGCCGCCTTTTTACTTTTACTGAAATGAGTCAAGTGATTAACCAGATGAAGCATCAGTCATGGCATCTGGAGCATGTCTGCTCTTAGTGCGCTCCGTACATTTAAGTTTTGTTTTGCCATTAAATCCGTTTTATTTATATTCAGGACATGACTTTAAAGACTTTGCTGCAGAGATTTCATTTTGTTTACATGTTCATGCCCCTGTCCTGATAGTGAAAGTCACATCAGCCTTGGCTCAGGAGGAAGAGCGGGTCATCCACTAATCAGAAGGTTGTTGGTTTGATTCCCTGCTCGTCCAGACGGCATGCTGAAGTGCACCCGGTGCAAGGAACTGAATCCTTAATTGCCTATTTCTGCTCAGACTCACATGTTTCATTCCTTCAGACGCTTTACAGAAGAGCTCAGCAAAGGAGACCAGGGCCGGCTCAGAGGTGAATGTTGAGATTGCTTCAGGCTGCGGGAAAAAACAACACACGAGGAAAGAGTAAAATTATTTAGATTCACAAACACACAAAGGAAGAATAGAGAAACAAGACAAAGAGAGTTGAGGACGAGAAAAGGAAAATGTTTTTTTGGACAATAGGAGAGAAGAGTGCGAGGAGATGCAATCAAGGGAAGGAAGAAAGGAAGGAAAGATGAATGCACAAGAAGAAAAAGATGAAGGGGGGAGGAAAGGACAGTGAGGACGAGTGGAATAAATGACGTGTGTTCTGTGGACCTGCAGGTGTATTGACAGCATACACTAAGGCCATTTGGAAACCAGTAATAGTCTGTCAGCCACACAGCTGCCTGGTGAAACCTGTAGTGACAACCTGCCAGGACTGGAAACAACCAGCCACAGGGGAGGAGGTCACCTAAATTGCACTCGCTTCTATTTGCAGCTCCTTGTTGTTGTTGTTGGTGCAAAACTTGTTTCTTAAAATGTGTATCTTAGGCATTTTTGTGTGTATTTCTTTCAACAAAGGGGTTAGGGTTTATTTCTCCATCTCCTTCTTACTACAGTCTCAGTGTATCCATGAGTATTATTACTTCTCCACACAATTTCAGCAGAGTTAAACTGCAGTAAGAGAAACAGCCTGCAAAAACAAGTGACCAAGTAGAAAAGAAAAAGGAGAACATGGTTTGTTTGGTCTGCTGAAGGTGTTACTGTGACCGTGTGACAGACCTTGAAGGCTTGGACTCCCGAGTTCCGGTGGTTGACGGTGGAGGCCAACAGGCTCTTCCAGCCTTGAGGGTCGTCTTTGTAGGGCAGCTGGCCGGCCCGTAGCTTTACATACAGCACGCCGTGTCGAGAGAGGATGGACCTGAGGGAGACGGAGAGAGAAACGGTTCTTCAGATCAATTAACCTGATCAATACATGAGATCAGAGTGAATCCCTGGATTCTACTTATCCATCTCTGAGTGATCAGTGTATTTCTGTTATTCTTTTCACAATTAACATCAGTTTCAAAGTCACGCGGTTTCCTCTTTACTTACTGCTAGAGCTGGGGGAAATTATATCAAGATAATCATTCAAATTTTATTCAATATTTATAATTAACACACAAAATGTCACATTATTATTTATTTTAAGTTTAAAGACCGATTTGTGCTCCTGAGTGAAAGTTTGAATAAGTTGTGTTGTGATAATTGCCGATATTTGTTTATTGCCCAGTTCCACTTACTGCAGATGCTGTGTTTCTTTGCTGAGATCAATGGACAGTTCCCAGTAACGTGGCCCCTTCACCTTCACCTGCCATAGGTAAATATTAAATTTGCATGTTAGATGATAAAAAGATGAGGAGATCAGATCATGTTTCCAATGGGCCACAATGCTGTGAAGCTGCTGTTCTCAGACTTTACCCGTTTGAGGTGGTGCAGCTCAGGGAGCATGGTGGGAGCCATCAACTCTACGGTCGTCTCATCGTACCACTTGGTCGCCTGAAACAAAAGAAAAATACGTCATCACAGTACACACAAGGTTTAAGGGTTATATACAGACACAGTTTCACTTATTGTTAAATCTAACCACAGATGCATTGAAATTGATCGATAAGATCTAAGCCTGAATTGAAGGGCGTACTCGAGGCGGACGTAATAATCTTGCTTCCTGGAAATTAAGAGTGACGGCAATAATTCTGCCCAGGCCGCACCCGATAGTGAGAGTCATGACTCTGATCAGAGAATCATTGGAGTACAGTTATGATCTGTAAAACCCAAATTCCTTTAAGAGAACAGAACATTACAGAGGCGCTCCTGAGTCAACTCAACCAAGTCACACAGGGTGTAGACTTATTCTGATGAAGAGATTAAAATCGAATAAATGAAGTGTTTGAAAGAAGGAACGTGGGTGTGTAGTGTCAAGCAGGAGTCATCTTCAATAACACTGATAACTGGTGATGTTCATGTGGCAGTGAAACAGGTGTTTGTGCTTATGAATACAATAATGTTACCAGAAAGTTGAAATACAAGACTTGAACCTCTTCTTCGTTTTCAGGTTAAATGTATCATGCTAACATTTTATGAAATAATTGTATCGGAATTCTTTATAAAACAAATGAACAAGAAGATTATAAAATGTGCATGAACGTTTGCAAGAGTCACGTAACGAGTAATTGACGTCCTAGTGTCCATCTGAGCTTTCTGCTGTGAATTTAATAGAAGTGAGGAACGCTGTCAGGTGTCGTCCTCACTGTGGACACCAACGTCCTTCTCTGACCTTCAAATCCATCAAATGTGGAGGTACTGAAACACCAGCAGCTTGAATCCACAGTGGGTTAAGACGCCGACCGTGTCCCTGATAGAAGTGCATCCCCACCTTTCCTTGTCATCTCTCTAGTGTCTGTAGTTGACGGTCACCACGGATGCTTTTAATCAACTGCATCAAAAGTCCTGCACTGACCCACAACATTGTGAGTGAGATTCCTCTTCATCTACTATCCTTTAACTGCAATTCATTACTGCAATACTTTTGAAATAAGTCAGGGACAAACTGTGAGAGAAGGCCGAGAGCTGGGCCTGAGTGAACGGGTGTGAGGAGGACACTGAAGCTGTGAGCCGGAGGAAGCAGCACCGGCTGACGGCAGCAACGAGCGATGAAAAGCAGAACGTGGTGGTTTGGTGGGAAGGAGCGTTATTTTGAAATGAACTGACGTTGGCTCATAAATTGTGTCACAGTTCATGTTAGCTTGTGTGTGTGTGTGTGTGTGTGTGTGTGTGTGTGTGTGTGTGGGTGTGTGTGTGTGTCAAGAGGATGTGTGGCGATTTTACAAGTATGACAGAGATAGAGACGTAGAGAGAGGAACTGGCTGCCCGGTTAAGTAACAGAACAACCTACCGCTAAGTTTCATTCTCTAGTGTCCACATTGAGCTTCTTCATGACTGAATACGGAAGTCAAGAAAATGTTCGAGAACATGTTATGGTCTTGGTTGCGTAACATATTGCGACATTATTGTGACAAACTGTATAACTAGAATTACCGCACTGAGGTTGCATCCCCCTGCCAATAATTGCAGATTCCATCTACATGTTTCTATATGCGTTTTTTTCCAGATTCATATAAGGACACTGACCTTTGACCACTGAAACCTTAAAACGGTCTCTTTGAGTTCAAGCGACAACTGATCCTCAAGCAGTGTTGAGATATCACATTCACAAGAACATGAGGGGCACTGTGACCTTGACCTTTCACCTCCAGGCACCAAAATGGAATCAGTACATCTTTGTGCCAAATTCCTTCAATCTGATCTTCAGATATCATGTTCAACAACATACTCCGTGAGGCCACCATGATCTTAGCCATGACTTTTGGCTCCCAAAATGAAATCCAAGCTCAAAGGAGTGGTTTTGCCAAACGTGAGAGAATTCCCTCGAAGCGTTCCGGAGATATGGCGTTCACAAAAACAAGCTTTCTTGATTCACAGGTGTTTGTCTAAATGTTTCAGCCACAGCGCCCTCAATGAACCGACCTTGTAGGTGACCTCTAATAGGGCGTAGCAGGGCTTCAGGGAGTCCACGTCCACAGGGACCAGCAAACGCGGCTCAGCAGCCAGCACGGCCAGGTGCCGCAGGGCCTGCAGGTGGTAGCTGCAGCAACACAAAGAGTTTAGGATTTACAGTCAAATATAAGTGGGCAAGACAGATTCAGTATACAGTAAATTATTACTGAAAAACACAAGAAATGTATAATATAATATATAATTTTATAATTTGTGTGAGATGTGACTCCTGATGCAATGTTCCACTCCTGGATGCAACGTGTTGTGTTCAGGACACTTAACAGCATGTGCATGTGTTTGCATTTGCAAGAAGTAAACCAAGTATACACTGCAAATAATGTGAGTGTGCGTCAGTCTCACCGGTTGTCGGTACTGTGAGCAGGGAAGTGTGGGTACAGCGCACACAGCAGAGCAGCGATGGCCGAGTTGGAGGTGCTCAGAGTGTACCTAAAAAAAAGCATAAGAAAGACTGTTACTTGATTTGTGTCTCTCACACAGAGACTCACACACGGTTTACCACATGCAACAACAACGTTTTTTTAATTGTCCTCACAATCCTCACAAAGTGAAGTTAGTGAATCCAGGTGTGCGTTCTTATGCAGTTAACGTCATCGCCTCTTAAACGTAATAGCTGCCAGTTGAGTGTCTACTTTGACTAATGAACTAATTGACTAATGGGGTCATTATCTTTAAGTTGGGTCAAGTAATAAAAGGCTGCTTGCACACGGGTTACTTGTAAGAGCACTCGTTAACTGAGGTGAATTACTTTGCTCTCCACTTTAATGGACGGCTTTAACATGTTTTATAAACATCAACGTTACATTCTTCGGATCTTCAGTTTACAATTCAAAAGACCTGAAACACAGAGTCACAGTCAGTGAAGGTGAAAATCAGGTGAACTTCAGAGTGGATTTGGGCCCAATTCACCAGATCCGGTCATTGAAATAGTAGATACTTCAATTCACATTAAATAAACTCAACTAAAAGAAACATTTCTCAACAACTAATAACAAGGGATCAAACTGTGAGATATCAGCAGTTTGTGGTTTGAAACGAATAACAGTCACAGACTTTTGCAACCTCACAAGTGAAGTTGTAGCTGTGTTGCTATTTTTTTCTACCTCGCACAAAGAAGTGTGACGTTAATTGGATGAGAGGAAGTCCGTCTTCTACGTTTGACCAACACTTAATGTTTTAGGAGCAGTGGGCAGCATCTGACAGACTAACTTCACGTACAAGTTTCACAGAACCTTACATGGCCTGACCTGGTGCGGGAGAACATTTGACCACTCCCAGGAAACCCACGCAAACATGATAAGCCACTGAAAAAGCCCCCGTCAGCCTGTGGTATGAGCTGTTAGTCCTACAGTTTGCAGTAGCAGCAATTAGTGTGAATATCATTGTGACTTGGGGTTGGGAGAAAAACTCAACTTTCATTTCAGTTTCCTGCTTAAAAAATGTGTAAATGGGAAGAGAAACTAGCTGAGCAAATAGAATGCGAGAGAGGAAGCAAAGGAAGGAAGAAAAAGAGGTGAGAAAATGAATGACAGCAATGCAGCGCTGACAAAATGCATAGAAGAGCAAAGATATGTGAATGGCAGTGAAATGGAAGTGGGGAAACGACTGAAGGGACAACAAGCACACTGCAGATGTGAGAAAATAAAACAATGACATGGTAAAACGACGGCTCTCCAGCATGACATTCGCCCTCTGCAGGCTCTTGGGAAACACACTACACAGCATGACCTTCAAACTGAGGCCCTGCTCACAGCTGGCAGGTCGAAAATAACAACATAACCTGAATACAGTCGAAAAGGTTCACCTGGTTGTGGCTGTAGGTGGAAAAACATTTGAAACATGTAATCAGAAAACACACAGGCCAAGGTCAGTGGTTAGAGGAACCCGGTTTCTGTGTGTGTATGTGCGCGCATACCATTCATTTTGCAGAACACAGCAGTGAAAATAGATTTGTGTGTATTTGTAGGGCTCACCCACATGACGTGTGTATGTGTGTATGTGGTGTACCTGGTTCTTCGTGGAAACAGCCGTCCCGACACTGGGCGTGTTCAAGTATGTGCGCTATGTTCTCAGTTCGGAGTCTACTGTAGTTCAAATACCATTTGACATTCTAGACAACACCTAGAATATAATTTAACCTCAGTGTCTTCATCATACGATATTCCAGCGATATTTGTATATTATGTATAACTTTAAAGTGTATTGTATTTGTTTTTATATTTTTTGCATGTTGGTTATTTGCTCAAGGTAGGAAAATGTTCAGCAGACAAAAAAACACTGTCGCTCAACGTAGTATTTACACTCATTGCAAGGAGCGTGACAGAGTGAGGGCTTGTAAAGAGGGAGGTGTTGTTTTGAATCAAACATTTGTCCGACTGATGCAGGAGTGGGTAAGAGCATAACAAGAATAAATGCTACTCGGCCGTTCCTGTTGTTCACCCTGAACTTTCAAAGATGTATGAATAATCTTCAAACAGCACAGACAGGAAGGAGATTATTATATTTGATAACCTTTTGCTGCAATAACAATTCAATCTATTGTGTAAAACTGTTGCTGTTAACCTGCTATATATATTATATATAGATGATTTGTATTGCTGCTGGGATCTCAGTTACTAAACATCATTCCCTTGGAGGCCTACATTGACATAACATGCCTTATGTCACATAAATCAACAAAGATTATTACTTAGAACTTTTTTTTTATTGATTTTTCTGCTCAGAAGATTTTGACCTATATATATATTTGGGTTTTAAATAGCCGCTGTTTGTGTATGAACTTGAGTGTATTAGCATCTCACCTGCCCCCTCCCAGGAAGAGCAGGCCCAGAGCCATGTGGTGAGCCATGTGGAAGCCGTAGTTCATCTCCCCGCCAGTTCGCTTGTGGAAGAAGCGACAGAGCTGCAGGACCTTCAGATTCCCGGTGCCGGACATCACCATGGACATAGCCAGCAGGATCATGGACAGACCGGTCTGCAGGTTGTAATAACCAGTTTGCTGAGGAACAAACACACACAGGTTGGCACAAAGAGCAAGAAGGAACAAAGGAGAAACATAAGAAATTACAATGTTAAACTCATCTCAAAGTACAAGTTAGTGAGGCTTTTGTCACAACTGTGTAACTGTGACCATCTTGCAAGGTCAAAACACAAATTCACATGTATACAAATTAAAACACTTACAACAGCAGCTGTACCAGCAAAGGACATGATCTTCATGAAGGTCCTGGCGAACTCGTAGAGGCAGTCGAATGCATCGGAGTTGGCGGAGCCAGCGAAGCGTAGGCCCAGAGCCATACAGGCCCCGGCTGTGATGTAGTCCTGGGCTTGGCTGAGAGAAACAGAAAACATGACGTACTCAGTCACGATGGTGGAAGAGCAAAGCTACAAGAACACAGAAGGTGGTAGAAGAATCATGGGTTAAGAGAACATTTCCTGAGCAGCTGTCAGATCTTCTCTTAGTACTCACGCCATTGTCTCCATGTTGATGTCCTCTGAAGGGTCAAATGTCCCCCTCATGATCTGGAAACCCAAAAATGTATTTGAATATTTAGGATATAGGTGTAATAAGTGCAGAGTGTTTCTCAATCATCTGTTGTATGTCAGTCCTTAACCAATAACTGCTCCTTTCTTTGTGTCAAACCGGAGAAAGAAACTAGACAATTAATGTGAACGACAACAAATGAAAAAAATATATAGAGCTGAAGAGATCATTCTGTAACAACAATCACAGACAAAATGTTTAAAATCAGAGTGAACGTCTGAAGCAAATTAGCGAATGAAACTGAGTTAATATTTGAAAAAGATAAAGTAATTAAACCTGCCCTCAAGCAGAACAAGTAACCACAACTCTCAGCTGGGAATTCTGTACGAGTTATAGTGACTTGTGGCATCACAGCTTCAAATACAGTACGTCTGCAGATGTGTGTATTTTCTCACCTGGGGTATGTTACTCTTGACCCACTCGGTATTAGGGAGGATTTCATCCCACATGATTATACACCGAGCAAGAGTCTGTGAGGGCAGAGAGAGAGAGAGAGAGAGAGGTATATCATATTAAGAGAAAGATGAGAAAAATGACTAGACACACACACAGACACACACAGACACACACAGAGCTCGTGCTACACTGACCCTCAGCAGCAGAAACTCTGGCTTGATGAAATCCAGCAGGAACCAAGTGTCCGGAGGTTTCAGCCAATCAGCAATCGACCTAGTGGGGAAAACCACCAAGATAAGGGGGTGTTAATAGCATCCTTCAACATCCACTGAGCCAATAGACAGCCGACATCGACGGGCCTCGAGGAAGACAGGAACCTCTTGACCAACTGCAGAAAGCTACGAGACGGAGGAGACCTGTTCCTCTGTAGCGTAATGTGACAACGGGACTCAGGGAGGGGTGAGGTTTTCCATCAGGTGAGTTATGATGCTCTGCTCATTGATATAGAAAGAACCACACTTTGAGAATATCATAAAAACTCACCAACAGAGTTAACACAGTATGTGTCTGTTATAAAGTTTGTATATTCATGTTATTTAATGGATCTGAGGTTCCACATGCTCTTTGTCATTTACATAATCTTCTTTAATGGTTTGTCTCAGGAGAAAACAAAAGAGTGGGCCAGTAAGAAATCAGATTTTGAGTCACAATCAAACAGTAATGTAACAAATCAGGCGTTTAATGCAATCACATTAAACACGGGCATTTTTTTCAAAGAGGTCATTTGTATTTTCTCACCTGTTGTTGGTCTTGAGGTAAATCATGGCGAGGGCCAGCGTGGCCCCTGGACACGTCACGTCCACATTGATAGTGTCACCTTCCTGGAACGATGATTGACAGTGCTTGAAGGAAACCTGGCTGTTATCTAGCACCTAGCTAACCTCACTAACTGGTCAGATAATGATCAGTTATCATTACTCTCTTTCGTTTTAATCCTATTCCATCAGTTGTGAAATTGTGTTTTGTGTTGTTGTAGTGGCACACGTAGCATGTCATTTACTATTGTGTTTATATACTGTGAAATACAACAGGTGTTATATATAGTAAAGCTTTCACCAGGACATAATCAGAATGATCAAACACTAATATTTGTTATTGATTCTTCTCTCTGTGTATCTACCTTGATCTGGTAGCTTGGGGACTTGTGTCTCTCCCTGTTGGCCCCGGCCTGAGCTCTGCGGTGGCCCCCTACCATGTACTGATACAACTGCTCGGGGACATTCAGGTCTGTCATCCCAATCAGGTTACTGCCATGCTGTAAAGAGAGAGAGAGAGGAATGAAGAAAGAGAGGACGGGGGATAAAGAGTCATCCCTATTTTGACTTCAGAATGTAACTTAAAGACTTCAGTCACTTACCCCCAGACAGACCATGCCCAGGGCCAGTCCAGCAGCGAGTGAATAGGACTCTCTGTCGGTACAGTACTCCATCTCTGGACCAGGGGGGCGGCCTAAGACAAGTTTTTTGTTAATTTGTGTTAAATGCAACCAACACATTGTTGACCATTGTTTTCCAGATCTATAGATTGATTCGTCTTTAAAATGGTCAAAAATCTTGATCAATCCAGAAACACACACACACACACCTATCTCAGACAGCAGGACCTCAGCGTTGTGCCGGTGTCCTGTTCCCTGATACACCAGCCCGATGCCAATTACAGCAGCAACCTGCAGATAAGACGGGAGAGAGAATTGAATGTTTCTGTTTGTGTACAGGGTTGTAGAGCAGATATGCATCATGTGTTCTCAGGTTATTTTGATTATAATGTTTGAACGATTGCATGCTCAGCCGCTCTTTACCTGCACATTGTGTGGCACGTCCAGCTCAGTCGAGGTGGGTGGGAGCAAGGCAGGGATGTGTATGCTAAGCAGGCGGGTGATTGACATGTCCATGGTGCCCAGCTTGGCTGAGGAAACGCCCAGTATGAGCCCGATACTTGTCATTTCATGGCCCTGACAGAATGAAAGAGACAGAGGGTTTGAGGTGAGGGATTTTTCTTTGAACAACAGTTGTCTCTTCCAAGTAAAGTGTAGACACCGTGAACCAGATTCCCGCTGCAGCAGAACAAATGACTCTGATCTCTGAAGAATCCAATCAGTTTCCACAGAGCTCAACGTGACTGACAGCTCTCATTAGACCCCTGTGGATCACCTCTGTGTGTGTCTGTGTTTGTCTGTCAACTCATGCTCTGCCTGCATGTTACAACATAAAAACCAACAAAAAAAGAGAGTAGTGTATAATTAAAAAAGTTTTTTTAAATCATCTTAGTTTTATGCAATCTTTTAACACTTTTTTCTGAGCTGGCAGTTTTCTGAGAGACAGCTAAATTTGAATATGATCACTTAAAAAATGGATTTCCTCAGAATCTCCGGAACTTTAAAATCTGTATTCTCACATCGTATTTATAGAGGGATGATTGAGACAGAGAACTCGCTCATCTTTATGAATCTTTATGAACTGCAGCTGCATTTCACACCTTCATCATTATGGGAACTGAAACTGAATCGATCTCGAACCCAGTGTGAACACATTGTGTAAAAAGAATTTAAAAAAGCTTTGTCTCATTGCATCCTGTTGTTTTTCTCACCTGAAAGTGGGAAGCCTAGTTTCAAAGCAGAGTTTCACTTTGACTCGCTGCTTGGCTCTGATGCAAGTTTACATCTCATACAGTCATCTGGAGAAATGGGTATAAGAATGACTGTGTGTGTGTGGGGGGTTGTCTGTTTGTGTGCCCATGCAATGAAAGTAGACTGGAGGTGCCCTTGCGTAACCTGTATTTAAGTTCATTTTTGTTTTACTGTCTTGGTTTGTCTGTGTGTTTACACCACAATAGGAAAAACAGTAATTAAAAGAACAATCAACAGTTACCTCAGTTGTTCATTAAACCTGTGAAAACTGTATAGGATTATAAAAATGTGTATATTTGCTTTGTTCCTGCTGAGAAACTCAAGGTGTGGAGAACTGTGACTGTGTGTGTGTACCTTTGTGAGGTAGTCATGTATGTTGAGCGTAGCCAGCTTGGTGAGGTGTCCGTTGAGGCCCAGGGCCATAAGGAAGCCTGCGTACTCATTGGCCAGCTCGGGGCTCTTTGGCTTGTTGTAGGCGATCCAGGCTGAGTCGACCTATACAAACACAAAATTAAGTCAAGTATATTTTTTCCAAGAATAAGAAAGGGTTGTTTACTACATGGTATTTCAGAGTATTTCAAAATTTAAAAAGGTGGAACATTCTGAATAGATTGAAGATGAGCTTTCAGCCTGATGGAGACGATAGGGGAAACATTACAGCTTCACCCAAATTATTAGGATTTTATTATGAAGTCTATGATTATAAACAGTGAATTTAATTTGAAAAAAATCCAACATGGCAGTCTGTAGAAATAAGTGAGTGATCAGCTGCCGGCATGTAAAACTGAACACGAGGCTTGATGAGAGAGGAGATTCCCTCTGGTTTCAGACAGACCTGTGAAGCTGGAGCTATTTTGAGTCCGGCAGCGACTCCGTTATGGAAACTGGGCCAGCCGGTCATATTGGGAGGAACATCAATGTTTCCACTGTTCAGATCCACCATCGTGTTCCTCGGAGGAGCTCGACCTGCAGAGAAAACAAGAGAACTACAGGGTAAAAGAATAAACTACACAGACACTGAACATGACAGATGTAATTTCATATATTTCTCCAAATGACTAAGACTCACAACTTCCCAGGTTTGATCATGTGACTGTAGTTTCATCTATTACTGTTTTAATAGGAAATGATAGCTGTCATTTAAACAAGTTGACCTGATGAACATCATCCTGTTTCTAATTTTTCTGAAATTGTATTATATTATAAATCATTAATTGTTGTTTTTGCCCTTGGAAATATGCATGTTTACTTGTCTGGGTTGTTCCACAATAAAACAATGAAATTAGCCAATGCACACACACACACACACACACACATACACACATACACACACACAGGAGAGGATGTTCACATCTCAACATTAACAGCTTATACCTGTCAGGTTGAGTTTGGGGACAGGCAAAGGTTCAGTCGGTACAGGATGATATGAGAAGAGAGTGAAGAGGCCTCGGCCGACTGGGAGAGCCATGGTTCTCTGACACAGCTGCAGGAGTCTGGACAAGATACAAACACGAGGACAAATACAAAATATATATTTGTGAGAAACAGACCGTTTTCAAATAGCACAAAAGAAATGAATCCCTTAAATAAATGAATGAGAAATTCTATGGAAGAGGATTTTTGCCGCCTGAATGCGTCTATATTCTATAAGAAGACCAGAGGCAATCAGGGCACAGATACATAACACTCACTTGTTCTCTTTTTCCTCTATGTACTCGTGGTCAGAAACCTCTGGGAGCTGAACCACACTGACTCGGACCGGTCTGGAACTCTGCAGGAGCCTCCGGACCTCCTGGACCCTCAGATCCTGACTCCAGATCAGCCCAGTTACCTGGAAAGGAAAGAGAGCAGGTGTTAAAAACATAATCTAATCAATCCAGAGTTTTAAGAGATAGAAACCCAATCTAGTGATGTCAAGGAAAGGGATTTTTTAAATTCCTGAATCTGCCTCTTAAAACAGATCTGCACCGAAATTAAAAAGGTTCTTTCCAGACTCTATACCCATCTCTTCCCCAAGTTCCATGCAATAAGTCTAGAGTGGCAACAGAACAATATTACAGGAAGCGACATTTGTTTGTTCGTTTACCTCTTGAACTATGTCCGACATCCCGTCTTCCTCCTCATCTGGCTCTGTGGTCACCGGAGGTTCCAAGGACAGAGCTGAACCTACAGACTGGAGACAAACACAAGTGAGACAGATGTTTACAAATCACAAGGAAAGTTGAAAACAATATGTAATGTTGATATAATTTAATTATAAGCACTGCCCGGAATATTTATCTTAATCTAACTGTTGTTCAGAAAAACAATTTCGGTTTCGACTCATTTCCCACTCACAGCCTTGCTCTTGGCCAGGGTCATCTTGTGAGCTTGTTTGGTCAGATCCTGTCGCCCAATCAGCATGCAGACCTCCTCAGACCAATCAGAAGACGGCTGTTCCCGGCAGCGGTAGATGGCCTCTCTGATGGGCAAAGCAACGCCGAACGGGACGGACTCCAGGTCCTTCAGGGTGAAACCTGGACCAGTGAAATGAGAGGAATGAGCGTTTATTTCTCATTGCCACACAAAAGGCATCTCAAGACCTACTTTAGAAGCTGTGGTGCTGATAAAGAAGCTATGACTTCGGTAAATATTCCCCAGTGTAAATAATGTCCCGTCTTACCTTCTGAGGCGAGCCACACCACCAGCTGCTCAGCCAGACTCTCACTGGATAACTTGAATTTGACACTGCTCTGTCTAGAATAAATACACATGGAAATTAGTGAGGTAAGTGATTACTGATCTTATGTAGTAAAAAATTACAGTCGAAAATAATCATGAAATATAAAAATTAAAAAAACTGAACTTTAAAATCCCTGCATTTTAGAATGCATTTCAGATCTAATGAGTTCAATTTGTTCTATTATTATTATTATCAATAAATATGTTATAAGGATAAGGGGAAAAGAAATGATGGCTTTGAGTTAAAGCTGCTGTGAGCGGAATTACCTTCTGGAATGTATTTCACTGGCACCGGTCTTGTGGCCTGAGAAAAATAAAGATACGAGTTATGAACGAGAGCAATACTTTGGGGAAAGAGGTTCCACAATTTAATCCATCATTTGCTCAATCCATTGAACTCTGGAATGCATTTTCAAACCTGCACTGACTGCTTGTTGAAATGTGTCGGTCAAAGAAAAAGGCACTAACATCTCGTTCCTGGTGAGTGGAGGACAACGTTTATGTGGGATGACATATGCTATTGTTTGCTTTTATTTTGTCACCGAAATTAGGAAAAAAAAAGCCACTCTGCACAAAGCCACTCACAAAGTCAAGATCCAATTCTGTGTCAGTGGGGAAAAAAAGGACCTGCAGCGACTGCTCTCACCTAAACGCTCAAACTGCGAAAAATCAGGTGACACACAAATCTGCGTCACACACCTTTCTCTCTTTGTTTCTCGGGCCTGAAGCCGGGTGTTACGGGACTGGCAGGTAATAAAGGCTGGTTGTCAATACATGTTCACACACAAACAGTGAAAGGTTTCCGTCAGAAACACTCGTCCCAAGTCCTAAGTCCCAGGATACGAACAAAGACGAGTAAAATGATGTTCGAGCCGGTCGCAAGACACAAACACAAACGGACCTGCAGAGAGCTTGACCAGGTATGTGGACACATCAGTCGAAGTGGCATATTCATCTCCGGCGATGTAGAGAGCATAACTCTGAGGGAAAAAAGGAGAAATTTGACAAAGAGAGGAGATAAAAGAGATTTAGAGCAGGTATCAACTGTGCTAAGTCATAACCTTTAAATTCTATCAGTTTGTTTGTCAACAGGATTGCGCAAAAACGACGGATTTCCAGTAAAGCGGGTGGAATCTAAATGTGCATTTTATCTAGAACAGTTCATCTGATAAGCAAAAGCAAGAAATGTCTGGCAGACAGAGTGGGACTGATGACACTGGCTGCAAGGAGAGAAATATTTAACTCAGGAGGCATTTAGAATTACAGGGAGGTGAACCAGAGGGCTAGTTAGCTCATGAGCCATTTCTACCATAATAGCATTACTCTTCCAACTGCAGATCCTGGATAATATAACATCCATCACAATATAAACCAGCAGAGTGCACAAAGAGCAAAGAGAAAGCAAAGCACGGACATGCATGCAAACACAGTCCATGTTCACATGCACAGGAAAATACTGTATGAGGGCCTTTCTATTTATAGCCTTGATATGAAGCCCCAAATATAGGCTCAGTTTAAACAGCCAGTGTTATCCAACTGCACCCTGCGCCACCATGGGGTGAAGAAAAGGAATGGCAGCAGCATTATAAAACTGTAAACATAAAGATGCTGATATATATATATATATATATATATATATGATATAGATTAATCCAATGACTTAACGTACACAGTTTTTTTATACTGTCCTTTTTTACAGTTTCTACAGAATAAATACTCTCTATATAAATATATATATCTGTATATCTGTAATGTTTCTCTCAGTCTGGTTATTAATAGCTAATTAACTAAAGTAAAAAAATATTTTTTTTATCTCGCAGTGGACAGAACATTTTTAACAACACTGGTTATTTATATTTTTAAAAAACGGACACTTCATAAATAGACTGTGGCTAAGTCGTCATTACCTCCGTCATCTTCTAGAGAAACAATAGCAGCAGGAAATAAGACTTTTTTCAAGTGTCCTTTCTTCCATGATCATCGAAGGTTAAATTTAACAGCCCTACATGCACACACACACAGGATTCTCCATCTATACCATGACGTAATTGCTCTTTATGTTCTGAAAAACAATCACAGACCTGCTGTACGAACAGATTATCAGACTGCATCTCAATCAAGGCTCAACTCTTTAACCTCACTGTCTTGCTTGCACGCACATAGACTCACACACACTCACATTCGAAAGCCTGTGAGACCTGCTAAGCACTGTATAATATCTGAAATATCTTATCCGTCTATCTATAAAAATGTTGTCGCTTTACTGTGAAATTTTTATACAACCTTTCACGTACAGCTGCAGTTCCTCACTCCCTGTGTCAAATTAAATTAAAATATACAGATTGCTTCACATCCCAGTTTGAGGATGCTTGTATTATCTGGTTGTAGTGGTGTCTCATTGTCATTTGTTTGGTACTGATAATGATGATGGAATTTAACCATGATAAATTCTGGTGTACAGACGATCAAATGTTCATTAAATCTGCAGTTTTATTTCCTAATTACTCTTATTCAGATTTCTCTACAGTTATACGTTTGATTCATTATCTTTTTGATTTTGCAGGCATTTGTTTCAGTTACAGTAACTATAGTCCGAGGAGTTTATCTGGTGCAACAGGGGAGCTTTGGTCGTACCAGAACCAGCAGCCGGGTCCTCTGACAGATGCCGTGCAGGTAGGGGAAAGGTTGGCTCTCTTCTCCTCTCAGACAGCTACTGAGCCAGCTCAACACACAGGGAGGCTCCGACCTCAGGAAGGAGGGATGCTGCATCTGGCCAATCATGGCTGCGAGCAGGCAGGTGAAGAGAAGAGAGGGTGACAAGTTGGGAAATGGAAACAAAAGCGGAAGGAAGGAGGAGTTAACGTGATATTGGTTTGGACAGGAAGTGGAGGTATAAAATAAATTTTCATACGTACAATCATGGGCCCACATCTCAATGTAAAAAAAAATAAAAACAGACATGCCTTTCTAAACCACAGACCATCAAGCCTCATATCTTCCACTACAACACGTCTCGTCTGCTCCCTGACTTGATATCATAATTAAACAGGTCTTACCTTGGTCTATGAGGCAGCTCTCAGTGAAGCCACTAATTAATGAAGGGTAGTCTCTCCAGTATAGATCCACATATTCATCCAACTGGAGGTCTCTGCAAACAGAACAATTATATTATATATTAATATCTCTGTGCAGCAATGACTCAGTGTACTTGAACACATCACGCATACTCATACTGAAGATATCTACAGCACTAAAGGGTCGGAGGTAGGATTTTATTTTTACCATAATGAAGAAACAGTCGATACATCAACCTTGTGCTGCAGGACAATGAAACAAACATCTAAAAATGGCTTGACGTAAATTTTTTGCATCTGTGGCATTTAACTCGTCTTTGGCAAGTAATTAAACACATTAATCAGATAGTCAATCGTTTTTAATCCCGGTAGCAAACCCCCACAACCACACAATTGTGGAAATAGAAAGGAAATGTACTTTATAAAAGTGAATAAGAATTATATAGAAGGAAAAAACTATTTCAGGGCTACAGGAGCAGATCGAACGAGGCACAGATGTTTAATTTTAATGTCATATTTATAACTGGATTGTAAATATCAAACTCTGAGATAAAAAGGTTGTTCTAAAATCTCTCCAGAGCAATACCACATAAAACCAACAGGATCACCATAATGTTTATCAGACAGTTCGTCTGATAAAAGCAGAAACAGTAAAAAAAAACGACACCATACTTCACAACATCCCACATACAAACCAACACAGGCCAATTACTCTGTAGAGCGCTTCACTCTCCCACTCCACCTATTCTGTGAAGGTCACCGGCACCAATCACAGCAGTCTCTTCACAACCTGTTGAAGTCTGTTTCTCTGTACACGCCACTAAAGAGCCTTGATTACACACAAGCTTTCACTGAACACAATGAACAGTGTGTTTACCTTTTCTTCTTGTGGTAAGAGCTAAAAGTTGTTGGCAGGAAAGTAGATCAGGTTCTTTGTTGTAACAAATGTCACAAGTCTCGTCTCGATTTTGTAACATTCGTGTATTAAAGCAACAGTTCCTGCTGTTTCTGCTATTTCATATTCATTCAGTTCTACGTGTGCATGACTTTACTCCATTTACCAATCTGTGAATACACTGCAAAATGCTCCACTCACTTGATCAGCCCGCACCAGTCACTTACCATTTACTTTCCTCAAAGCAGCTAAAAGAGACCTTAAAACACACATGGGTTCAGCAGTGGTTACCTGGCCATCTGCTGCAGCAGGCAGACCAGCGACGAGGCTCTCGCCCTCTGCAGCTCGTCCAGCTGCAGCTCCTGATAGAGCAGGTGGAGGACGTAGAAAAGTGCAGGGATGTGCGGGAAGAGAGGAGCTGAACTGTCCAGCTTCAGTGATGGACTGGAGGGAGAAGAGACCTGAAACAAAGGAAGAGGAGATGAGGGGAAGAGGAGAACAGGCGAAGAGGGGAAGAGGGGAAGATGGGATAATATGTTTTCATTGTATGATTTAGCAGTAAATTTGTAGTAAACCGTCCATATTCAAGTAAATTATAATTATTTAGATTTTATTAACACAAATCAATGGAAAAAAGGGGAAGATGAACCCTGAGCTACTTCAGGTTTTATTCAAAGAAAGTGCATAATGTCCATCCTTGTCTAAACCACATGTGCAAACCAACTAAATCAAACAACATCCAATAAACAGATCCACCCAGAGTAAGTTACATACAAAGGACATGCCCTCGATTTCTGGGGTGACAGTACTGGAGTCCACAGGACCACAGGCTGGCTGGAAGTTCATCTGACGGTGGTAATGAGACCCCAACAAATAGTCCCAGTCCTGCAGAAGGAAGGCAAATTAAAAAACAGAAAAAACAGGGGCTAACCAACTTGCCGATGGCTTTCTTTGACACCAACTCTAATTACAAAGCATTCATTTTGACAGTGTTTTCTCCAGATGAAACTCTGGACAGTTTGTTCTTTCCCAAAAACGTCCACATCCGTTCGTAAACTACATATTAATTACTGTGTTTAGTGCTTACTGATCTCCAAACATCACATCACAACAGATCATGCTTGAGTCACACACCTCATCAGAGCCTCCGTCAGAGGGACGCGCCTTCTTGGCTGCAATCACGGGAGAGAGAGGCACTTCAAAATGCAGCTGGGGAGACATGGAGGACAGAGAGCAAGGTCAAGAGCCACGAGTAAGTGATCAAAGTCAAAACCAGGTTTGTGAGGCTTATAATAGAAAAACACTTGTGCATGTGACTTACATTTCTAGTCCAAGTAAGGCGCTCAGTGTTGTAGCCCATCAGTGTCATGAAGCAGGTGACGAACAGGTTCCACTCTGCATGAGCACTGGGACCGCCGGGGGCGTTGTAGATGTTATACCACTTCACCAAAACCTGCATAATAACAGTTTTTATTACAGAGGTTGTAAATCCATTTAGATTTAGGTCATTATAAATAAAATAATTTGGATGCATGGATAAAATAATGTTAATTTTCATAACAGACTGAATTTGTGGTTGAATAGTATAACTGGTTCTCTAAGAGTCTGGTACATATTTGATATTTGTGTGTTAACCAGAAAACAACTACATGTTTATGGTGTTATTGACCAATAGGAAAATGTCAGCCAGCATTTGTCTGACACACACGACACGTAAACTGATGTGGTTTCTTTAAGTATTGTTTCTAGAATTAACCATCAGTCCAACAAACCTTCATGGCCGCTTCCTTGGGCAGGATTATACGAATCGCCTGAAGGCATTTCCTCACTGAAAGAAATCAGAGAAAGAAAAGTGACAATTTAGAAATACAACATGTAATTCTAGTAATAAGTTATAATGGGTTCGGCAAAGGGATATGACGTCACCATAACTTCCCTCCACGAAAGAAATACTGATTTTATATCATGTAACTCAACCCTCGACACACATTAAGGTTATAGTTCAGTCCAAAGGTCAAAGGAAAAAGGTTCAGATTTAAGAGATAAGATAACTTAGTGAAATAGTTTAAAGAACTTCCAGTAAATGTCTTGATGCTGCACCAGAACTTTGCGGGGGAAGAGAGTTGAAAGTTTCCTCTACACTCATTTAAACAGCCTCTTCTCAAGAAAGGAGGAAATTGAAAAAGGAAACGCCACGATGCCAGTAATGAGTGTAACACTGTCTGCTTACGACTCTGACCAATCAGATTCCTAATCAACGTCACCGTCAGTTAATTGAACACCAAGAGTGGGAAAGGTCAGGGAAGAAGGGGATAAATGGCATTTCATTAGAGGGAGAAGGCTTCTCCTGTAGGATTGATTAGTAAATAATGGGGGACAAAGACACAAAGGAAGGGACACACACCACACTGACGATACTTAACTTCTTTTTCATGTACAAGGTAATTAATAAGTTAAGAGGTGGTGGAAAACCTTAATGATTTAAAAGTTAACTGTCGGAGCAGATTCTGAGATGTGAACAGAAGCAGATGGTGGGTAAAAAACTAAAAATGTGGTGTCAGTCTAATGCATAAGTATTTTGTCATGAACTGTTTTTTATATTCAAGAGGAAAACTCAGGGTGGAAATGTTTCCCCAGTGACTGCCACAATACTTCGCCATATCTAGCACTTTCAAGCTTTCCATTAAATCAGCTGAATGGACTTTTTCTATCTAACCGCACAAGCAATTATCTGTTTGACATCAAAGTGTTTGTCATGGAAACATTAAACTTAACCGGAATGATGGTGAGAAAAATTATCCAACAGGACATGGTTAGTGAAAAGACATTTTGATGGAATAATTCTTAAATCTTGACGCGGTGGGAATTTGTCTTAAAAGGGGAAAATGTTGATTGAAATGTGTATTATTTTACATTTGGATGCTTTTCCTTGACGGTGTTGAATCAGCAGTTTCCTCAGTAGCAACAGAGAGGTGAGTAATATTTGCTTCTCAATCTGAAAAATATTTTCTGACTTTAATTGCCTCAAAATATATTACAGTATATTCATATTTTCGACTGCAAATAGTCTTTCGATTCTACTTTTATCCCACAAAGACTTAATTATTTACATGTCTTAATTTAAACATAATTTCTATAGCACATAAGGCTTCAATGGGACATGAAAATATATGAGTTCATTTGAAGTCATATTTATTTTTAGTCCATCAACATGTTTCCAAAGAAACACATTCTTTTAATCTTTAAAAAGGCATGGAAACATGTGTCTCTGATTTTTTCTGACTCAGAAACACACTGAAACTTCACTGATATAATGGCTTAATCATTATGAGTGGGGTGCTGTTGCGTGTGTGTGTGTGTGTTCGTGTGTGTGTGTTAATGGCATCAATACATCAAAATTATACGTCACTGCGTAACAATGTAGTGCAGCTCTCAAACCTAATCTCCAGGGCTTAACTGCTCTGACTCAGCCATAGGTGTGTGTGTGTGTGTGTGTGTGTGTGTGTGTGTGTGTATCTGTGTGTGTGCGTGGTTGCACTGAAAAGTACACGTTCAAAACAGAAAGTATTATTAACCAACAGTAACAGTACAAAATCGCATCATGGATGCTTGTAGATCATGTTTTTTTAGTTCAATTTCTTGAACTTTGTCTTGTTGTCTGTGTGTCTGTATGTGTGTGAGAGTGTCAGTGTGTGTGTGTGTGTGTGTGTTGATGTGTATGTGTCTCACCCAGCTCCGAGGTAGCGATCTCTGGGACGGAGATCCTCAGCATTGTGCCACTGTTGAGTTCCTACACAGATAAAGAGATTTAACACAAATTCAATTCACACGTTCAGATCAGTTTCATGTTGTTACAGCACAACTGGATCAGCTCAAGTGGTCAGTGTGGTGGCAGCTTCATGACCATAAATCATCGGATATTTAGATTTTTAATAACATGTTCCAGTACGCCGAGACAGAATTCACATAAATGATGCAGCTAGATGGAATCCAGACATAATTAATTCAATTATCTATACCCATGCTTTTCTAACAGCTTCTAACATCTGCTTTAGAAAGGTCTGTTGTTTACCACAAGGCGAAGAAATACCTCTGTGGAGAATCTAAAATTGTGTGTGCAGAGACTCACTATCTCTAGATAGACAGAAAACGGCTGCTGCTCCTCCCTGTATCAGTCTCACACAAACTCAATAAATTATTGTTACCTTCCGGATCCAGGTATTAATAGATTTCTTTAACATTTTGAGATAGGGAGGTTTTGCCATTTTCGAGGATTTTAGAAAGAATAATTCATCTATCTTGATGAAAGGGAAAACTAATTTAGGGAACAGCATGAGTGTGTGAAATTTGGTGCAGATCTACTAAGTGCCATACTAGTTAACATACTAACACTGTACAATATCAAATAGTGTTTGTTTGGCATACACCAAAGGTAGCAGCAGTCTCACTGGGAGTAAAATGCATTTTTAGTGCGTCAATGAAAACACGGTGGAAGGTAGTGGCAGCACGATGGAGATTTTTCAGCCTTTCACACATTATGTGGGAACTTGGGAATAGTGAGAAAATGTGACTTGATACTTTATTGGCATATTTTCTCCGGCGGTGTTGGCCCTGTTCTGTCATTATTTCACTGCACTGCTGAACTGATTCATAAAACATCCTGACGAGAAAATACTCCCTCGACCTGACAACACACAGAGCAGCTGGTGCTTTATAAATTCCAGCGAGCGGCTTCAGCAAACAACCGGTGTCCAGACTCACACAACAAGGAGTCAAACTGTGACTTTCTGTTAACGAGTCCTTGGACGGGGGAGACTATCTATATCCAGTCTGACGGTGTGAACCCACAGGGCAGAAACATACACAGCTCTGTGGGTTTGGAAGAAACTTAGAAGACAAATTGGAAGAAACAAAAACTTCTGGAAAGGTTGTTCATGATCATCCATTCAAAATCCCTTTTCTGTTAAATTTCCCTTTATAAAAACTGAAAAGAACATTTAAGACAATAAGACACAAAGAAACAAACCTACCAGAGTGACCCGGTTGCAGACGGGGTCCCGGAGAGCATGGATGTAGGGCATGGCCTGTTGAAAAGAGTAATCTTCCAAAAACGAAGCTTCATGGTGTTTAATGTTTGGAACTCTCAGCTCTGACACAGGTGAAGGCATCGCAGCCTGAAGGAGGGAAAAAGAAAAACGAGAGAGGTGAAGTGAAGTGAGAGAAAACAGGGGAAACGGAAGGAAATGAAGTGAGCGGCCAAGATGAGGGGACAGACTATAAATTCTGAAATAGATGTTAAATAAAAAGACATATTATAATCTGATTATTTCCTGATAATGTAAAGCAGCAGAATGAAACAGGAAACCAAATCAAGCTGCCACATTTACTGTGAGAGATTAGAAATGTTTTTCAAAAGACAGAACTATAAGCAGATGAAACCTGGAAGAACTGTTTAAAATATATAAATTGCGAAAACATGAATGACTCCATCAATTTGTATAATACATTTACATGGCGATACCTCATCCAGTCTTTGGATGTGCCTGCTGCCAGCGTTTGCCGGCGTGCTAACGTTCTCCAGTGGCGTGTTGGGATGAGGGAGGTGGTTGGTCAGGTTGAAGGTGAGGGACAGGAGCCCGGGGACAAACACCTTACTGACCTGGACAGACGCAGTTATGTCAATTAAACATTCAGGAATGTCCGTTTACATTTATCAGTTGAAAAAGAGGGTTGTAGATCAAAAGGAGTTGATCTGACTTCAAAAGGAGTTGCGTTCGTCCTCACCCTGGTGATTCCTGTGTAGAGAACCAGACTTCCACAGGCCTCCAGAACCAGCATGGCATCTATGTTCTGTGGACCAAGGTTTAATAGTCAATAGCATTTTAATGGTTGCAAAACAATTATTTTCATTACATGTAAATTGGATAAAGCCTGAATAAAGAAAGTACCTGCAAAGGTTCTGCATCTTTGGCAGGGATGGACGTGACAGAGGCAAAGATGAGCTGAGACGTATCATTAGTCTCAATGAACTTCACACATCTGTGAAAACAAAGAGATGGATACAAATTTAATAAAAAACGAGCTTTCACCACTGATATGTTACATTTTAACTATTTAAGTGGTTTGTCCTTGTTCGGTAACTATTTGACCTTTGATTTAAATAATCAGTGACTTTTAACGTGCATAATAGTGGTTGTATCAAATTGAATTGTGTGCGAACACATTGTGTATGCTTGCTGACCTGAGCTGTTGGTGAGACTCCACAAGGAAACAGAGGTATCGGTTCTCACAGACATCCGAGGTCAGGAAAACTTTAGAGGCCTGGCTGCTCATCTCCCTACAAATGAGTGAAGGTGAAGATTTAGTTGACAAACAAGAAGTAAGAGTAAAAACAAACAACATAATAACACTTCTTTATAAACAGAAACCCATTTGGCAGAAAATCTGAGAATAATTTCAATGTAACCGAGGCAGTTAGGAGACCTGAGTTTAAAAGAGAAAGTGGAAATCAAATCAAGGTAAAATTATTGATCACAGACTCTACATCTATTGTCAGTAGTCTCCAGTTGTGGTATGTTTACCTGTGACATCCAGCTGTGACCGTTTCACTCCACAGCTGCTCCATGCAGAGGTCCGGTACAATGGGCTCCATCTCTTGCACCAGCATCGTCTCATTGACCGTGCTGTTGGGAGAGGTCAACAAGCCATGGTGGACCCTGGGTGACGGGCTGTTGAAAGACGTGTTGAAGCGAGAAACTCCTGAGAAGGATGGAGCCGCCAGTCCTGGAGAGTGGGCGCGGCTGGGACAGAAGGATGAAGGAAGAGAAATTAGTGCACATAGTGTGTATTATTGACCACTAGTGGTGTTGTAGAGAAATGTTTCAGTGAGCACAAGGATGCCCACGTGCATAAATACATTTTTGCCTTGAAGTTAAGAGCTCCACTCACCTTAATGCAGCCATGTTGGATATACTCGGGGAATTAACGCGGGAATGCAATCCTGGTGAGGACGTCATGATCCTGCTCTGGTGGCTGTGAAGAACGCTGCAGTGAAGCGGGGAGCCAGTGCCAACGGCACAACTAGAGACAGAAAACCAAGGATGGGGTCAGACAACAGTCAGGGAGCAGAGGGTCAACCAAAGTAGTGTGTCATGAATTATCATTCACTTGATTTTCCTTACCTTGTTCCAATCCCAGGACCGAGCCCAGCTGCCCCACCCCCTCCAGGCGAGTCCAGACGGGAGATGTTCCGGAGATGAGAGGAAAGGAAACCCGAGGCCCTCAGACCCAACGGTGTGCCGAGTGGCTCTGCCGGACACCGCAGGACCACAGATCGCTCCTGGTGGAGGTCAGAGGCTCAAGATGAGGGATAGGAAACATGGCTGAGTGTGTCTCCGTGTGTTTGCGTGCATGTGGTGATCACTCACATCATTAGTGACCTTGCGCAGGGCCCATACAAAGTGTATTCCCTGTAAAGTGTCATAGGTGACAATTAACGAGGGCTGAGAGCAGCTGAACACAATCTTCATGGTGGAGTCAGAAGCGTACTGCACACGGGAGCCATCGTACTGGCCTGGAATAGACACACACAAAGGTAAAAATTTGGCCTATTATTAGTCATCTAGGAAGAGAGACACTGTGATTGTGTGCGATTGTGTCTGCGTGTGTTTCATACCTGTAGGCTTACACACTACTGGTGCGATCTCGTCTAGAGGATGCAGCATGCTGAACAATGTGGGCAGAGGTTCCCTGTAGACAAAAGAAAAAGCTTGGTGAGTCAGTAACAAGCCAAATGACAATGTGTTGTGTGTACATGAGTGTGTGTGATTAGGAGGACTTCAATTTTGGTGCATTTATTCAGGAATTGAGCTTAGATGTGTGCGACTGAATCTTTGTCATGAGCTTTTGTATGCACATAGAGTGTTACATGTACCCCATGGGGAGTTGTGTGTCGGTAGCAGAGTTTTTTCGTTCCAGCAAAAGTCCAAACTTGGTTGCCCAGACATCTGAGACCTGGAGGAGATGATAAGTTGAACAGGAGAGACATATTTAACATAATGTAAAATGATTGTGTAATAATGAGGACAATATTCATCTTAAATGAATAAAAATATACTCTATAAATAAAGAAATACAAGCATTACAAATGGTATGCTTCAGAAGTGCATTTTTCCTTTAAATTGAGCAAATATGACTTCAAACATGACCCATAGGAGAAAAGGATCCAACCAACGAAGTACACACACAGTTTAGACACAGGCATCAGACATGTATTGGGTTCTTTCCCACTGTCAATGATCCAAATTCTCCATTACAACTGGTTATCCAGTCAACAGCTCAGCCCAGGAGGGATCTAGATAACACTCACTAGCATGATGATTTGAAATGGTGCCTTTCCAAAGTGGATACTTGAGAATTTAGGAGTGCATCCCTCCATAAACAGGAATTTATTTACAGGTGAAGATGGCTTCTGAGCCGAAACTTTTTTCCTTTGAGAGTCTTGTCCCCTGTTATTATGTGGATTTGAAAATTTTGCAGTTTCTCTCACCTGGAACGGTAGTGGTGAGATGAAATCCTTCCCAGTCACGGTGTGAACGTTGACACAGCTACTCTGGACGATACACACAGTCTGCTCCACTTCCTCCTCTGTAAAACATTATAACAAGACATTGTATTATTTTTGTTTCTATCAATTTAAAATATAACTTTAAACAGTAATTGTTTTTTTATCTTGTAATGATACCATACCATCTTTCTTGTTTTTAGGAACAGCAAAGTTGCACCACAAGGCCTGTAAACAGAATCAAAGGATTGACTTATATGGTTATTTATTTCACATACATGGTTTTTGTGTTACCTAGGAAGATGAATGACATATAACTGGCACCTGAACTATTATCTAAGGTTCAAAACTGAGATTGAAAATTAAATACTTCAGATTTCCTAATTTCTCACAGATCCATCCAGAGCATTTAGTTTACAGTCTGAAAACAGGGTTCAGTGACGTACCTGTTGCACTGGGCTGTCGACGGTGAAGGCCTTGTATACGCTGGAGGCTTGAGTCCGACTTCCCCGACTCCAGACGACCACATTTCCTGCAGTGTAGAGCTCTTCCTCAAACTCAAAGTCCTCTTGCCTGACTCCCATGCAGCCCTTCCTAAGCTGCCAGCATTCCTGTCAATCAAAACGTGCCCATGTCAACACAGCAAAGACTGAATCAAAATTCCACACTTCACCTCTTCCTTTCATTTTTGTACTGCATTTTTTTTATTATGCACTACTTTTAGTTTGATCTTCTTCAGTATTTTGTAAACAGAAGTACTTTTATGCAACAATATGAGCTCCACTATGTTAAAGCTATGAAATCTCACCTGTTCTCTCTCCTGCAGACTGACTTCCTGCAGGGACCCCACCAAGCCGGCGGCACCATCTGAGGACCAGAGCTCCGAGGCAGGCTGGAGCTCCCTGAGCTGCAGGTTGAAGGCATTTGGATGGTTCCTGCAGTGCTCGCGGCCAAACGGGACAAACGGCTGCAATTCCCCTGCGGCGATCATCGTGGCTGTCTCTTCATACACAACTTCCGACATGAGTTACAGATATCAGCATTATTTCTGGGAAGAATACAGGATGAAGAAGGAAGAACAATATTTACAAAAACTCATAGTTTTCTGTGAATGAGGTCCTTTCCCTCAGACAAAGCTTGGGTAAAGATATGACTTCTGCTGACAACACCAAAGACTGCTGTGAAGTATTTATAAGTTTATGACTGCATCAGGACCATCTCATTTGCAGAATCACACACATTTAGGATCTCATTTTGGTAAAACAAATTTGATATTTTTTCACCTAAATTTACCTGCACCCACCCTGAGACCGTTTGAACACCCCATGGGGATGAATATCTCCCAGTATGCAGGACAGTTGGGAGAAAAGACACAGGGGCAGCCACTGGTAACCAGTGAAGGGAGCGGAGGAGCAGGGTAGTGCGATTGAATTTAGGTTGAAAAACCGTCGAGCTGCTGCTTTCTGGAGCAGCAGAGGTCGTTTGGTAGACCTGCCAGGAGGGAGTTACATCAGTCTAGTCGTGAGATGACCAGCGCTTGGACTAGAACCTGGACCAGAACCTGTGCCACCTTCTGAGTGAGAAAGGGGCGTTTATATAGCATTCATGGTGGAACATCTTAAACCAATACTTTGCTAACTTGCTGTCAAGCCGGTGAGGTACACAACTGTATCCGGAGCAGACAGACCCACAACCAGAGTCAGAAACATGAGTGGAAGGAGCGAGGTTGAGTGGCAGAAGAGCTGAAAACACGTGTCAGGGGGGAAACTTCATTTTGTCTGTCAAAACAATAACAGCTACACATGTATTGCAGAGAAGAAGAGCAGCTGTTCAGACAGCGGTTGTAAAGTGACGCAGTTAAGTTGTCATGTTGTACTTGAGTCGGTCAACTACACAACAAGCATACACACGCACTAAACGGTGAATAGACAAGAACATGCTAGTATGTGGCATGTCACCGGTAGGCCAGCATTAGCATGCTAAAGCTAAACCTCCCCATAGAGTAACACTGATTTCACAGTTAGCGGCTCAAGCTAACGCTAGCTCCGGCTAGCCTGGCCTTTGAGGGCCGGTCAGCGGCTGACCTGTTAATAAGGAATCGTCTGGCTCTGGTCGCGGAGTCCTCGTCCTTCCTGTGCGTGAGTCTCCACCGGCTGCAACATACAAACACCTCGGGACAGCAGCCAAACTGTGGATTTGTCTACGGCAGGTTTTCAAAAGAGCGCGGACATGTTGGCTGTCCCGTCATCCTCTTCCTCCGACAGCCAACCAATCAGCGCCGAGGAGGAGGAGAGGGTGGCGCCGATTGGCTTGATTCACCGAAGTCCCAGCTTCATCCAGATGCTGCTCAACGGCCCCGCCCCCTCCAACATCTGCTCTCCTCCATCATCACATGCTAAGGAACATATTAGATTAGTAGATAAGAAATTAATCAGGGGATAGATAGATAGATAGATAGATAGATAGATAGATAGATAGATAGATAGATAGATAGATAGATAGATAGATAGATAGATAGATAGATAGATAGATAGATAGACAGACAGACAGACAGATAGATAGATAGATAGATAGATAGATAGATAGATAGATAGATAGATAGATAGATAGATAGATAGATAGATAGATAGATAGATAGATAGATAGATAGATAGATAGATAGATAGATAGATAGATAGATAGATAGATAGATAGATAGATAGATAGATAGATAGATAGATAGATAGATAGAAAGATAGATCATCTATCTATCCATCTAGATTGTTTTGAATTTATTTATCCAGAGACACTTCATTTAATTTGATAAAATATAACTAGAATTATGACAAAAGAAAATCATTATTTTTGCTGAATTCTAGTTTTTTTTTCTTTGTATAACTTCAACTTGTTTCATAATGTAGACAGACAGGCTGTATACTGTAATGTCTCATGTAACTCCTCCTGCATCTGAGAAATCTAATTCAGCAAAAAGGGGTCTTGAAATATTACACCTGAGGGCGAACCTGGATTCTAGGTGTCACATCTGCTGATGGATATCGCACAACAACAGGGATTGATCTGACTGAGTTAACTCTCCAAAACAATATCACGGCAGCTGCCAGTGTGTGTGTGTGTGTGTGTGTGTGTGTGGCAGAGAGAGAAACAGTGAGAGTATGATACCTGTTAAATGTGATTGAAAACATTTATAATTTTCTTCACTTTAGCTTTTGTGTATTTCAAATTTCAATGTTTGAAGGTGACATCATCAGTCAAGCTTTATTTTATGATTAATGCTCATTTTGTGGCAAAAAGATGGGACCCAGTGGCCTAATGGACAAGGTATCAGCCTCCGAAGCTGGGGATTGTGGGTTCGAGTCCCACCTGGGTTGTAAAATATTACACAATGGAGGGAAGGTAGTGATCAGGAATGTTCATATTTGCACTCAGATGAAGTAACATATCTGCAATTCATGAAGATAAGAAAATTGCAGTGTTATAGGTCAACATACAAACAGGCTTCCTGCAGAATGTCAGGTGTTCTGGGTGAAGTCATCCTGCCATAACAGGTGCTGGGATTTCATTACTGTTGGAGCATCTGTCTGTGGTGACGCACTGCAGTCGACTGCAGGACTGTGATAGAGACTCTCTCTGTTCGTCACAGTCACACTAAGAGAGAAATGTCTCCACCCTTGTGTGGTGCTCATTGTTATGTCCATGGGTCCATCTGACTTCTCACACAGGCAAAGTTATTTAGCAGTTGTATTCTGTCCCCATTTTGCAGCTGGGAAAGAGTATGAAGAAATTCAGAAGACGTATATACACACACACAAATATATGCACACACAAACACACACGGGATTGTGTGTGTGTGTGTGTGTGTGTGTGTTGCACTAATTAAAGTCTCTAAATGGTTCACTGTACGTAATGTCTGCCATGGGGCTGAATCCAGGCCAAATGTATTTATGCATTTAGTTCATTTAGGATGTGATGACGAGCTCTGGAGGTCTAATTGATCCGTACAGGAGGCCACACACCAAAAACAAGGCCTCCATTAAAGGAACCTCCAGGGACACATGCAAGCTGTGATGAGTGTGTGGAGCGAGTCTCTTATTGTTTGTGTTGCTGTGTGAAATGAGATATACATAATACTGAAACCACGGACACATCGGTGGAAACAAAGTGTTTGTAAAGTTGTGCGCAACCATCTGTGCAGAAGGTACATTTTACAGAGTTGTGAAGTCTCTCTTTAAAGCCCTTAACACCACCTCTGATGAAAATAAGTGTGATAAGGCATTTTGGGGTTTGTATTGTTTGATGTGTACATTTTTCATTAAATTCCTCAGTGGGACAAGTCTTATTTTGATTCATCAGCCAACTCAAATAATAGTTGTGTTTGATTTAGTTACTTTTATAAGGTTTGAAAACAAGAATCGTCCGGAAATTAATCAGAAATAGTCTTCTCACAGCCAGTCAGTTTTAGTTTCATAACTATAAAAATTACCACAATTTCTACCACGGTTGTCAGGCGTGTCCACAATGTTCTGTCCAGTTTCATATACGGAGGGAAATTGTGCGTCCACAAGATTTATGTTGAAAACAAGTCATTTGCATTACAACATTAATATTGCTAATTTCCCAGATTTCATCCGGCCGTGTTGACCTATTGTCTCCACTTCCAGCTCAGAACCTGTCTCCTGCCGCAGTAAACCAGGTTCTGCCATCAGGGGAGCTTAGATGTAATTTATCAGACTAATCTCCTCTGGTTGAGGAAGGCAATCAGTCACCAAACCCAGATGGGTCCACGTCGAGCCAGGAGGAGAGCAGTCTTCACACAAGGGAGACGGAAACCTGTTTGATACGAGCACCTATGACGACATTCCAGATGAGTGGAGAAGGCTGAGGGACGACATGACACTGTCACGCCTGCACAAACACCGTTAGTATGATGCTGCAGAGCTACGGGAATAATACGGTAATGTTTGGTGATGCATGTCCAATATTTTTCTATCAATTCTATTTTTAGTCTAATGTTTATATCACACATAGACCTTTAATATTTCCAGAGAGGTTAATGTTTCGCTCTATTTTAAAACAGTTTGCAGTAGATCCAGTATATCAGCCATTAAAGTGTTTATAAAAATGTACAAACAGTAGAAAGAATCTACAGATTTCATGTCAGCCTTGGAGATGTAAGGCAAAGTAGAGCTGCATTTAAAAATTCATGATGATTTATTCATATTTTGTGCCACAGTTTTTCTAGATCTCCTTCAATCTCTTTCTTTCTCCTTTCCTCTGTTTCATTAGTCTTGTTTTAAAAAGGGCCGTTAAAAGTTTTCATCACATGAGTTTAAGTTTCTTTATGTGTCCAGGGATGGTTAATTGATCCAGATGAAAAAAAGAAATTGTGAGTAAAATGTCACATTTAGTTGTGGCAGCTTTAGTTGTGGTATGTGCTCTCTATAGCTAAAGTCCAGATATAGATATATGTCCAATTTTGAGCTATAACCTTTTACTGCTCTGTGTTTGTATAAAACCCTATACTACATTTAAAAGACTGATTCGTAAAGTTTACATTCCCCACAAGCAAATAAATGAATGAAACAATTACCCTGTTTTATCTTCTTGATGATTTATGCACTGTTTTACAAACCTACTTGAAAACTTCCTAATTTGCTGTTGATCAACCATTTTTTTCTTCAATCCCTTTCCCTCAGTCACTCGTGTCTTATCTCTGCCTCAGTTTACGTCTTGGATACAATCTCTATTTCACACTCTCTCTATGGTCATTTGTCTCGATCTTATCTCGATGGTCTTTACTCCATCGCTCCACCTGTGCTCTCGTAAGAGGGAGCGACAGACAGAGAGAGCTCGGTGAGTGTGGTCCGGCTGCCAGCAGTAATCTGCCATCAGAGTCGTCACTCTGCGGTTGGCTAATTGGATAATGTGGCACAGAGCAGGCACTCAGCGAGCCGGGGGATTCCCCTCGTCACACAGTCTGGTGGGAGAGTCGTGATCCAAAGTGTCGCATCATGAAGACATCCACAGTTTGGACCTGAAACTACATTCTACCACTGATTTTCAACACATGTAGTTTTTATTTATTATAACTCGTAGGCTAAAAGTAGAGAGTACAACAGGAGTACTAATACTATAATATTATAAAAGGACTTTTTTATAAAAAGAAACAACAACGATTTAGAGTTTGCGATTAAGAAAACAAAATTACCATCATATAGGCAGAAATAAACGTTTTAACTCTCTAATAAATGCATTATTAATAACATGATATATCCAGAAACTTTCACTCAGAACATTGAATTAGTTAGAAGAGCTAAAATTATCTGAAAATAAAAACCAGGCATTTTGAATTGTAACCTGAAATGAATGAAACTTATTAAATATTTACATTAAATCCATGAAGACAGATTAGATAATCCCACCACAAGTCTTGGATGAAGCTTAATCTGTAGAAGTGGATGTGATATAACAAGTAATGACAGTGGTAACAGTGATCGTTAGTTAATTATTGGTGGTATCAGTGGTGATCAATAAGAAAATAGAAGACGTTATACTCTTGTCATCTTCAGTACTCGTGCAGAGTCGAGTCTGTTATTTGTCCATAGGAACTTTTTTTTTCTCTCTTTCATACATTCCATCAACATCATCATAATAACGCTGATGTTTCCTCCATCAGCTTCCTCTTCCTGCAGGGATCTGTCTCCAATCACTGCTGTCAATTAGACCAGCTCCTTCTCCCATGGACTTCTGCGTAATCCACTTTCTCTCTGGACTGATCACATTAAGGTTCCAATGGTGCCATCATGGTTGAGTAGAGGAGGAGGAGGAGGAGGAGGAGGTGGAGGAGGAGGAGGAGAAGTGAGGAGGAGAGGGGAGGAGGAGAGGGGAGGAGAGGGGGGTGATCTGCTGACTGGGAGGAGATTTCAATGACCCATGAAGACCAGAGACACTGTTGTCATGACGCAGAGGTCAAATGAAATCCGTGATCATCATCATCAGCTACACAATCACACATGCAAACATAAATGAACCATATCAGTGAATCCTTAACGTGTTGCATTTTGCTGTGTTAAAGAAAATCTGAAATGGAAAACACATTAAACCACGATCATTATATTAATTCACGGGACACAGGTGGGAGCACTGGCTGAAACACAATACCACTTATGTAGGGTTGAGTTGGCAAACAGCAACAATCTTTTCACATTGATCAGACAAAGAGCTACATCATTGTTCATTTGATGTCTTCTCTGATGAATCCTGCTCCTTTTAGCTCTGTTTTGTTCTCCACCACCTCCTGAACACTATATCTGGTTCTTGAAGCTGCTGAATGCTCCGCTGCCTTCATCACATGCTCGCTGCTGATTGTGTGTCTGACAGGAAGTGAACAATGTGTTTATCGGGGCTGAAAAGGTTTCTCCGCTGCGGCTAAAAACAAGGTTGATGAGTTGAGACCGAACCAAAACAGTCAAGATGGGAGTCGTACAATCAAAAGAATGAGCTGATAGACCTGTGGCGTTAAGATAGCTACAGAGTTGGTTCATCACCTTTTATATTACAAGTACATTCTTTATACTATTCTATTTTTTTGTTCTCAGTGAGCAGGTGTTGGTACAGAGCTGCGTCGCCTGATGGTGCAGACACCGTGTTCAGACACCCAGTCCCGACAGCAACAAAAGTCAGATTTCACAAATCATAAATTTATCTCAGGGTGTTTAACAATCTGTACAACACTTGACAGCAGCCATAATTTATTCAGCCATTCAGGGAGGGAGGGCATACACCTGAAGAAGATCAACAGAGCAGGGATCCTTCTTCCAGACAATACCCACACTTGGATCAAAGTATTATATATATAACTATCGACAGAATATTCTCTCTCTGCGTAAAAGATATATCAATAAAAACCAATAAAACATTAATTGAAACGTCTTCAAATCAACTGTTTTATTAATGTAAATACTACATTTCTATTTATTGATGCGTTTATCGCTTTTATACAGACAGATGGATGAATGAATGAATGGATGGATGGAAGAATGGATGGACAGATGAATGGATGGATGAACAGATGAATGGACGGATGGATGAATGGATGAATAGATGGACGGATGGAATGAGTGCCTGCCGACATCACAGCTAATTCATGTGCTGTGCTGGCAGAGCCAACCGGCCTCATCGAGGACACTGTGGGTGGATTGGGAGACACTTCAGTCCTGTGTGGTCTTTCATAAAAGCCCAACACAACCTGACATATAAAACCGTGCCAACACCTTCTAAACATAGTGTTATTGTGTTTCTTCCACCTGCAGGATCAATATGTCTTTATCTCACATGTGGGGGTAAACCAATGGGTGGGAGGGCAGCAGCAGGATTTTGATTACATTGTTAGGGAATTAAGAATTTGTGTCATCGCTTGACAATGCATGGGATATAAAAGGAAATGTAAATTTAAGCTTTAAAAAATATATGTATTTTCAGTCCAATACATTGCACACAAATCTATTTTTATCACAATAAACATACAGGGCCATTCACTCTGTGGTACCCTGTGAACTGTCTTTTCAAAAGTTTGCACAAATATCAGGTTCTGGTTTACTTTTATTTTAAATAACAAATTTATACCATTTATTTACAATGTGTTTAATAACCCAAGGTCAATAAAAAGGTCAAAAAACTTGAGAACAAGAACAATCTGAAAATATTACAAGGTAATTCTGGACCTTTTTAACACTCAATAGGTTTCTCCATAGGACAATCATCTGTATACGTTACTCTCAAACATAATGGGCATCTATAAGCAAAAATTTCTTTAAATCAACAGTTGTAGCATTCGATACAGCCCGAGACTGAAAAGAGGCTTGTAAAACGTACAAAAATATTAACTATTGACTATTGACTATCTCCACAATCATCCTTTTGGTCGGTATATATGTTAATCATAAAATTAATAAGGGATAAAACCGTATCCAAAGTTTATCACCTTTACCCCGAAAGTTCCCTGTTCACAGAAGGTCTATTGAAATGTACGGCATCTTTGTCATGGATATTATATTTCTTGAATCTCTTTGATAAACCTGTTTTATTGAATGTAGATTGGAGCCTTTTTGGTCCTGTAGCTGAAAACTTTGAGTTCAACTTACACTCTGATATGTTTCCTGACCAGTTTCCAGTTACTCACATCCTCTCTGCAGCTGACCCTTGATGTGATGGGAGACGAGAAATGATCAGATGAGTCAACCCTGGACGTATAAATGTATTATTCCTACGATTAATTGGAAGAAAACGACCAAAACACTCCCCACTAATTTCTCCATAGGTCTGTTTGGCTCTGACTGTGAGTCTAATGACGAAGGCAGCGACCTACTGACGTCTCAAGCCCCTGATTGAATGATGCCCCCCTCCTGCTCGGTGAGAAACATCCAGGTGTATAAAACAGGCGCGGAGCCACAGACCGAGCAGAAGGAGACAGTCAGGAAACAACGGATCATCAGTGGACATACAGTGAGATCAGGACTTTGGAGGAAGAGCCAAACGCAGACTACTGTCTCCAGAGCACATGTAAGATTTCATTTTTACATTCAAGCTATTTTTTTGTTGTTGATTGAATTGAGACAGTGCGTCCACTTGATCTCCGTTTTTTGTCGTTTTGAACTTTTTACGCGCTCCAAACGGGTTTTGGATGAGAATTTAAAAACGAATGTTGCTTAGTTTTATGTCGATTAAATAGCTCGTTGTAATTTAAGCAGCATTTTTTACTTACAAACTTTGTATTTTGGTCTTTGGCGGCAGCTAAATTGCAGCGTCTCAAAGGAAGATCTCGAACCATTCTCTCCGCGCTCTGCGTAATTACGCATTGGTATTTGTCTTTCCTCTTTCAGAATTCACAGTAAATCGAGAAGTTTGCCAAAGATCAATGTTCTAAACGTTCTTAGCGTGAAATCGGTTTCGTTTCTTTCAACGACGTAGCGATTGGTAAAGGATTCAAAGATCTTTATTATTAAAACCTTTACTAACCTGGGAAAACGCATATTTCCACAAGTTCATTTATTCCTTGTTAAAGTGGAACACCTTAAAGCTCGATGCGTTTAAAAATGAGGCAACAGAGTTGCAGTATCTACGAAGTGTGATAGAATATTTAGTCCGGGACCGTGCCGTGCGTAATTACGCATTGGATTATTTTCTGAGTTCAGACATCAGCGCCATCGAGGAAGTTTGAATCTATTTCCAAACGGCTCCTCGCGTCTAAACCCCTCTTCCTTTCTGCTGCAGAGCAAATCACCAGCTGTTTTACGACTTGCCTGTTGTTAGATAATGTATAAAAGCCACAGTGTTCGTGGGGAGAGGAAAGTGTCAGATCTTCTTTCCCATCGATTGAAAGGACCTGGAATGCTCATCGTGTTCATGTTGGAGGGAGAATAACCAGTCAACGTTTCCACCCTCAGGTGTAAAGCGATGTTACAACGGACCGGCCCCCAGCTGCTTCTCTTAATAGCCCTATGCAGTGTGTTGTACTCCCGGACTCTGAGTCTGCCCTACACATCCATGAGGTGAGGGCAAACCTGTGTTCTTTCTACCAACTGAAACATCCAGCGCTTTAAAATCAGACATGCGGATGGATTTGACTCCTGCTCCGGTTCATTCAAACGGCTAATTCTGCTTTTTAAATACTTGTTGTCATCACTAATGTCAGAAATATCAATTTTTTTAATTATTCTCGTGATGATGCCAAAGCATTTCACTTTCTGTAATCTGTCTATAATCTATTTAAAATTATGTAAAAGAGATTGTTAATACAGGTAATTACCTGTTCTTGTATCTAAATATAAAATAAACCTGCTAAGACTTTATATGTAATCAGTAGAATTAGATGATTAAGTACAAAAGTCTCCTGCGTAAAAACCAAACCTCCTTTTTAGTCCGATTATAAACCAGAACATCCACAGAACTGGAGCCGGTGCGCGTCCATTCCGCATCTGCAGCTGTTGTAATCCATCGAATGTGCTCAGACTCTAATGCAGCTACTGTCCTGTGATGCTGTACAGACCGACGAGACACGCAGACGGTCTGTTCACCAGCGGATACAGCAAGCTCCTGGGGCAGCTCTCAGCGCGGAGGTACCTGGAGTCTCTGATCGGAAAGCGTGTCAGGTAGGTGACCTTACCCCGTCCGCAGAGCTCCGGAGGGCGGAGGGAGACACGGGCAGGCAGGGGACGAGGCTGGATTTAGCTTTTGGAGTCGAGCGTAAAAGCAAAACCTCGAGTTGGGTTTATTGATTTATTGGCTGATTTTTGACCTTTAATCGCTACATCAGATTTTTAGATTAAAGTTAATCATGTTTGGAATATTTGGATATTGTCAAATTCCAAGTCCAAGCTTCAAAAATTGAATTCATTTGACCTCATAATCCCGGAGTAGAAGATCATTTAGAGGCTTCAGAGATATAATCAGATCCATAAAGCCAACTTCAGCCTCCTCCTCTTATAACACTGATGACGTCAATCTGAATGCATACTGCTGAATTCATGTGGAGTTTGACTTGGTGGATAATTGTTATAGGAACAAAATGCACAATGATTTATAAAAGTATAGTTGACACAGTGATATATATGAGGCATTTTGCATTGTTGTGGAACAATGAAAAGGTATATTGGCTATACTTTTTGTATAGCCAATATTCACAAATTCCAATTAGCTTCATAGGGTTTAATAATCTGTACAAGTCGCAGAATCCTCCGTCCTTGACCTTCCATAAACGGTGAAGAACAACTTTTAACAGGGTTAAAAACGATTCTATCAAAACATTGCAAAAATTTGCTTGATGAACTGTCACAAAGTTTGTGATAAAGCAAATGTTAAAAATCTGATTTGATTCTCCAAATTTCATTAACAGCATTTTTAGTTCCTGTATTGTGTTTGATTAAAACCACATTTAGAAACTTTTAAATCTGTCGTCCATAAATAATGAAAATGTAAGTTTCGCTGTAGGAAAGAGTTTAGGTTTTGTCTTTACTGTTTAGTATCAGACGAGAGAGAACCTGACATTTACAATGAAAGGACCCGACCTGCTTGATGATGCATTTTGTAATCGACCAAACATTTTTAAAGGTTAATTTATACCATTACTGCGTCATTACATGTTTTTTTTATACAGCCAGGAGGGACACACACATACACACACACACACACTCACACACACACACACACACACACACACACACACATATACACAAAAACACGATGAATCACGTCTTGATCTGCACTGACTTGTTCGCCCTCTGACCCGCGGTGACACTCATACCTTCACTCTTCTCTTTCCTCCTCCTGATCTCTCCTCTGTGCAGTGACGAGCTGATGGAGGAGCCAGTCAAGCGTCACTCAGACGCCATCTTTACAGACAACTACAGCCGCTTCCGCAAACAGATGGCCGTCAAGAAATACCTGAACTCAGTCTTAACGGGGAAGAGAAGGTACGAGTCCTCCTGAGACCTTTATCTGTGAAACGTGGTATCACTCAGTAACAATTTGATGACTGTAAGTAAATAACTTCCACCTGCAAATGTATAATAGCTCAGGCATCACCTGAAGTTACTGGCATAACCATGTCTTTGCCTAAAAATATCATTCTAAATCATTAGAAACCTGTGCAAAGCTTATCAGATATGGTAAATTATCTGTCTTCATGGTCGACGTCTCCTTTAAAATTCATCCTGAGAGCAATTTTAATGTATATATGAGAATGAATGAAGGTAAATGGTCCATGATTTTAAAATAATTGGTCATTGGATATACTGATTCTGCAGAAAATGCAGATATACAGTTTATAGTAATGTATGTTTGAGTGATTTAAGCCTGTGAGGCATTTCTTTACGCTTCCTGATTGTTTGAGATACTTTTCAAAGTTTTGCTTCAAGTTAAACAATGTGGATCAAATCTGTTGGTCTGCTCACAGCCTGGAGGACCCTGGAGCCAGCGACGTGGAAGAGTCCAGGGACGAACCCAACACCTTCCAGGAGAGCTACGACGATATCAATGTAGATCACCTCCTAAACAACTTTCAACTGGTAGGTGCTGACACAGACACACACTAACTGTTCTTTAGAGAAGTCACAGAAAAACCTTTACATCACATCCATTACAGGTCCTCAATCGGAAACTCAGATTTCTCCTCATAAAGAACATAAACACATTAATATCCACATACATTATAAGAAGTAAACTAACTTATGAGGACACACTAACATTTGTACAATCCTGAATAAGTAAATCTCTTCTCAGTCAGAGATTTGTTCCAGATGAATAACGTCTCTTCTCTTCTTTCCCTGTAGCCACTTTGAGGAGGGGCCTGCGTTGAACACCTCAGCTCATCCTCATGAAACCGCCCATTCCAAAAAAACAGCACCGTGTTAATCCAAAGGACAGTCAAAGTCAAATGAACCAACGATGATGTGTTTCTCTATCTATCCATCCACACCGTACATGTTTACACTGTATATACACAGTATATATATATACACACAATACTAATCAAGCAAGATTTATGGCTCAGTGAGTTCTTTTGGGGGGCCGAACAGTTTGGTCAATCAGCGTTTGAAGATGGCTTCCGGTGACAATTCACATGAGCAGCAGGACCACAGTTTACTTTATTTCTCAGATCAACTTTGTCCCATTGACTTTCAAAGGAAACATTTGTGCCCTGATAGATTTTGTTAGGAATCAACGTCTTGTTAAAACCAAGGAGGGAATCTGTTCCGTTAACTTTCAGTCAATCATTTGAATGTCAGTAGAGCAGCGATTAGTTCTGATAGTTCACCTTTACTATTGATTTTCAGTTGACCTACTGTTACCTTTCGTTTAATGCTCGACCAACATTAGTTTAAATAGGAAAACAATATTTAATTCATATGAATTCTCGTGCATAAAAGTTCCATTAACTTTCAATGGAGGACAACATGTCCAGTTCCTCCTCAATGGGACACTTCAAAATGAATTATTGACTCCAACTGGAGCACGGCCCCATCAAAAGTATAGTTATTTAAAACATGAATGTAATATTTGTCACTTTTCGTTTCAAGATTATTGTTTGACTATAACTTTTAATGGAAATAGTTCCTGAGAGTAATTTTAAAGGAATAAATGTTCCAATAAACTTGAGTGAAACTAGTTTGACCTGTTGAAGTTTAATTTGTAATGAAACTTCTGTCCGACTGATTCTCAACATCACTGATTTCGGTCGGGCACTAGTCCAATTAATATTTAATGAATACTTGTACAACTCTATTTTATTGGAAAAGCTGCTCTGCAACCGATTGTATCACCGACTGAAACAGATCCACGGCCCAATTTACTCTTAATATGATTATAAGACTTTTTTTATTATCCATTGACTTTCAATGGAGCCCTAAAAATCTTCATTACGTTTCATATCTGTCACCTTGTTTTAAAGATAAGTGTTACAATGGACAAATTTGATTGATTTGAGATTTTGGTCAAATTTAACCGATTGACATCTGACCTGTTGAACTTCATTGGAACATTGTTTTTATTTATTTCATCTATTTTCAGGGCACTGATCGAAAACAACTGTCCAATTAACTTTAAATAGAACATCTGTATGATTGGGTTCTGATTCATTTTCTGCCAACTAAACTTTCAATACAGAACCATTACTTTTCAGTCAAATTTCAAACTTACATCATCTACATATACAGTAATTACAACGGAGCATTTGATTGATGCATTGGGATGTTAAAAAAAATGTTTAAAATGTAATGTACTATGACACACAGGGCAATTAAATGGGACATCTGTCATGTTAAATGTTCCATTCATTTTCAATGGTGCAATCATGATCTAAATGCTGAGTTGGTTGTGTTAGAGGATCCAAATGTGGTTATTTGTTTTTCAAAAATAGATACAGGAGGAAGGAGGACACATTTTCAATGGACACAGATGCATATAATCACTTTATACTATCCACTATGTAGAGCAAAGAAGTTATAACTGTGCATAGACCTGCCTGTAGCGCATATAGTGATGTACACCACTCACCAAATAAAAGATGTTGGTTTATTTTTCAAAGCTGAGTTGTTTTGTCTGGCTGATTGTTTGACGATTTCAGTAGTTTGAGGTTTATGTCGGCGATGGACAGTTTCCAAAATATGGAAATGAAACAAATGACCATCACTTGTAGACGTTATACTCAGTGACACTGAGATGAAAACATCTGGGTCCCTGCTGAATGCGTTAATTCGGTCTTAAATACCTCTATTAATCTAAGAAACTGAGTCCGACCTCTTAGCAGCTTCTCCAGGGCTCGAAAAGCAGTTCTGAGATCTACAGAAAAGTTTGGTTTGAATATCTCTTTCGGAAGGATCCATATATCCCATTCAGACACATGATGAGTGTGGATGAATCTGATAGACCGTTAAGCTGGAGAGGTTGTGGAGCTGGAAGCTTTAGAGCAATCCACTGAACTTCAGGACTCAGACTTCTCTTCATTTGAAAGGAAATTGATTGTTGTGGGTGTTTGGTCTTGAAACTGAAGGTCTCCTGCTTGATGAAGGGATCCTTGTTTGTTTGATTCCCTTTGTTTAGACGTTCGATAAAATGGTCTTTGAGGAAAATGAGGGAGAAGGAGAAGTGAGCCGGATAACTTCAGCACCACGGACAGCGACACTCAGTTGCGTATTGACTTGGTTTTAACAAAGACATTTATGGTTGTGAAACAATTCCTCAAAGATCTGCACCAGTTTTCAGTCTTAAAAGCAGTATTCATTCATAAGGGCTTTTTGATAAATTTACAGAACCCAGATCAGACCATCATCTGAGTCATGTTCATTTAAAACAACAGTTGCCCATTGTTTTAGGAGCTGTTTTCGCCTTTAATAAAAACAAATGACTGTACATAATTCAATCTATTGAATGAAAACTCTCAGTACGATTAGAACATGAATAATAACATTAAACTACATTAAAGCCTTTATTGTAGCCTTCAGAATACATTTCCTGTTACACCTTTCAATCGGATTCAGCCAGTTTTCATGGTTTCAGACGGTTGTGAGGATGTTTAAAGGTCTGAATGTAGAAATGTAGAATTCCGACTCAGGCTACAGATGAACCCGTTATATTCTCAGTTGTTGTAGCAGCGTTCCAATTCTCTTTCCTCCAAACAAATACTTTCCAGCAGTAAAGTTAATCGCTCGCTCTTCCTGCTGTGACTCACTTTGTTTACATGTGTCAAAATGGCAGCGGATATTTGACTCATAAATGTCATAAGCAATGTTCTGCAGGGCTGCACCAGGACCAGCTCGTCCTATAATCCTATAATTAGATGCAAATGTGTCAGTCTGCGCGGATGACATATTTAAAGGAATGTGCTGATTCAGCATAATATCGCTTTCAATCAGATGGCTTGTGTGGTAAAATAAAATAAAATAATTTTTGCATATTTGTTAAGGCAGAGGAATGTTTGGGCTAAAATCATTTGATACTTCATTTTGAAGAAACCTCCCTCTAGTTTCAGAAACAAATAGTGTTGCCACATCCAGTCCTGAATATAAAGATTGCAAAACAAAAGTACAGTCATACATTATAATAGCAGGTCATAACATGATTAAACCTTATATGTTCAAAGACTATGAGTTATTATCACATATGTGTGTCTATGTCTGTGTGCACATTTAATTGACTGTTCCAGAGTGAGGCAGATAGATGTGTCGTCTGGTCAATGTTTGTGTATGTGTGTGTGTGTGTGTGTGTGTGTGTGTGTCCAGGACATTTGTGTGATTACAGCCTGTTTTGTGGAGCGGCTTCATTCATTAACTCTCCTCACTGCTCTGATCTTAATGGACCAAACGGAGTAAAAATAGAGAAAGTGCTGCAACCTTTTATCACCACAGGATGTGTGTATGAGTGTGTGTATGTGTGTATGTGTGTGTGTGTGTGTGTGTGTGTGTGTGTGTGAATCTAGGCTCTGTATTCCTTATATTGGTTATGACAACGTTGCCTAACCCCCCCCCCACCATTTTTGTCCCAAACAGATGATAATGAACTTCATGTTCTCTCAGTCTGAATACTTGATTCACTTCCTGCTCCCCCCCCCCACCCCCTCGTTTCCCTGGAGGTGATGGAGTGACAGCTTCATTTCAGGGCTTTTACAGTTCAGCTTTGGTGACATGCGGCTGATCGGCATGTGGACGTCACTGTGTATCAGGATCACTGTCAACCTGACACACACACACAGACACACACATAAAGGGTCACATGGTCCGGAAGTTGCCCTGTCATACCCCACCCACCCTCTTCTCTCCTTGGGCACAAATGAGCTGTTTGTGCAAAATAAACAGAAAAAGCGTGAACTTCAAATGCTGAGCAGATAAAAACCAAGACAGACAAAGATTTCCAGCTTTTCTTTCAGGAAAATGTTGATGCAAGTTGCTCTAAAGGCCTCAACCGCACAGGAGGTGTCACTGTTCCAGGCTCCATTGTGCACCAATTTGTTAACACACACACACGGAGTGAGACGTGGAAGCCCTTTTACAATTAGCAGCCGGTCTCACTGTGCTGGAGGTGTGTGTCGCTGCAGCAGCCGATCGATAAATCTGCCAGATAAATGATCCTGAGTCTCTGAGGGAGTGAAAGGCCACAGCACAGATTAATCAGCCACAGTGACATCAGCGGCTCTGACGTGTTACCAAATAGTCCATTTAGTTCCATCAGCGAGACACTTTCTCACATGTTGTCGGTGGAAACCTGCTGCTTCTCTCGCTTTCACATCAACACACGTATCTTTTGTGTTGTTTTTTTAAAGTCGACAAAGCAGTCACGTATCGTCATTTGTGTCTTTATCGACCTTATGATTCAAGTGCTTTAAAATGACATAAGTTTATATTTGACACTTTGCAAATACAAGTGAATAAATGTACTGAATTGACGAAGAGGAGGTTTGTTTACAGGATTTTTAAATGTAGCTGCTGTGGACAAAAACAAGACAATGTGAAAACAAGGGGCATCTTTATTATATGATTACATTACATCAGTAATTATGTTACTGTTCCTCCCTGGATGACAATCGAAATCTAACATAGCTGTTTGTTGTCTTCTTCTGCTGCATGAGCAAGCACCAGGAGCTAATACCCAGTTGTTCATATTTCAAATTCAGCAAAAGACATAAAATTATCTGCTCAGGTTTATAAAATGTTTGAAAATAAGTAAATTAAACAAGACGATGGAGATCGATGAACCAGAAAGAATAAATAAATTATAGACCCGAGAAATGCCTGTGAATCATCACTCACATATCAGCATTTCAGTTTGTGCGTCTTATATCAACTCTTTTCAGAATCAGAATCAGAATCAGGTGTTTATTGCCAAGTAGGTTTACACCTACCTGGAATTTGCTCTGGTTATTGGTGCATACAATTTACATAAAAACACAATAAATACAGCACACATAGGAAAAACAATAAAAAACAATATATAAAATACAAAATACAAAAAATAAAAGATATAAAAAGTAAAGTGAAATGCAAAATGCAAACAGAAGAACAGTTTTGTAATACACAATTCACACGAAAAAAACAAGCATTGATCTAATTTTACGTAAAGAAATATGATTTCCTTTATTCAAGTTCTAGATATTTGGTTGTATTTGTATTTTCTTTTTTATATAGCTATTTATAATAAATGTTATAAACTGTAAACTGTTTTATTGTGATTGTTGTGTAACAAATGGGTAACGGGGCAGAATCCCACATGCATTTCATTATGTGCTCTGTCCTAACTAGTAAACACAGGAAACTGGAAAGTATTTTAATTTGCACATGAAGCTCAGATGCAATAATTGGAGCGAGAAACAAGTGAATCCTGGTCCATGGAATTTAAACAGTGTTTTCTGTGGAGCTCTAACAAGCAGCCACAGCAGCCAGCGGGAGGCATCAGGCCTTTCTCTGTTAACTCTACACACTGTGCTGCAGTCTGAGAGTTGTCCTGAGATCTGTCCACGTCACGGGACATCCGGCTGAACAGGGATCATCCCCACGCAGCGGCTGACACACGCACCAGAGTTGACGGATGTTTACATGTGTCATCACGAGACACCAAAGAGCAGCTCAGCCACGGGAGGGACAGGCGGGAGACAAATGGGTCACGCTGCAAATGTCAGAGGTAACAGTGGAATGTCAGTGATGCTATTCGCAGCTTCTTCTCTCCGCTAAACAAGTGATGACTGTTCTTTTAAGGGGAAAGTGGCAGAGGCCATTCTTTATCCTGAGAGGAATCTCCCAAAAGCTGGTGAGTGTTTTAGATTCTTCCTGAAGACAAATTCCGATGTGTCAGAACCTCAGGAGGCGCAGCTCACAGGGCATCACACCCGAGTGTCAACGACCTTTAAGAGATAATAAGGATGTAACTTAAGAACTTTAAGGTTTTTACAATGATTTACTGTAAGAAAACTCTGGGTCTCCTATACTCTGCTTGTGAAACATTAAAACTGTTTTCAGTGTCTCATTTTTTTCACAGAACACAAAAATTCCCTTGAATTACCCCAAGCTGCAGCTCATTGTACTCACTCAGCGATCTGCACTGGATTTGTTTCATCAAGATCCATGAATTTTTCCCTTGGAAATGTCGAAAAAACGTCATTTTATTTGAATTCAACATTTAGATCGAATCTCCAACACAATTTAATTTGAAGGATCTTTATCTGGAGGAATTTATTGATCTTACCACGAGAAAGAGACAAAATAGAACAACTCACATGGATTATATGAGAGGTCTCAAATGACAGTAGTTCAGACAGTGAATACAAATACGCAAATTTGTAAAGTTATCTGCAATTAAATGGAAATAAAAGTAAACCAGGTAAAATATATGTATACTTGTACTTTTGTTTATAAAATATGTTGATGCATGCAAGCTTCAATACACAATGTGATGAATTATAGTTCATGAAGTACTTCAGGCAGTAGCCACCTTCTGTACTTAATATATTTCTAGAACATTCTATGCATTGGGTTATACATTACCTAAAATCTTCTCAACTTTAGTTATCATGAGATAATTGTATCTAGGATTCAATATATGACTTTATTGAGGCTGAAAGAGAAACTGGCTCATATCTGATTAAATCTCTGATGTCGATGGCTTTTTTCTGCGGCTGCAATAAAACTGATCGGTCAAAACCTGATCAACACTGCCATCTAGTGAAATAAATGAGACCTCTGCTTTTACTTTGTAGAGATAAAGTTTGTAGATGTCTGATAAAACTAATAGGAACAGGTCATTTTAAATATTATATTCAGCGTTACATGGTGAAATCGTTAATTCAAGGTATTGGTAAGGGAAGCTATACACTTCAAATATTTGCTTTGCTCATTATTCTTTTGTTCTGGGCAATGTTAACTTTATAGAACAATTCTTACCAGCTAATCACCTTTCCATGGTAAATTAAAACCCATATCTGACTGAATATCTGGTTTCAGCTCTCGGTCAAATAAAGAAACACAGGAAAACTGTTAAAATTTTATGAAAGGTCTATTTACAGAAAATATTTCCTGTCATTTATTTAAAAGAAAATATATAAACATACACACGGTCTAAAAGTGACGATACATTACATTTACATCCATTTCAATTTAAAAACATGATTAAAATGTTACAATAGAAAGCATATCAAGCTCCATTTCTTTCTTTTTTGGCATCAGATTTGTCAGTCGCTCACAGACGACCACAGTTTTAGCCAGATGACACTTCTCTGGTTGATTGTCCCAGTTGTCTTGTAAACAAGTGCTTCACTCAGTGGATTCAGTTGTGTAGAGCCACGGCTCTGTGTAATACTATATGGTGCTCGTACAGAAGCCACTTCCAGGCTCCCAGGCTGTACTTCAGTCAGTCCTGAAACACTGGCAGTGCATAGAAACAGTCCCCCCCCCAAAATTAAAACTGTCCGTGCATAAAACTCAGTAAACCTGTCACAGGCGTCTGACGTTCCTCTTGCTGCGGGCACTACCCGGTAGGACCGGGGTCGCCCTGGAGGTGACGAAGTGGGACCTGGAATCCACCGTCCGGCAGGGCGTCGAGCCGTGGAAAGTCTCTTGGCAGCAGGTGCAGAAGTCAAAGAGACAGTTGAGACGTGTGCACGTTGCCCGCTGGATCTCTGCGGAGTGTGTCGCTGGTGAACCGCAGCGCTTACAGCAACGCAGAGACTCGTGCTGCTTCAGGCTTCTGGCCGCCTGGACAGGGGAACAGGAACATGATTGTTAGGGCTTGAAATTAAAACAATGAGCTGCAGATGGCTGTATTCCCCGTAGCTTTAAATGTATTGTTAACACAACTGTATTTAAAAGCAATAGCACATCAAAGCTATTACGTCACCCTTTATACCAGGTTATCTATTAACAGACAAATAGGAAAGTGATCAGCAACCAGTCAAGTTGTTTTTCAATCCAAAGAAAACATATTGGCCCCCCCAGCTCTAAAAGGCATTTTCTGCAATTCCTCTTCTCTGATTACAATAAAGTGAATATATCTGGGTAAGTGTTAGATATCAAATGTCAAACTAAGAAATAAAAGTAGATTTAATCAATAAAAACAATCATCAATTCTAGTCCCTGATATCCAAACTCACCTTTGTGAATTCTGTGAAGCGTGTACATTGGGAATGGGGCGTGCTGCCCTTGTGAGAGGGGGGGATCCGTCTGTGGACCCTGCTACTTGTGGAGGACGAGGATGATGATGATACCGTGCTGGAGGCCCGGGTCTGAATGCAGGACAGCACCACCCTGGACACCCCCACGTCCCTTGTCAGACCAGAGTCATTTTGACTCAAGGAGCTCATTGACTCCTACAAAAAGGAATAAAACAAAGTATGAGAAATGCATTCATGCAACCACAAGCTGGACATACTGTTGTGTAGCTCCATGTATTGTTTAAGAATATGAGGCTTCGTTTAAAAGGTCACACGTTAAGCTAATGGGCTGTGTTCTCATCTGAATGATGACCACTGGTACAAAAATAACTTATTCCTGTAAACCTGTGTTATATTTCTTGTATTTGAGCAGCCATGAGTGTGTGTTGTCTGTATTTCCTCACCCTGAGCGACTCCTCAGTCTGCAGACACCTGTTCGTAGTACTGGTATCCTCACTGATGATTTTCCTCCACGTCCTGCTCACTCTCTTACAGCTGCAAGGTCAGAAAGGGGTAAAGATGTGATGAATATAGGCAAGAAAACAAGTGTGATATAGAATACTATGGTATTGACTTGGTCTCAATGGAACCAGACACACAAATATAGGGATTTCAGCTGAGTCGGGTGTTTTTCTACGTACCTAATGAGGTCCATGTCTCCCAGCAGGGCCAGGATGTTGCTCAGGATACTTCTCATGTTCCTGGACAGCAGGTTTGCAAACATGTCAACGTACTCCCGTCCCATCTTGCCTCCGATCACCCGATCCAAGAGATGGTCCTCGGCCACCTTAGTCACGATGCTCCAGTCGTACCTGAAATACAGGAAAACCAGTGTTATTCCCTTGTTTGCCTTCCTGACAGATACACTGAAACTAAACTGCCCCAGGGACAGTACGAGTCGGCTGTTATGGATTACGAAAGGTATTTGTACTTTCCCGCCATAAACATTAATACATTTGAGGCCCAAGCTAAAATACTTTAGGGTGTAAATCTACCTCTTATTCTTCCGGTAGTTCTTGGCAAGCTCTTCACACACAGCTCGCTGGAACTTCAATATGGGCAGGTTGGGGTCACTGTGACTCTCACAGGGTGTGGACGACAGTATTCTTCTCCTGGGACGATCCACGGGAGTGGAAGCTGCCACCACAGACACCCTGTGACCTGCTTTACATTTGGCGGGGGAGCTTTCTGGTGATATCGTCCTCTCCTGGTGCGTCGCAGAGAGCGACAGCGAGGCTCTGCTTCTCCCCTGGCTGTGGTCATCCTCCTCGTCCCCGTGGTGCTCATCAAGCTGGCTGTTTTGCAGGGACAGGTAACCGCTGTCCTCCAGGCCCTCGTCCAGGGTCCTGTCGTGCTCCCGGCTGCTGCTGTTCTCCTTGTTGTGGACCGGCCTGGTGTCGTTGTTGAGAGAGAACACCACCCTGGTCACTGCTGCAGGTGGGAACTGGGGTTTGATGGGGACGGGCTCCTTCACTGGGGAGGATTTGACGTGTGGCACCTTGGCTACGACAGAAGCCACGTTATCAGCACTCTTCTCCATGTTTGCAGACTCTGGTAGTGTCGTAGCGAGGACACTTCATTGTGGATTTCTTTGGATGAAACCTGCAGGATGTGTGGAGACGCCTGGATGAAGGAGACAAGTGAGGGTTAGACCTCTGACAACATGGCTCCTCACATTGCAAAGCTAACTTAGCTCCCCCTAGCACCAAAGCTAGCTATAAAACAGGTAGAAACCCACACTGAGATGACACCTATACATCTCGACCTCTCTTTAAATGTCCGGGTCCACTCTGGACTGGCTCACGCACTCTGCCGCCAGATGTTTAACCAAACAAACGACGGGTTTTGGCGCGGCGGTGCAGATTTGGCGGAAAGTTAACGGCGGTGACGTTGAATGTGCGGGAGACAGGAAGCCCAAAACATCCTCAAAATCATTTGTCAGTGTTTCCAACATTAGCTCTTTATTGTAATAAAAGCAAAAGACCATTAACGGGACAATGTTTGGATGCATAACGCGTCGGGTAGTAGCCTCCATTTTCGCGCGTACATTAGTTTGCAATAGGAGGGAAGCTTTCTTTACTAGCTCTTCAGTTTTTTAGCTTAACTCAAAGTGTCAGTTGTAAATATGTCGTTAACTTACGAACAGTTAACGTTGGTTTCGTTAGACGACATTCGATTCCCTGTAGCTTTACGCCGGGAGTAAGTAGCGCTAAGCTAGCACGCACCGTCCCTCCCGCTCGCTCGCCACCGTCGACCCCAGCCCGGTTAGTGTGGAGCCTTGTGTTGGGGATGTGAACCGTGTGTCGAGTCGTCTCACCGTGAACTGGTGTCGTTATCCGGTGTAAACCCGAGCTGTTCCCCCGCTGAACCGAGCGGAGATGTGACCTGATGCTCCGCCGCTGAACTGAAGAATCCGCCAGTCGCTGCTGGGCATTTGAAATCCGTGCGTAAAACGCGCCAGCCAATCACAGCGCGGCGGGGTTCGGCCCTTTAAAGCATCGACCAATGGGAGCCGGGGTTGTAGAACAGTGGTAGTGACATCAGCACGCTAATATACGTAGTCCCGCCATGTTTTTTCCCACCAGATATAAAACCTTCAAATCAGGAAGTGACTAATCTTAAACACTTTAGGCTTTATTAGTAAACATTTGAGGAGCTGAATATTAAAATAGGAAACTGTTTTAATCGCTGAAAAGCTTAATAATATCGTCATGGTTCAATTCAATTCATAGTTTTATATAACTTACACTTAAGTATTGCATGTTATGTATTACTCACTGATGCCTATTTTGAGTCTTACTGCTGTAATACAGCAAATTTCCTCATTGTGGGACTTTACATTATCTTATCTTGTCTTAAAATATTCCATTCACCAATGCAGACTAACTCAAAAAGAAATCCTGACACAGATAAATGGAAAAAGCAATAGAAAATGTAGAAACATATTCCATAATGTTCTTTGCCACATGATACATGACGTATCCAAAGGGGACAGGGTCCTTTCTGTCTCGGCTCGGAGCCCGTGGGAACCTTCTTCACTTAGTTGTGAAAAATGCAGAGTCCGTCAATAGTTTGAAGAAGTTTGTTTACAAAAACTCACCTATTTCTTAAGTATTTAAACTTGGTCTATTCCTGATTGTCCCATTGTTTTTGCACTCTGTGAAGTTTTTATTCTTCTATTGTTTGTGTTTTATTCTGTGATTTCCTGTTTTTATCTTAATGTTTGTTTTATACATGCAGCACCTTGTAACTCTGATTTTGAAAGGTGATTTATAAATAACACTTATCTACTCTGTCTCTAAAGTTGTTTTGTCCTTTTGAAAATACTTCCACATCCCTCTCAGTTCAGGACATGGATTCAGTCTCAAAGTTTTTATTGCATTGATACGGTTACAATTAGCACTAAGTACTCATGACTTTATTTTCCTTTACATTGTGCAAAAATGGTTTATGTAATTCATAGTTTCAACTGTTACGTGTTGCATCATCTCCCCTGAGACTGTGAAGTACAGTATGTGTAAATAGAACAATGTATATAATCCTTCATAGTTCTATTTCAGGTCACATCACCTTGTTATTTTGCACAAATAATGTAATTGAAATTAAAGTCCTCCTAAAAGAACATCATTTAATGTTGTATCAGTGACTGGGATTCAAGCAAAGCAAACTCAAAAAGAGCAGACAGAGCTGAATTCTCGTCTGTCAGTAATCCTGCTGTTTGTGGGAAGCAAATGCTAAAAAGCCTGTGAGACACAGGACTGTTTAGTTCACACCTCTTCCCGGAATGTGGGACTCTTTCATTGAAACCTGACAGGGGGCAGTTGGGGGATGTGGCAGTTTGGTTTAGGTCACATTAGCATGTGTGTTTCAATTTAAACTTCTCACTGTTGGATGCATTTTATTTTAGAAAATAGGCAAAGAGGCCAGGGAAGAAATCCACCCTCAACCCAGGACCAGAATCTAATAAGGTGCTTTTTGATATTTAGGTTCAATCCAGGATAATAGGGAGACAAGGAAGTGAAACTGCGGAGGAGATTATAAAACTATCTGAAGTCAGTGTCAGACAGGGACATGGAGACACAGAAAGTGTGAAGCTTGGTTTAGGGGGGTTGACACCTTCTCTGCATACTGCATTATTCTAATGAAATCCTTCCAGGATCGACCCTTGTTTAAATTCAATGTCCAATTTACACATCCACGGAGTCATTTTAGTTACAACTACAGAGCGGGACGGGCACAGCAGGCCACTGACAGCTCAACACTTACTGTGTATTTTATGTGCAAATATCCATCAGCAAAACTGAATATCCACTTGAGTCCTGCATCTCTCCCTTATTCAAACACCTCGTCTTTTAGAGGAGCCCTGAGTTAATGTTTTACTTCTGGCATTCTTGCATATGTTTAAATTTAGCTGTTTTTTTATCGAAATTACCAATTGAAAACCTTTTTATATATCGTTGCCGTTGAAGAAGAATGGGATTCATAACCAATGCAAACACATATATAAAACAGGGAGCTGCGGATTTATAAAATAAGCCATATAAGTTATGGTCTTATATTATTTTCTTTATCTTGTATCATATTCCCTCATATGTATGTCACTCTCCAAGTATGAGTGGGCATGTGAATAGACAGGAACATGGACCTAATTTTAAAAAGGTCGAGAATTATCATATTGTAGGGAAACTGCACATGATCACAAACTGTAGCAGTTACATACCTCCAGTAGATGGCAGTAATGCAACACTGTGGATCGAATCTGCAGCTTAACGCCAGAGACGAAGAAGAAGAATATCCAATATGGCTGCGCCCTTGCGTGAAGTGGTGAAGGAGCAATACTTCTAACAACAACCCTCGTTAGTGACTCGTTTAATAACGTTTCAGACATTCGTGACAGGAAACAGGTTCGTTTTAGTCACCGCAATGTTTCCGATGACAGGGACAACGTGAGAGAAGCGTTCTACAGTTTGTTATCTGACTTGAAGGTCTCTCATTAGATGACGAGGAAACTGTCAGTGAAGTGTTTAGTCCAAAATCTAATGTAAAATCCATTGTTCAATAGAAACAAGCTAATTTACATTTGTTTCTCTGAGTTTCAACTATTCATTTAAAGTGTTTTTTGTTTTTGGAGACTTGAATCTCACCAAATATGAAATATCATTGAAATATAGTTGGTGGAACCTGGACATGTTTCTGTCGTGTTACAGTCAATCTTCAGACTGAATCAGATCGTGCGATGGCTCTCAGAAGAACTGTGACCCTCCTTCTCACAGGAAGTGAGTGTGTCTTCAATAGGTTGGCACATCCTGTTCGAAAATCACCAAACATCCTCAGCCAAACTGTTCGATTCCATCACCACCGATGCAGTGGTGCAAGAACTGTTCACACCGGTGCACCGCTGCTGGGGGCCAGGTTGCTGTCGGTGGAGGAGCTGTTCGCCCGCAGGTCTCTGCAGGAGCACCTGAAGAGGGTGGAGGCAGAGTACAGTGAATGTCTGACAGTAGTGAACCACAGTGCGATGGAGGAGCGGTGCAGCGAGGAGGAGCTGAGGGCCAAGAGGAGCAGAGTGTCGCTGCTGGCTCCTCTCGTCCAGAGCATCAGGGAGCTGGACACCAAACACAAAGAGATCACAGAGACAGAGGCGCTGCTGAGAGGTGAGACAGCTCTGCTGCAGCCACACAGGGACAGTTCACAGATTGAATGAAGGGGTTGGACAAACTGTCTCAATCTGAACTCAATTCAAGGCTGGGGTTATCAATGTCAGATAGGAAGCACACAGAAAATGTACCTACACAGTAAATGTAGTCCCCGTCTGAACTACCAATTTCAATATTAGTCATTAACGAAAGTATTAAAGGAGAGGGCGCACTCACAAACCTTTTAATTAATGTAAACATTTAGGTAATTTTTGACAATTTCCGTTTTTGCTTCTCCTGAAAGATGAAGACCCTGAACTTCAAGAGCTGGCGGAGCTGGAAAGAGACGGCTGCTTGCAAGATATTCAAGCCCTTAGACAAAAGGTAGAAGTGAGACGTTTCAGTTCAGTGACCTCGTAAATAAACATGGTCACTAATGTTAAGTCATTAGCTATCTGAATGTTTCCATTTGCTGCTTCACCGTTCAGATCCTGGATCTGTTGATCCCTGAGGAGGAGGCTGATCTGAGTGACCTCATACTGGAGGTCACAGCTGGTGTTGGGGGTCAGGAGGCCATGCTGTTCACTAATGAGGTGTGGAAATAATTATAAGTACCTGAAGAGTAAATAAATAGCAAAAATCATTAAAATAGATAAAATACTAACATATTCTGTGTATTTGCCTGGTCTCTTCTCCTCTGAAGGTGTTTGACATGTACCACGGCTTCGCTCAGCATAACGGCTGGTCCTTTGATGTCCTGGAGCACATGACCAGCGAGATAGGTCAGTGATCAGCTCAATTTAAACATAACAAACGATTCCTTACGCATTTAGTTTTCACTTCCAAGATATGGTTTGGAAAACAAAAACTAGTTGAATAAATAAAAACTAATATCAGCAATATTCAGCATATCGTGTATATATTGATATCCTATAAACTGATAGCTTATTTTAAAGTATGAAATTACTAAATCTCATGTCCACCAGTTTGCAGTGAGACTCTAAAGAATCACCTCTATCATGAATTAGTGACTAACATTCCAGTACTGGTTTTCTTTACTCTCCTCATCCAGGGGGACTACGTCACGCCTCGGCCAGTATCAGCGGCCCCGAGAGCTACAAGAGATTGAAGTTCGAAGGAGGAGTCCATCGAGTGCAGAGGATTCCCAAGACTGAGAAACAGGGTCGAATGCACACCAGCACCATGACTGTGGCTGTACTCCCCCAACCCACAGAGGTACTGTTTAACAGGAAGGATGGATGCCACATTAAAAACATGTTATCTTACAGGAATCATTGCAGTAAAAAAGTGATGAATCATTAAGGTAGCAAAAGTTGTTTTGTTGAGATGGGAGTATTTTTTTATATTTTGGCAGATAGTGCTGGTTCTATGTTAGTCAATCAGAAACAATCTACAAAAATAAGTATATAAGTCTTATTTTAGGTTTAATTTTGGGAAGTTTTCCTAATTTGTTATAATAGAGTGCCGGTTCTAATGGTTCTTATATATTCACCATGCAGCCAGGTTGATGAGAGTTGTACTCTTCTGCTTCTGCTTATTTAGACGCAAGTAAATATTGGTCTCCGTGTTCTTTTCAGATCTCTTTCACAATAAACCCGAAGGACCTGCGGATAGATACTATGAGGGCCAGCGGAGCTGGAGGCCAAAGCGTCAACACAACAGACAGTGCTGTCAGAATAGTTCATCTGCCGACAGGTAAAACAACTTGTATTGGACGTGTTATAATGTTGTTGGACTTTTGTCTTCATACACATACGAAAGGTACCCAATGAATCCCCTGACACTTGAAGCTATGATGCTGTTAATAAATGTATTTCATAGACAGTGAAATACCAAGAAAACAGCAAAATATCTAATTTTTTAACTTGTAGACGTCAAGCTCTGATTGGTGCACACAAATTCACCTCAATTGAGCCCTGCCACATAAATTAAAAAACTAACCAAACAAAATTGTTTGTTAGGCGTGGTCGCAGAGTGTCAGCAGGAACGGTCCCAGCTGAAGAACAAGGAGAAAGCCATGAAGGCCCTGAGAGCGAAGCTGTACAGCAGGAAGCTGGAGGAGGTGACCAGCAAACGCTACAACCAGCGTAAAGTACAGGTGAAGACAGTGGGATAAATATAATGGGATCTACCAGTGGAAACTTCAATCAATTTAAAATACAGTTGTACACTGATGAATGATTCCCTTTCTGAACATTTGTTTAAAGTTTGTAGCATGTTGTGATCAATAAAATGTTATTAACCAGCCAAACAAATATATGAATACATTGTAAAAAGCAATGTTGTGTCTTGTCTGCTAAAAAGTGTGAATAATAATCCGTCTAAAAGAAAAGACAGCAAAGCAAAAACAAAGCATTGAAGAAGTTTATGTCAACAAATGGACCAAACAGTTATTGATTGTTTTCTCTTCCTCCAGATTGGCACCAAAGGCCGATCGGAGAAGATTCGGACCTACAACTTTGCCCAGGACCGAATCACAGACCACCGGATCGGCATGACCGTGCACGACGTCAAGAGCTTCCTGCTGGGAGAGGAGCTGCTGGACGAGATGAACTATTCACTGCAGGAGTTCTCCAACCAGGAGACGCTCATGGAACTGCTGGGAGAGAACGACCAGGGGGGCTCATGAGTTTGTCTCAGAGGAAGAGCGATTTTGTGGAGAGGTTCTTTCTACATGAATACAATATATGTCAATTGTAGGTTGTTGTTGTGCGTCAAATTCTGCTGTGGAAACCACAAGTAAAAGGACCAAGATGGGGACCAAGTCTCAAAGCTTGTGCCCATCCAGAGTTACAAATATGGTGATTTTCTTTTATACACATGGAGATACAGGAATCCATTTATACGCATTTATGTAAACACACCTATAAGTGGTAAATTAAGTGACTGCACTATGGACTGGCTCGGCACATGTTCTCCTGAGAACTTTCTAAAATTGGTTCATGTTGTATTTTTATGTCGCAACATATTTTTGACAGATTTCCTCAATATTTGGTGGAAGGATGTATTATGTGCGTTTGTTTGTATAAAAATACAGCTCAGTGAATTTAAATGTGATATCATATAGGGGGTATGGCTTAGTAGGCTACTTACTTGCTATAAAATACTTCATTAAACAACAATTTATGTTTTTGTATAGACTTTAAGTGGATAAGAATAAAAGTGACATGCTTTTCATTTGAAAAAGGAGTTTCCCTGTTGTTTTTCACTCATCTCCCTCCATTATTATCGTCATATTACTGATTATTTGTTTATAAACCGTTTCCATGTGACATATCTCTATATTTTTTAATTTAATTTTAACACCACCTTGTTCCAGAACACCTAAGCGTGGTTGTGACATATTGTCTTTCATTGTAAAATGTATTTTTTAATGCTGTATAGATAAAACTTATTATTATTATTGAATATTGGTTTGTTTCATTTATCATAAAAACTACATCACCCACAATGCCCGCAGGTTGATGAATCGAGAGTGGTTGTCATCGCTCCTCTCTCCCACCACCCTCCCGGACCACTCTTCCCCCAAGCGGCCGCATCCTGCCCCCGGCCGCCAGCTCTGGAGCTACCGTTAGCAAGCGGAGAACAAGGGAGAAGGAAGTCCTTGTTTCCAGTGGAATATCCCCGCGTCATGTCGCTCGGCTAAATCGTTTGGTCCTCGGTGGGTGAAGATGAAATCACAGCTCCTCCGTGTCAACGCGTCTCCTGGAAGACACGTCCCCCCGCGCGAAGTCCGCCTTTTCAGCCCGACCTCGGTTAGCGAGTCCGTCCGTCCTGCCAAGCGAGAGGCTCCGCTGTCCTCCGCCGCCGCTGGAGCTCTGTGAGACGGGGAGGCTCCGGACAAAGCCCGTCAGATGTTGGACGGTGGGAACACATCCTCGGACCCGACGCGATTTGAAACCCGGCTGTGGAGCTGAATTGTTAAAAAATCCGTCGTGGGAAGCGCCGGGAAAAACCAAGGTGGAGGACCGAGGTCTATTTTCAGAGAGGGCGAGAGCTCGGATCTCTCACCGGGGGAAAGGAGCCGAGGAGCGGGGGGTGTGAGGAGGAGGGAGACCCGCAGAGAAGAAGGGACGTAGCGGGAGGAAACTGCCGCTGCCAGTGATGGCCAACGAGCCGATCATCCTAAACGTCTATGATATGGTAGGTGGAAAGGTGCCAGTGGTTTTTTATGATTAATTATTGGCTACTTTATCAAAGGACAATGGTTCAGTGTTGTTTTGGCGTAGCCATACCAACGATCCCCGGGCGTTACGACAAACTCCATGATAAAAAACAGGTGATTTTAAAGCTGAATTCGTTTTCAGCAGAGGTATAAAGAATAAACTTAAAGACTGAAGCCTATTTACCAATGAACCTATATCAATCATTATTTCGGCCTTTACCCGTGACGTATAACTCGGCTAAATTTCATTTGATTTCCCATTGGTTCACCTGTTCTTTTCTCAGCAGAACACACAATGGGACCTGGCAGCGAGGAGCTGAATCAGCAGCAGAAAGTGACCTGAAGGGTCAAATGATGTTAAAACACACAGGTCGTGTAGAAGAACGATCTTAAGGCCCATCAAATATACCCAAAGTATATTTGTATTTGTTTTTCTTGGGCCAAAGTAGCAGCTGCAGAACAACACAGTGTGTAATAAACTACTAAAAAACAGTACACAAGGACATAACGTGTAAGAGCCAGAATAATATAGCAGAATAAAAGTGAGTTGAGTATCGCACCTTTACCATCAAAACAATTAAAAAGATAAAACACTAAAAGGACATAATGCATGAAAGACGAGTTTAAAATGTGCTTTTTAAAAATGGGAAATAACCCTTAGCGCACACACACACACACACACAAACACACACACACTATATGTCTTGTTCTGTAAATACCGGGTTTCCATATCAGGAATTGAGCCCAAACGGTTCTCGGTGTACTTTCTAATCCGCTGTTGCCAAAACAGCAAAGTGGCACAAGTGAGATATTCACAGCAGAACGTGGTCACCACAGAGTCAGTTTTTTATTAACCCGCTTTCAGCCTGATGTCATAGAAAAACATGGGGTTTGAAACCAAAATACTGCTAAACCGCAAGTGGATGTCAAATTTCGCCCAATCGACTCTTCTCCTGTGGAGGAAACGCACGTCTCTTTGTTTCAGAACGACAATTTGAGCCATAGTGTTGTCACCACGCAGGGGTGAGTCAGAAGGGGGGGGGGTAGAAGTGATGGATCTTTCGATGAATCATTGATTGATTATAGATTCAGTGTTGGACAGATGGACTTGAATCGGCAGGGCTTAGGCAGGAGACGTGCTTTTTTGTGGTTTTAAAACCTCCCTCATGTTCCATCCCTCAATACTTTCAAAAGTCAAGAAGACACCAGGAGACACCTGAGAAGATGTATTTCTATTCCTGGATCAATGAGAAGATCCTCCTCCCTTTAGAGAGAGACCCGGTTACTTTACTTCTATTTTTAATCTGATTTATTGCTGTTGTGCTCCCTTTTAGCAGATGGCCAATATATCATCTGAGGCCTGAGGTCTTAACGTTGGAGGCTGTTTCTTATGGATTAACACTGAGAGCTACAGGGTCGTTAAACAGGGAGAACCTGTACAATTCACTTGGAGAAAATAGTGGTTCAATATAGTCATATATAACCATAGTTACTGCATTTGTTCCATCTGGTCTCTCTCCTTTATACCTTCCTTTCTTCTGCCTCTTGTCAGTCTCTCTCCTCTCTCCTCCCCCCCTCTCTCCCTTTCTCCTTTCCTCCCCCCCCTTCCTTCTTTCACTTCCTCTTGGCTTTTCACTTGACTTGCTGTCCACATTAGTTCCTTCTCTGTAAAGACCACTGAGGAGCTTTTATCTTTCTATCTGGTCTCCCTTCATGTGCACTGCTGCAGGGTTCCTCTGCACACGTCGACATGCTAACAGGAGCTTCACATGCTACACGTATCTAACACGCATGCATGGAAATTACTTTTACAGTTGCTCATTGTGTGATCTCTTTGTGTGCATGTGAGAGTGGGAGAATAATTGCGCATTTTGCTCAGTGAAGGAATTCCGTGGTCTGTGCATGTGCTTGCACATCGACTCACACCCATGCATATTTCTGTTCTCTCTGCTCGTGCTGCTGTGGTAACCAGACGTTTGGATTGTTTGCAGTGGCGTCCTGGTGCTCAGTGAAATCAAAGGGATGATGGCTGCTCCTGAATCAGTCTTTCCTCTATACGCTTCCTCTGTGTATCGATTAGACAGCTCAGACTTGAGTAGTGTCGGAAAAAATTGTGTTATGGGAGTTTGGAGTGGCTGACACGCTTCATGCTCACTGACCGACCAGTGGACTTTGTGTCTATTGGCTGATTGCTTGACTTATTGAAAAGAAAAGTTGATTATGAGGCCAAATCTTCTTCATGTCAACGTTTAATCAATTCTGAAACACAGATCAATTCCAGTGAGAGCTGGAGAACTGATTCTCTGACACTTTGCTGCTGAATCGCTGCTTTTCAGACATGCACCAAACACATTTCATGTACTTTCCATAAGGGGCTGTATGTGAGAACGCAAATGTCCACGTAAGTTGTCTAGGACATTTTCTAGAACCTTTTCCTGCCAGCCCCCTCTAGTAAAATCGAAATAAGAGCCCATGTGAGAATACAGAAGGAACATTTCTGGAAACTTCACAGCAAGCGAGTGGACGTGTTGAGGACATTTCTCCCACGTGACAGACGGGAGACTAGAAGATGTCAACTTGGAAAGACAATGAGATTTGAGAGCTTTTGGAGATGAGGGCCGACACCACCCCACCCACCCTCACACGTCATGATGTTAAGCTAATCAATCCTGGCTGTATCTTCATCTAACACTGGGATTTGCGATCCCAGTCAGAATTTGAATATATTTTTAGACAGTCCTTACTTTTCTCACACGTCTTAATGAAGTGATTGAGGAGGCCTTGTTTTATGATGCATTGCTTTTACATGGCCTGAACGTGGCCCTAATTATTGGCTTACTGTACAGTTGACTGACTGGTTTGGTCTGTTTGCTCAAAGGAAGACAGGAAACTGTACTGACGAGATAATAGCTGAGGTCAGGAGAGTGGCGGCACACCCTGCAGGACCCCACCATCATCCGTGACTTTCAGGAATATCAAGCCCCGGCACAGACAGCCCCTCACCCTCTCCTTCTTCCACCATTCTCATTCTGTCGAGTCCTCTCCTGCGTCCCGCTCCCGTCTCTGCTAAGTGGATTTCCTGGCCAGCTCTGAGTGCTTCAGTACGCTGCTCTAATGAGACAGCATTATCTGCACGCCACCTGTCTGTCTGTCTGCCTGTCTGTCTGTCTGCCAGCCGGACACCGTGGACCTCTGTATCTGTGTGTTTGGACGTTAGAGCGGCTTGTGTTACTATGTGTCGGTGGTAGGTTTTGTGTTGTTGTGTGGCTGCTCCTCGGGATCTGTCAGGGATGTGCAGCAGTGATTTCTATTTTTTTTTAAAGTCCAGTTTACAAGGTAACATGTGCCAAGGCTAAAAGAAACACATGAGATAAATGAGTGTGTAGTTTCACTGTGATGTTTGTGGGAGACCACAGATTCAGCTGGTGTAGTGTAATGAAGCAACATGTAGCACTAATTTAAAAAGAAACTCATACCAAACATACAAAAAGCGACTTATTGTAAGTCTCTTTGGATAAAAGCCTCAGCTAAATGAAATGTAATGTTTAGGCATTAACACAGTTTAAAGTGTATTAGCATATTTGAAAGATGCATTAATTATATTTATATTTATTATTGTTATTGCCAGCCAAAGGGAGGGGAGCTTATTATCACAATCCTTTCTAACTTATGAGTATATTTCTATCAGTCATGATATTTGGTTAATTAACTAACTGTTGCAACTCTAACATGTTTATCAGTTTTGACCCCTAATCGTGGTTTGATCTTATTACAGGTGAAATATTTGTGGCTTTCCCCGAGTTTCCGTCCCTCATTCTGTGTGTTAGTCACTTTGGTTTCAGTTTACATGTTCACGCTAAAGACATTTAATATCTCCCCTGCTAATTATCCTGCTCGACACTGTTGGCGGTGATGATCCCTTAAAGAGGAAAGTTACAGTCCAGAAATGCAGCACGTGACGCTGTGATGATTAAATATATATCACACATTTAACTGTAGCACCCGGTTCCTCTGCGTTCATCTGTCTCCCTGTGTCTCCCTCCCTCCACTCGTCCATCTTAATTTCATTCATTAACACGTAGATATACTGCCGTGCTCTCACTCATCTCATCGTCTGTGCTGAGGAGGAGGAGGAGGAGGAAGAGGAGGAGGTGGCTGCTTTTAACAGGCTTTGAAGAAACAAGCGCTAAGATAAGAGTCTTATTTCACCAGCCAGGGGGAGTGGGGGGGGTAAACCTTCTGTGTTGTGAACAGATAGGGAAGCAATCTGCTTTTTCTCACTGAGACGCTTACCCAAAATGTTTCCACACACACACACACACACACACACACACACACACACAAACACACACACTCTTCCTACATGGAGGTTTTCACTCACACTGAAGCGCGTGCTTTTGCAATTACAAGTGTCTAACTAACCCTCCACTCAGAGGGATTGGGAGTAAACATAATCTGCTTTCAGACAGGAACTGAACTCGAGGCTTTTTCCTGAAATTTTTCCAGTGGCTCTGTTTGAATAAAATACGAAACTGGAAGAATGTAAATGTCTCTGGATGAATACGCGTTGCCATGGACACGGACAAAGATTGTCAACTCGGAATGAAAACAATGTGTTGTAAACACTTTGCTTTCCGCAGTGGAATCTAGTCGTCATTCTTCTACCCAGACCCCACCCCCTATTGTTGAGAAGGACCCAGGAAATCTCCTGCTGCGTTCTTCATATTTGAAATGTGTCCGAAAAATTGGGTTATGGTATTTTCCTGAGGGTCATGTCTGAAAATGGAGGTGAAAAGGTTCTGGGGCGAGTGTCACAAGCTCCGTCTGGGCCTGTGCTTTCACCTTGTGAGCTGTTCTCTGAGAACTGCTGTTGTGAATCCAGTTGACTAAAGCAGCTTCTGTGTGTCTGTGACACCAGCAGATAGAAACACAGACAGATGTAATTCCCAGGCTCAGAGAAACAAACACAAAACAGAATCAACAGGATGTCAGTAATGCTTTTTCCACTGTTTACATAATCCTCAAATGAGATTAAGGGAGACATTTATCTTGCCTGGAAATAAAGTCACTTACTGACTCTTGCTGTAACCTTTTGTTTTTAATTTAACATATCTGACTGTATGTAGGTCAGGTAGCTGTGTGAGACATCAGCCTAAAATGTGGTGACTCAGCGTTCCTCTGTTGTCTGTGATGGGTCAGAATCATATACTTGCCCATAGAAATGACGGGAACATTAAGGTGGTGGATGAACTGCTCTGTATCTGCAGTTTTAGAAGTTTGAAATACGCTACATTTGGTGAAGTGTGTTCTATAATGCAACACTGTGGTGCAGTCACAGTGTGACTCATTGTTCAGCAGTATTTTCTCGTAGACGTATTACAACACAGGAAGAAACCGAGCAGTCCTGTTAACAGCGTCATCTCCTGACTATGTTCTCTGTTGAAACAGATCACTGACGCATCACCCTCAAGTTGGTTAACACTGTTCTGTGTCGATGGGTTCAGGAGAAAGACGGGATTATGAAACATTAGTCCATACTTACACATTTCAGTTCCACCCACGAGTGCTGCGTGAGGCCACCACTGATGAATGAAGTGTTTTCATGTTTTAGCTCAGCACTGTTTTCTGCCTTCTTTAACCTTCTTATTCATTCTCACGTGAGGAAAATTCACTCTTAGGACTTCAAATCTTGATCCGTCGTCTAACTTTCCTCCTTCAGTCGACTCACTTCACTGCTCATCATGGGTTCGCTTCCCTTCAAAGAAGAGACTCTTCACTCCAGCTTCACTATACGACAGCATAAATTCCAAAGACCTACAAGTTTGTTATTGTCTGTAACCAGTAGGGAAGAGCTCTGTATTAGGTACACGCATAAAACACAAATACAACCAAGTATACAGAACGCAAATTAAGAAAATGTAAACTTAAATGTACATCTTTCCTGCAGCGTTTATTTAGTAAAATAAAAGTTTTCCTATCGGCGCATATCAGCAAACACAAACACTGATATGTCCATTAGGGTTCATATCTATATTTCTACATATTTGTCAGGCTTTACTTTCAATAGCTCATTAAAACAGCTCAGTTTGTAATGTTATGCAAACAGCCAGAGGTCAGTTAAGTGTCCCCATTACTTTTATGATCACAGTTAATGTTTGAACCCTTAACATGCAAAGCACATATGTGTTACTGGCTCTGCCAACACACACGATGTGCAGTTACATGCTGTACGTGTGTAACCGTAGACAGGAAGTGTGAGTAACAGTGTTAAATGGCTCACAGTGGTTGTCAGGCTCCTCAATACGTTTTGCATTGTAGATGTAAGAGTCTAACCAGCAGAAGGTGGAGACTGATTGAGAACTTGATACTCGCTCCACCTGGTGTCGTCCTGTAACTTGAGATCACTGTGGCGTTTAATCTGAACCAGCCTGAGAATCACCAGGTTTTTCTTCAGTCTCAAAATGATCCGGGGTCAGTTTGTCTGTACATCTGTGGGTGCATTGAAAACAGGAAGTGATCATAGTTACTTCACTGTAGCCTTTACTCATGCTGATTTGTCTTTTTAGTCTCAATTCTGTCTGAAGAAGATTCCATCACATCCGCCATTGAAAAGACTTAGGCACATGATCTTTCTATGTGATCAATGGATCAGTTTAGTTTGAATGTGAGAATTAGCATTTGCCTCTGTATGAATTTTGATAACCTAAATGATTCCCAGACTTTTCATCTTGCCTTAGGTCAAAAGGTCAAGATAGCGAGCATGGTGCTGGACCACCACCATTAATTATTACTGTGAATTATTCATGACGCTCAATGTGGAATATTGTTTGTATGAGTGACTTTATTTTGTAATGTATTATTTTACCAATTCAGCACATTTAGATATTTATCACACAAACAAACTCTGCCGAGCAACAGCCAGTCCAATCCCCTTGTGGCCACGGCGTGTCTGTGCTGAAGAGATGGACGCTCATGTCCGACATCACTGATTCTTAGTGCTCTGTCCTGTGTGTTTGTGTGTGGGTTTGTCTTTTTATTGTCTCTGTGTGTGTTAGAGATCTTGTGTAAACACCAGAGACGCTCAGATCTTATTTAAAGCAGATCACAGAGTGGTCGAGTGTCAGGCAGACGGCGGCTGCCATCGAACAATAAGCAGTTGAGGTTAATTTGGTTTTATGGATCTTTATTAAGTCTGTTTACACACGATTCTGCTCCCGGATCCTGTTTGGATTTTCCACAATGTGTTTCTGCAGAATGAAAGTTTGCATTGAGGCATTTCGCTGGCACAGCACAGCACAGCACAGCACAGCACAGCACAGCACAGCACAGCACAGCACAGCACAGCACAGCACAGCACAGCACAGCACAGCACAGCACAGCACAGCACAGCACAGCACAGCAAGCCATCAAGGGATTTCAAGCGTGATCCAAACATGGATATTGGCTCTGGAGCTGCCATCTGTGGGGCTCACACAGTCTTCTAGATGTTTCCAAGTGGAGGTTACGTCATAGAACATAACTCGATTTTTAATTGTGCAGTGATCTGGTTCTTGAGTGTTTATAGAGATCTGATAATAACTGGTTGACTTTTGAATTTTTTTATCGTTCTGTCTTTTAATCTGAGTCCACTACTGAGCCAGAGCAGCAACTGGAATGGACAGACAGCCTATTTCAGATGTACTGATATTCTGTATGTGCTTTTCTTTGCAGGTACTGTACTTTAACTGTCAATAAATTGTGTCAGTTGCTTTTCAAGCAACGTAGGGAATCGAGTTCATATATCTTCTGATGCAGCTTCTTAAATTAGAGGATATCCAGCTTTTTTTTATTATATGTCAATGCAAACTAAATATTTGGTGTTTTCTCATAAAAAAATAATAATTTGAAAACATACTAATTGTGTCTCTTTCTGTCTCAGTACTGGATCAATGAGTTCACCAGCTCCATGGGCATCGGAGTGTTTCACTCAGGGATTGAGATCTATGGAAGAGGTAAGACTACACAGATTAATACCACACCACACATTTCAGGTCAACTGCTTATGATTCGTCTTCTGATAATGTGCTCAAATGTGTGGTTTTGTGTTGTGTTGTGTGTGTTTAGAGTTTGCCTATGGCGGACACCCGTACCCATTCTCAGGGATCTTTGAGATCACACCCGGCGATGCCACTGAACTAGGCGACACCTTCAAGTTCAAGTAAGTTTGAAGTATTTGGTGAAACTGTGTGTAGCTTAGGTGTTATTCTGCAGTACCAGAGTAAAGAAGAAAGTTTTATGACTTTCAATTTCAGCCTGAAACCTATTTTCATATTGATTTCATCAGAAGACGTCTTGATCATGAAATAATGCTTCTGTTAGCCGCCCTGCTTGTCACACTTCACCTGCTTTTGTGTTGTACATGTGTTTCCCTGTGGACAAAGACACTCATGTGTACACACAGACCATTTGAACACAGACATGTAGCCTATGTCACACTTGGGTCAGCAGTCAGTGAGTCTGCAAGATTCAGTCTCTCGGTTCATTGGTGAGTGGATTGACCTGCACTTAAGTAACTGAACTTCTTCTCCAGGGAGGGGAGTTTTGTTACCGTAAAACAAGAAACCCCTTTGTTCTTGATCAGTGTCGATCAGATGGTTTCTCCTGTGAAACCAAGATCTCTTCTTCATCTGCCTTTTATGTTTCCAAAATATAAGGTTGTGATAAGAACTGACCTGCTGCCTGTTGTCGTGTATTTACAGTAACAAGGTCCCTAAAGCGGATGTAATTGCGTGGAGTTGTATTGAGTCACAATCTGACAGTGACAACTGAACAGTCTGTAAATCACTCGGCTCCACATTTGATGAACATTGTGATAGAAGCTCCGTCACCGAACTAAACGTGACCAGTGAGTCAAACGCTCGTCATCCAGAGCTTCTGTGTGAACCCAGTTAGATAGTGTGTCTTCTTCTCACGAGTTCCACTGCTGTTAACTGCTACTGGAGGACAAGGAGATAAAATAAAATACACAAGAGAGAAGTAGAGAGAAAGAGAACGAGAGATCAGCATGTGACAGACATTTTTTTTAAATTTCACACTTTTTTCTTCCTTTCGTGAGGCAGCTGATTTTTCTTGGAGTGAGAACAGTAGAGACAGAGCAGAAATAAAGTGACTCACTTTTCACGAGTTACTGGGATAAAAACAGATTCATAGAATCATGCTTGGTTTACAGTTTTTCAATATGAAGATTGACACATGTAAAGTCAAGCTGATTGAAAAGATATAAGTAAATGAGATGGACACTAAAAAGGCTGCACGATGTAATGAAACCTGTGTGACCTGAGAACAAGTGGGTTTATAGGAACTGCAGAAATGAAAGTGCTTGTGTGTGCACATGAGTGCAGTTTTCTACTGAAGTTGAACTATGTGTGTTTCGGTGGTGAGACAGTGAGTTCAATACGTTTGTGTGTTCCAGTTGTCAGCCAAGGGTCTGTGTTTGTGTGTCTGTGTCTACCCAGAGCTACTGTGCTGCTGTGTATTACTTCTGCTCTAGTTGATCTGCCCTGTGGCAGATACACACACACAAACACACTCACACAAACACACACACACGCCCCCACAGACATGTTGCTCAGACACACTTGCTATCTCCATGCAGGCCACTAGACCATAAGTATGGATCATCCAGGACAAAATGCCACCATGTCCACCAGGTTTCTTTCTCAGGTAGAAATCCAGCATACTGGTCTGATACCAGTGAAAAACAATCATTCAAGAAATGTTTCCCTCCTCAAAGTGACAAGGCTGATCTCTCCAAATGCTTATTGAACAGATCAATGTGTGGTGAATATATATAAAGTTGTGTAATCCTCTCTAAAACGTTCATTAAGGTTGTTTTTTTTAAATGAATGCCCAACAGTATTTGTTCTTCCTTATTGTGTTTCACAATATTTCTGATAGAAAAATGTTTGAATGGAAGGTAATAAGAAAGTAGTGTTGTGAAAATGTGACGCATGCAGGAAATGGGCAAAAACTTAATGATGTTTAAGTTAAACTAAACTAAAAGGACCTACTGGGAAGACAGTGTGGTCATGTTACAATACACAGATTAAAGTGTGCGACAATAATTCCATGTAATCCATGTAATCCATGTGTGCAACTGTGCCGAGATGGAAGTGGGTCAGTAACAATGTTCACACTTGCCTCTGCAGAGAAGCCATAGTCCTCGGCAGCACAGACTTCACAGAGGAGGATGTGGAGCGGATCGTGGAGGAGATGGGGAAGGAGTACAAAGGCAACGCCTACCACCTCATGCACAAGAACTGCAACCACTTCTCCTCGGCGCTGTCAGAGGTAAGTGTACTTACACACACACACACACACACACACGCACACACAAATTCAGGCTGGCACACTTTGTTTTCGACAGGCTCAATTGAACTTACCTGACATTAGGTCCAAAACCCCCAAGAATAATGAAATAATGTGTAACCCTCGCTACACGTATCTGTGTGTGTGTGTGTGTGTGTGTGTGTGTGTGTGTGTGTGTCTGTCTGTGTGTGCTTACGAGCAGCTTATCCTTGTGTGACTAATGAGCAGGGAGTCTTACAGTTAGCATCTAGCACTGAGAAGGGGATTAGGACACTGATACAAGCCCAGACACGCAGAGCCAGCTGACACACACACAGACAAACACACAGTAACAATATTCACACACAGTAAACACCACAGCTGAAGATACTCTTAAAGGGAAATGCACAAACATGTGATATGATATAAACACAGACACAGTTTACCGGCAGTTCTGCCTGCAGGATTTAATTTTCCTGTTTGCTGTCACCTCATTAAAATGTATGGTTGCCTGAGAGGAGATGAAAAGGATGGAACACGTAGGTCGGTTGTTGCAGCGGCTTTGAAAAGTGTGACGATCAATTGTGCAGATTGTGACGTGCATGACTGAAACACAGATCGACACCCTGCACCCCGTTAACACTTTGGATCAGTCTCATTATGTAAGTTGATTATCTGGATGATGCCACTGCAACAAGAATCACGTCCTTAAAGGGCAGCAGAGATGAAGAGATGTTCTCTGAGGGGCAGTTTTCTGTTGGTTATGTTTATGTGAAGGTTCTCAGGGTCACATTTACTCAACATGCCGATTCATGCCTCTTCTCTTGCCACCTAGTCTGCGTGATTTTCATCCAGAGTCCTGCTCGGTGTCTGCTCATCTGCGGTGAACACCTCTTGTTGGTGATTTGAAACTTTGTGAATGTTAAAGGGCATGTGGCTGAACAGACAGCCCGTCAGCATCTGTGAGGACGTTTTGATTAAAGCACATTTAAACTGTCTTGCTGAGCTTCTGGGAAACCACTTGTCTCAAGATGTTGTAAAAGCACTGACAGAGCTAAGTGGTGATAATAAGGCCTCACAATGACAGTGTGGGTCGGCTGAAGGCAGAAGGTTAGAGAGAAATCCAATCCTCCAACCAACTCCTGTACAAGCTGCTGGTCACTTGAGCCACTGTTTGTTCCTTCAAGACGCAGAAAGTCAGGAAATGTCACATCGGTCCCCCGAGGTTTGAAAAAACTCGGGTCACCTCAAGAGAGAATGGCAGGAAGTATTTTCAAGTCACACACGCATGGTTTCAGATTTGTTTTTCTTCCACTGAAATCTCGGCTGAACTCGGAGGAGACTGATTATGTCCTCAGACGACTTCTGAGTTGGAAAACAAGAACAAACCAGGAGGAAGTAACAAGTGTTTGCTTTGGTTTAGTGAACAAAGGAAAGTGAAGATCTATTTAAGCCTTTAGTCCATTATGAAGGTTCTTTCTCTTTTAATTTACTAATCAATGAATCAAATGTTTTATGAACTATTTAATAACATTTTCCTCTTTCTCCTCCTTTGCTCTTCTCTCCTCCTCAGATCCTGTGTGGCCGGGAGATCCCTCGCTGGGTCAACCGTTTGGCCTACTTCAGCTCCTGCGTGCCCTTCCTCCAGACCTGCCTGCCCAAAGAGTGGCTGACCCCGGCCGCCTTACAGTCCAGCGTCAGCCAGGAGCTCCATGGAGCGGGGGAGCTGGAGGAGGCCGAGGACGCCGCCGCCTCCGCCTCGCTGGCCTCCATGTCGCCCTGCTCGCCCTCTTCTTCCTCCAGCCCCAACTCCTTGCCTCGTCACTCCCGCTACCAGCCCCGCCGGTAGGGCTGGACTTGTGGTCAGCAAACAGAATAGCTGATGAGTCCAGCTTCAGTCGGTCCGATCCTGTACTGCTCCCTGCTCTGGGTAAGAACGTCGGCCAAATCCCTGCAATGATCCAGAGAACTGGACTAGTTTCTCCTCCTCGCAGGGGGATGGAGATCTCGCCGCTGACAAAGGGGCGGGATCATCTCCCAGTGACCACGGCTGACCACAGCTGACCACGTCCCCTCCACACTTCACTGTTCCCCCTCAAGACTCGTTCATTCCTTTACCTGCCATATAACCGCGCAGGATGGAAACAGGGCTGGTTTCTTTCTCCACCAAAGTGTTTCGTAATTTGGGAACATTTAACAGCCACATGTAGATTTTACCAGCAGTTATTTAATGGATGGTGCTAAACCCAGAAAGAGAGAACACTGAAAGGAAAGAGCAGGTCTGGATCATCTTAAAACCATGAGTCCAAACCGAGCGTCCCAGTAACCCGTCTTAATGGGGACAACTCTGACTTTTTTCTAAGGTTGTCGCTTCAACCTTGAACTCTGACACGGGCAGAACACATACCACCCGTCACACGTTTTAAAGATGTTTGCAGCTGAATAATCTAAAGCTGCTTTTAGACACATTTTCAGGAGGTGCTTGTATGTAAGAGTCAGTTGCTCCGGACATTTTCTGGACCTTCTCCTGCCAGCCCCCCCCCCTTGTTTAAATGTCTGAGCGGGCCCATGTGAGAATGCAGCAGGAAAATGTCTGGACAGGCATGAAACTGGAAGAAAAAGAGCAGCCGGAGAAGACGCCAACGAAGATGTAAACTACAAAAGACATTTGAGAGCTTTTGACAGTGAGGGCCGTAAAACCAAAACCCCCAAAATGTGATTTCTGTAGCGTAATTTATACGTCGTGTCCTGGGTGCTCCGGACAGTCTCCTGCTGTGTGTTTCATATGTGAAAGGCAAAGTCCACAAGATGTCTGGACCCAATTTTACAAATATTATTACGGATTTCATGTATGAAAACGGCCCAAACTGCTCTGAGATCAGTCGGGCGAGAAGCCTTCACTTCCACTGGTGAATTTAAGGCCCCGAGAGAGCTGTCAATCAAATCAAACATGCAATAAACATCTGATTCACCTCTCGTCGAGCACTGGTATAATTTGACTGTGGCTGGTAAATGTATTCTATATGATTTGGTTTGTGAAATGTTGAAAGCAGCCGGTGGATTTTGGACTTGAAACCCTTTTCCTCAGACGGCTGTGCGTGCATCGGGACCTCAGGCCTCTTTTTCTACCACATCAAGCTGGAGAGACTTGAACCAGAACTTCAATCAGCCTCAATATCCAGACACAGATGAACTGATCCAGGACCAGAGTCTAAATGGGAGGAAAATCCCCATCACACCTGGGAGAGGGTTCAGTTCCAGCTCATCTTTAATGACACAAGTTTTAAAACCTGTAACAGCCTGTGATCTAATAACAGGTTGTTCCTTCACCAATAATGTGATCACATCAATTATTTGGGTTGCAGCGCAGTGACTGAAAAGTTAGCAGATTTTTATAACCGAGAGGGTTCTGGGTTCTGCGAAATAAAATAGTGAATTATTTCTTAGTAGCAACTGCCAAGGTGCCTTTGAGCAAGGTACTTAACCTACAAGCTTCCCAGAGGCCACCAGTAGAGGACTACTGTGGTTTTACTGGACCGCTCCCAGTCGTCAGCGTGTTCATCATCTGTGAGTGGGAAGCAAAGTGTTTCTTCTTCACTTCTTCGTTCGGGATGTCGCACACTGGTGTTAATTTAAAGCATCACAAACTCATGTCAAGCTTTTATTTTGAAAGATTATACTTATGTTGAACTTAAGTTGGAAAAACTGATTGAACTCATCGTGTCGCTCTCGTTTAATCACCTTAAAGAAACAAATGATGGTTTTACAAGACAATGCTGATTTCCCAAAAAGACCAGCACCTCATCTCAAACTCTCCCAGATGCTGTTAACACCACGTGTGCTGCACAATGTGTGTCGTCCCTAAAAGGTGTCAAACATGTGTCTCCGATGATTTGACTTGTTTCCCTGGACGGCTGAGCACAGGACGCCAAGCAGGAAACTGTTTCTTTAAATCCTTTATTGTATTTCAATGATATTTTGTGGACACTGGCCTTTTTGTCTGTTTTGTTTACGTTTGATAAACTCAGGACTCAAAAAAAGGCTTTGTAATATATTCCTTTAAAACTTTTTTATCCCACGGTCTACGTTTGCGTTTTTCGCTGCTTTTTTTCTACAGCAGTGGTCACTCCGTAGAGCTTCTGAAGAACGGGGCACTGTGGCGGTGCAGTTTTTTATACTCCTCTCTTTGACTAGAGAAGACAAAAGCTTTTGTTTACAGCCCAGATGTTTGTATATGAGCCTGTGCTGCTCTCGGTTTTCCTGTGTTTGCACACTTGTATTATATAGTAAGTGGTTCGTATCAGCCATCCACTGTTTATCCAGATTGACGAAGCCTCTCCTCTAAAACCAAACTTTGAACATCGGTTTGATAAGAAGCACAGAAAATGACAGAGTCCATCTTTGATATAAATGTATTTTAACGTGTGCATTGACCTTTGACCTTTTTATTCGGCCCAGTCCCATCCAATAACAGGGTTCATGACCTTTACTGCCTCCAGCCACTTTGGATTCACTTTTTGGGCAGGCGTCATATCGTCAATCTTTATAAACAGTGTATGACGTCAACTATCTGCCAACTGGGCCACATCTCACACACACACACACAAGCAGACACACACACATGTTCTCTTCCCACCCGTTGCAGCGTTTCCAAGTTATTTCTCTTTTAATATTCCTTATCCTCAACCGATTGGATCTCTTTTAATCGTTGAACCTTTTTCTTCCTCCTCAACCCTGGATTCAGGATGTTTTCAGTTACATGATTTCGATGCAGCGTCCAACACATTTCAGGACTTTTATTTTCTGATAAACAAAACCAAACAGAATCAGTGTAAAAGCAGAACGCACTGTAAACCAGAACATTCTTCTAATTCACTCGATACGAGATTCATTTGAAATGTTTCTCTGTAGATCTGAATGTGAAAACTTTATTTTGAACGCACTGACACAGACTGACTCACACACTTGTGTACTCGCGCCATCTGGTGGCTGGTATCTGTACTGTTGTCTGAGGTTTTTCCTTTAACCTTCATAGCGTCACATAATGTGTTTCCTCGGTGTTTTCTCAAGAAACATTTATTTATCACAGATTTCTTATTTTCAATGCAATCCCTCTTTTAGTAGTAGTCGTTTTAATGATAATAGTAAATGTCCTGTCAAATTGTTCTAATTACACCACATGTGTGAGCTATGAATGTAAATGAGGAAACCCCAGAACCCACACCCTCCCCCACTCTGAAAAAGAATGACTTCAGCTGTTTGTTGGTAAATTGTCACAGAGACTTCAGAACAGATTTATACACTTGTTTGAAAGTTATTAAAGAGAAGATCTGTAACTGTCATTGTGTGTCGTTGATGTTTTACTTTACTGGTTATGATCGTGGACTTTATTTAAAACTGAAGCCGATAGTTCAAATACTCATTCAGCTTAATACGTCAGTGACTATGTTCTCATGGAAATCAATGTTCAGATTATTAAGATAATAGTCCGAAAAATACATTATTATTATCTCAACCTGATCAAAGCCCTGAAATAAGCAACGATCAAACCCAATTATTTAACACAACATTATTAAACAGGGTTTCATCAGATGATAGACAAAAGAGATGACGCTATGATATCAAGTATATTTAATGTGCAATAGATTTGTATTTAACCACAATACTTCAATTCATGTATGGAATCATAAAACGTACGTTGTTGATAAATGACGTTCAGCAGAATTAAATGACACTTTACATGTCGTCCTCTGAGTTGCTGCGAAAGGTGAAAACAAAATATCAACTGTGACATAATTTCATCTTCCCTCTCCGACTAATGTTGTCTGGGAACAAACTTGAGCGTTATTGGTGTCTTCGGCTGTACTTTCCAGTCGTACTCTAAAGGAATCTAAAAAGAGAAATGGATTTTAGATCAGAACGAGGAGGGTGAGTCTCAGTGAACATGAAAGTGTGTGTGTGTGTGTGTGTGTGTGTGTGTGTGTGTGTGTGTGTTGCTGTTATTCTTACCACAGTGTCTCTGCATGTTTCGAAGGTGTAATCCTGCAGGAGTCGCACAGTAACCATTTTCAAGGTGAGGAGAGCGTAGCGCATCCCAATGCAGTTACGAGGCCCAATCCCGAAAGGCATGTACGCGTACGGGTTCACCTCCTCCCCGCTGTCCTTACTGAACCTACACACACACACACAAACACACACACACACACACACAAACACACTAGATGAACCCAATGCAGTTGCAGAAGTCGAATAAATGCTGTATTTCTATTGTGGCGCAATAATAATAAGAGGAACAATAAAATACTCCACTGTGAAAAATCCAATACATTTGAAATGAAGAAACACCAAAGGAAGGAAAAATAAGTCAATATTGTAATAAACAAATAAAATACAATAAAAGAATCAAAAATATAAATATAGATATAATTTGGAACAAAGGCTAAGATGTGAAGATGCGTTATCAGATTGCACAAAAAGGTCCGTCTTGAGTTTACATATATCCACCAATATCCACATTCACTCATTACAATAAAAAAAGTCATAATTATCTTCTTTCAATGACCTGGAGTTTATGTTATGAATAAACCAAATTGATTTGATACTTTAATGCCAGTTAAAGTCATTTCCTTGACTTGTTCCATCTTGTGGTCTCCTGTTATACAACTTCCCAGCATTTACCAGTATCCTGTAGTGAAGCTTGTAAACCAGTGCTTTTTACATTTGTCAGCCAATGGTTTCACAGTCAAGAAGAAAGCGAGTGATCTTTCTCCTCCTCGTTAATCGTGTACAGAGCGAACATTTACCTCTCTGGTCTGAAAAGTTCCGGTGAGCTCCAAAACCGTGGATCCTTGTGCAACAGGGACAAAGGAATCCCAACCAGGGTTCCTTCAGGGATGGTGATGCCGTTGAGCTGGCAGGTTTTTTTGCACATCCTCTCGAGCCGAGGCGCGGTGGGAATCAAGCGCAACGACTCAGAAATGACCTGGTCCAGGTACTGCAGACGCAGCAGGCCGTCGTATGTAACTGGAGCCTAGAGGTGAAATACCAGCTCTCTTTAAAAAAGTACAAAACGAAAGTCACAGAACAATATAAGATCAATGAATTACTGTACATCTCTCGGTAGGCTGGCATCGATTTCCTCCTGCAGGGTCCGCATCACGTCGGGGTTCGTGGCCAGATTGTAAAACAGGTAGGAGAGGGTCGTGCTGGTGGTGTCATAGCCTCCGAAGATGAAAATGAAGGCCTGAGAAAGGATCTCGTGTTCGGTAAGACCTGCAACACAAAAAGACAAAATGTTCACAACCAGAAATGTCTAGACATAACATCCATTGAACCAGAATCCCAGTTTCAGGTCACTGTGATCTCTGACCTCTGGAATATTATGAGTTTATCTTGGAGTCCAAGTGACAGCTCATCAGAAGTTTGATTGAAGAGGTTCCCTTGAGGCAAACTTAAGACGTCATATCCAAGAGGCCAAAAACATGTTTAGACAGGGCACTGTCACCTTGGCCTTTGACCTTGGACCATTCACAAGACCAAAAATGTGTTTTGTAAGATCCCACTGACGAATCTCCCTCTGTGGAGAAAACGCACCTTTACTGGGCTGCTCCTGCTCGTTCTCTATCGCCGTGTCTGGAATCTCATTTTGAACCATCACCTGCAGGAAGTCCGATTGCCCCTAGACCAGCACAGAGAGAATCAGCAGAAATATTGGTGAAATAAGTGGATAATCAGAAAATTGGTCAACATACCATATAAGTGACAAGCCTGGCACACAACTCTAGAAAATACAACTTGTTATTTTTCTTTTTGTTTGGATTAAACGATCCAAAATAGAAAAAAACAAGTTACCAGTTATAACCCGTTTGATTCTCCGTAGTTCCATTTTCACTGGGACAGATGAAATACTCACAGCCTTGTCTGCACTGTGCTGCTCTTTAAATCTCTTGATGACGTTGTAGAAATAATCCGTACTGAGTCTGTCCATTAACTCAATCCTCAGCAGCTTCACCAGACGAGCACCGAATATCACTGAGGGGACGACAAAGCTCTGTTCACCGGAGGAATGCTCCAATGAGGCCGAGCCCGTAGCGGAGGTGGAAGGAGGACTTACACATTAACATGATCGGCCACAGCCTGAAGCCCAGAATCTTCTTTATGTGAACGATGAAGGGGTCGTCTGGATTGTTCATGGAGTCGAGCTCGACCCCGAAAGACGCGCTGGTCACCACGTCTAAGCTGTAAGGTGCCACCAGTCTGCGGCAGAAGCAAAAGGAGAGGTTGATTTACCTTTTAAAGACGGGACGTGGATTCATGACCGAGTGAGAACGTACTGTTTGACATCGATCATCTCGTCCTCGTGTTTCTGTGCCACTTTCTCCACGAGCCGGTCCGCGTAGCGAGCCACGATGGGAAAGATCTTCAAAGGAAGAAGGGTTGTGTCATGTTCGGTTGGGAAACAAGTACTTATATCATTTACTCAAACCAAAGTATCAATACCACCAAATAAAAATACTCAACTTAGGGTCCATTATTGGGGATATATTTAGAAAACCTATTCTGTCCCTTGTTAATCAATCAAATTTGACCTGAATTGCCCATATTCACAAACCTCTGACCTGTGACTCCTTTATTATTATACAACTTTTTATTATTGACTTCAAATTGATTAGAAAGGAACGTGGCACTATTCTGAACCATCAAATCACAATTTGTATCACCGCGTACGTCTCTCAGTGAGTGTACCGTGTGTGCAGCAGACACAGACACACACAGTACAGACAGCTCAGATGTGATACACTGACCTGTTTCAGTCGTCCACTGGTGAAACAGGGGGACAACGTGCTCCGGATCCGTTTCCACTTGTCATCTTTCACATTTGTAATCGCGTCGTCCATCGGTCCTGCAACAAAGTTTTCCTGTGAACACGAGGAAACTGTGATTTAGCGTTTCCTTACATCTGGAAAGTGTGCTATTCAGTGTGTGTGTGTGTGTAAGGGAGTGTTGTCGTCAACAAAACACACATGTCAAACTTTCTCTCATGAGAACCACATGTCTCCAATGTGGTGACAAAAAATAACACAAATTGAATGAGTAAATTAAATATTATCTACATATAAATCAGTGTAAACTTGGGTAAAGTGGGAATGTATAATATACAGTGAATCCAAGTAAAGCCATGATCACATGAGAGGTTTTCTTGAGTTTGTGAGCCTGAGGTTGAACATTCTTTGTCTTACTTCTCCAATTTGTGTGAGTGTGTATCAGTGTGTGTTTGTGTGTGTGTGTGTGTGTGTGTGTCAAGAGTATTTCCTGTTGTTTTCCTCCTGGTGTAAACCTCCATCACAGACCTGTGAGTGTAAACTACATGACTTCAAATCCAAACCAGCTGACTAAAGTGAAACCTACTAATCGGCCTTGTCTGAACTTCAGCTTTAGTAACATATGTTTTGAGATATGAGCTTTTCAAATGAAAACTCTATTATTCTGCTCATTTAAAGTGTTTGTTTTTCTTTTGCTCATTTTCAGTAGTTGATTTGAATCGATTTCTTTGAACTCTGTCTTTGTTGTTTTTAATGTCCCAGTAAAACTGCCTCTCCTGAACCAGAGAGGCTGTTGCACCACACCAGACACGTGGTCTTATCACAAGTAGCTTTTCACCTCCACTGTTATTGTTATGACATAAGTGCAGATGACACAGTGGGATAGTGAGCTGAGTTCTGAACCAGTGAGTCTCTTACCCTGCGGTTGGTGAACACGGAGTAGCAATCCTTCACCATCACACTTTTAATCATGTCCAGGTCTGACACCATCAGAATTGGAGTGCTTCCATCATACAACCTGCACAACAACACGACAACATCGAGAGTAAATCAAACGTGAATGTGGTTTTATAAAACAATCCATGTCTCAAAGAGAGAATACAATATGTTGGAATAATAAGGAAAAAATTATCTCTATTGTTCTGGTGCAGGTTTACGTTCAGAATAAACACTGGTTAGTATTGATTATAATAACTTAATTTAATATTTGCGTTATACTTTTCTCATTTATGTATTGGGATTAGCAAGCTTCTTCTAGTTGCATATTATTTCAAAAAGTATTTTCTTCATCTTATACATTCAAAATAAACATTCTTTAAGATGAAATATAAAATGAGCATTTACTGAAAATAAAAACAAAGTGCTGTTAAGTTTACTCTCATTTGTACTTTACTGATATGCCTCCATTTTCAGCTTCTTTAAATGTCTACTACTACTACACATTTTCATTGGTATTTATTTTTAATATTCTATTACATTTATTGGTCTTTAGTTACTAAAATTTCAATAAAGTATTTATCTGTCCATCTAGTTTCTTTACAGATGAGAGATCACACATTTACATAAACACACTAACACAAGAGGCACTGATCAGCAGATTCCATTTGCATTCCACTTGCATGACTTAGTTTGACACATTGAGGTATTAACAGGCAAAACGAATCTGATATTTCAAGAGTAAGGTTGTAAGAATACAAAAATCTGATTTTTTTCCCATAATATCATTTCATCAGCTCTCAGATTCATCCTGTGACCTTTCGTCCACTACTGACAAGATGAAGCAACGACTCACCCCCAGACATCTCCGTACTTTGCTTGACACTCGCGATCAAACACATGAAAACCCTGTGAGGAGAAAGGAGACACAGTAAATGTGCTAAAAATATCATGTGAGAGAGAGGTGGAGCAGTGAGGGCTCAGGATACTGAGACTCCTGAATTATGTTTTACTCTCAGTATCATATATATTCCTCACAATGTGTGTGTGTGTGTTGTTTGTGTGTGTGTGTGTGTGTGTGTGTGTGTGTGATACCTTGCGGAAGTACATCATTGTCCCCACAAAGGGCAGAGGCCTTGGTCCGGGTATTCCGAGCTTTTTAAAAAACCTATGAGGCCAAATGCCATACCTGCAATTTAAAAACAGGAAGAGTTGTGTATGTTACAGGAACAGGGATGGACGATAGGACAACTTCACACAAGTTCATTTCATCTGTGTAGGAGAGTAAATGAATCAGGGCAGCTTGTCTGCGTCCAGCCTGATCTAGAGACTATACTCACAGATACAGGAGGGCGACACACAGAGCCAGCAGAGTCCAGGTGGTGGCTGAAAACAACGTGAAGGGGAAAAACATCTTGACCGTGTGGAGGCAGAGCTGTGCACGAACTGAGAGGAATGAGGAAGACACAAGTCCAGGCACAGAGGCACAGTGGGAGGAGGAGCTCCAGTGAGTCCAGTGCCTGGTGTTTATATAACACAGGGAGCAGCAGGAGAGAGGAGGTGGCCGCTGACGTTTCCCCTGGATCATGTCTCTGCAGCTTCTGATAAACTGATCTGTTGTCTTATATGGAAATAACCGGACTCGACTCAAAACAAGATGAGTCTCCAGGAAAGCAGAACAAACTTAAACAACTTATTTCAATTAGAACATAAATACTTTTATATAAATGCTGCATCCACTTTGAGTACCCCCCCCCAAATAGTTTATTTATTTATCTGTTTTTTTGTGTTTCCCACAATGCAAGACACACAACAAAGTAACATTAGTGAGAAAAAATATAATACTTGTGGTTAAATAATATATAAATAAATAAAAACAAACTACATTCTTTACTCAAATCAACCTTTTCCATTGATCTATTCTTATCTCATTCTTCCTTTTAATTAAAATTTATTTTTATAACTTTTTCTACGTAACCTTGAATTATTTGTATAAATATGTATATTTCACGGGATGTCACCAATTTGTAGAGAGGGAGTTGTGTTCACTGCTATTCTATATTTATTCGATATGCATTGATTTGAATCTGTTTTTTAGGACCAATAATTCAAATTAATTATTGTTAAATTGTTTATTATTTGATTTTAGGATGCAGAACAAATGCAGTGACATTGTCTTAATGAAGCGTCGCTATTGGTGAATTAAATGATATAAGTGCAACGTTTCTATGGAGGGATTCTTATAAACATTATTTCCTTTAAAGATACCAGTGAAAGGAGCTGAACAAATTTGAGCCTTCTCCCTCTCCGTAGTTAACCCGGAAGTGGTCCCGTAGTGAACCGCTGCTTGACACATTTCTCACAGTTTCGTGTCTTTTAAACTGTTCGAATCTTCTCGCTTCTTCCTCGTGTCGCGTGAAGCGGATCCTCATCTGTCGCAGGAAGACGAGGAGGTGAGGAACCGACACGAAGCCTCGTTGTAACTGAACGTGAAGCAAAGTGAAATGTCCTCTCGAGCTGCCCTTGGTCTGCACCGTTAGGCTAAAGCTAAGCTAGCGTTAGCACAGCACACGTTTTCTATCAATGTCATTTTAAATGTGGGTCATATTTATACTTTGGGAGCAACTTTACCAAAAGTTAACAAATACAAAATGTGGTGTGAACATGTTTACATAAATATTTAATGTTTACTCGAACAGTTTCATTCACATTTTGGACATTTTATAGGCTTGTATCTTGTTGAACTTACATGTTCCTCTATTTTGTTGCTGTTATTATTATTATAATTATTGTGACAGAGTCCTAGTCCATTTATCTGGGTCCCACAGTTCAACTTAAGGATTTCCTCCCTCACCAAAATATAAAGAGCAAATCATGACATGAATATTTATGCGTTCTGGAGCAAATTTAGAAAATGCAACGTTCAGATCATCACATGCCTGGTTTGTTGTGTTTCTGGCCTCAGACCAGTGCACATCCACACATTCATGCTGAGGTCATCACTGCTTAATGGTTATAGACAGTCCCCAGTAGATGACATCACCAGGTGACGACATTAGAGTTTGTATTTTGTCAGAATAAAAGTACAAGGTCCAGAAATATTAAAGTTATGGCACAGTAAGATCAGGAAAAACAAAGTTACCGGTATCACATTATTGAAGCTGGATCAGGCAAGTGTTGGTTGTCTTGAAAAATGAAAAGTAAAGGTGACACATTTTTATATATATTGAAGTGGAAAGTTTGGGAACCTTTCAACTTTTACAACCTTAATTAAACCCCAAGAACTTAATTAAATAGTTTGACGGCTCAATTGAAACTACAATCAAATTACAATTGACTCTCTCTGAATCGTCAATGCTCTTCCAAGCAACTCACTGCAAACACATCGAAGCACCTCCAGCTTTAAATTTCCACAGTCTGAAATCAATATGTAATAGAGTTTCCGGTTGATCCATCACAATAAGCAGTTTATCTTTCTTTCATGCAGCCATGCAGTATTGATTATCGCTGCTATAAACAGTTTTTCCTGTGATTCAATTGACTTTGAATACAGTGACCCACTTAACCATAAAAGGATGAGATGGTTGATGTGATGTCATGCATGGCTGTAAAGTTTTAACATCCTGTGACTCATACTGTTCCAAAGGTAAACAATTAGTAACTTAATCGACCTTGCACATAAAGTTCATTCCAGTTTATAAGCCAGATGACGTTTAAGTCATGATCAAGCCTGGTGCAGTGGAATGTGTTGGAAGAGAGACTGGGGATCATAAGGTAAATCACAAGTATTTGGTTATATTTGACCTCAGAGTCTTAAAACCTTTGTCATTCTCTGCCCATTAGGAAACCTCAAATTCGCCATCCAAAGCCAAAATCCTTCTTTAAACATGAATGAATAATAATGTGACATTTACTGTGATCATTATTGATATTGACTGACTTTCAGCAATCACTGATCTGGTCCCCTCCGTTTTACCTTTTCAGAAATAGCCACCCACCATGTTCCTCACCCTGGCCCTGCTGCGGAAAGGCATTTCCGGGAAACAGTGGATCGGAAAGTACCGGCGGCCGCGGCAGATCACGTGGCAGATGAAACGCAACACACTGAAGCGGCTGGATATCGAGGCTGAGAACGAGTACTGGATCAGCCGGCCGTACATGAGTCCGGAGGAGGAGTACGGCCACGCCGCCGAGCGCAGAGCCCAGAACTGGCTCAAGATCAAGGACGCCAAATTCGTAAAATTCCCAGAACACAAGCGCATAACGGATCACCTGAGTCATCTCAACATCACCAAGACGTGGTCGAGTTAATGCAAAACGATGACACTACACGCAAAGACTTTCCTTATGTGACAATACAACCTGTTTACGTGTGAAGGGGAGCTCTGCTTTGTTTTCAATGTGAAGGGGACTCAGAATGTCGGCTGAACGGCTGCAATGAAAAAGTGTCAAGACTTCGATGACCTGTTCTAACTCCATAAAACAAATCTGCAAACAGTTTGCGGTTTTCTGTTGGAAGAAGCTTCTCAAGCTGTTTTCAGAAATGAACTCTGAAAATTTTCTGGAAAATAGGATCTGGACATTTTACGGAGTTAGTCTGTTGCATATGAAAAATGCAGCAAAAGATTTTTCTGTTCAGACGCGTTCACGTCATCATTGGAACATTCAGGTGGAGATTTGCCCTCATCAAGTTCACGAGCTGGCAGGAGAAAGATCCTTGAAAATGTCTGCAGCAACTGAATTAGGCAAAATGATTTACACAGGGTTAATCTTACATTCTGCTGTATTTCACTTAATTGTGTGTATTTAAAAGGTTCAGACTGTCGATTAATAAAAATAAGAAATAAATCTGAGACTTAAGAGTGTAATCCTTTTTTTCAGCCTTTGAAGTGAGAATGAATACATTTATTAAAGGTTCATGTAAATGGTCCTTTTTCAATGAATAAATTGTGGCATTAAATTAATAAAACCCCAAAAGAAAATTTTTTACCTTTGAATTTTAGTGTTGGAAGAAATACTTACATTGTTTACTAAAGTTAAAGCTACCTTCCTTCCTACCTAAACTACCTTCCTACCTTCCTAAGCTACCTCCCTACCTTCCTAAGCTACCTTCCTATCTTCCTAAGCTACCTTCCTACCTAAACTACCTTCCTACCTTCCTAAGCTACCTCCCTACCTTCCTAAGCTACCTTCCTATCTTCCTAAGCTACCTTCCTACCTAAACTACCTTCCTACCTTCCTAAGCTACCTCCCTACCTTCCTAAGCTACCTTCCTTCCTATCTAAACTACCTTACCTACCTAAGCTACCTTCCTTCCTATATAAACTACCTTCCTACCTTCCTAAGCTACCTCCCTACCTTCCTAAGCTACCTTCCTTCCTATCTAAACTACCTTCCTACCTTCTTACGCTACCTTCCTACCTTCCTAAGCTACCTTCCTTCCTATCTAAACTACCTTCCTACCTTTTTACGCTACCTTCCTACCTTCCTAAGCTACCTTCCTTCCTATCTAAACTACCTTCCTACCTTCCTAAGCTACCTTCCTACCTAAACTACCTTCCTACCTTCCTAAGCTACCTCCCTACCTTCCTAAGCTACCTTCCTCCCTTCCCAAGCTACCTTCCTCCCTTCCTAAGCTACGTTCCTCCCTTCCTAAGCTACCTTCCTTCCTACCCTCCTAGCTACCTAACTACCTTTATTTGTGCAGCTCCTTTCCTACAGTTTAATTAAAGATGCTTCACAATTAACTGATTTGACAAGTGCAATACAACAAAGCTACAGTAACAACAACACAAAGCAAGTACCCTACAATAAATAAGAAATAAAAGTCTGCAAAAACACATGCTTATAAACTATTTACACGAGATAAATGAATAGAGTACATGTAATCGTGAGTGTAAAGGTGATTAGGTCCAGCAGGTGGCGCTGCAGCTCCAGGTGGCGCACCGGACCCCCCCACCCTCCCGCATCCCAGCCTTGTTTTCCTCTCCTGGATGATGAGGTGCGTAAAGAGGCGCCAGCAGCAGCGCGCCGGGCTGAGGAGGCTGAGGAGGAGGCCGAGGAGCAGGAGGCGTCATCCGAGGAGGAGAGAGGAGCGACGAGCCGCCGCCGCGGTCCCTCACATCCAGCGAGACGCCATGAAGACGAGCGGCCGCAGCAGGGAGCCACCTGCCGCCTGAGCCCGGAGGAAGGATGGCGGGGGGCCGCAGAGGACTTGTGGCCCCTCAGAATACTTTTTTGGAGAACATCGTGAGACGGTCGAACGGTAAGAAGGAGGATTTATCCACTGACTTCAGATTCAAACATTCACAGAGCAGCCCTGAGGCACGGGAACCGGACAATCAGACCAGTCAACCAATTAAGGGAAATTAAATAAAAGGACGGAGGATAATTAGTGATAGAAAGTTAATTAAATCTTCTACATTGAAATACGTAGTAAACAAAACTGCTGCATGGTTGTTTTACAATCGTATCATTCGTGTAAATCTCATCACTGCAATTAGTTGAGTTTATTCGTTTCTCAGATCGTGACAAAGCTCCTATTTCTAATTGGGATCATTAAATCATTAAGTGTATAATTAGGGACCAGTGGAAGTCTTAATTGAAAAATGACGCACAGCAGAAATGTCTAGTCTGGACACTGACGTCTTCACGTCTTTATATAAAGGTGCAGATTGTGTTAGAAGAAAAAAACAAACCGTCATTTCTGTCAGAGCACGATCTGCAGTGTGAAAGCACTCAGTTACAAACACATTGAAATTCAACTGTTTTTTCCTTATGAATTTTAATGTCAAACATCTGGATATAAGTGAAGTTGTAGTTTTCCATTCAAACGTCCAGCTGTGCTCAGTTGCTGCATTTTTAATTGTGTGGCTGATAAAAAACACTGAAAGGACATTAAAGCTTTTTTTAAGAACAACCTGCACCACGGTGAGCCGAGGCCTCGCCGGTGAAACCACCTTCCCCGAGGATTTTAGATGAGCGATGGTGAAGCAAATTAAATCTTTCAGTCAGTTAAAAAAGTTTTTTTCTCAGCACACAGACGTATCTGCTTTAAACTAGAAATGAAAAAGCTATTAAAAGACCATAAGTAACAGTGAGTAGTTTAAATAGTCACACCACTGCAGGGACAAATGTCATTTTGGCCAATTAGTGCTCAGTGTGGTGTCCAGATGTGGAGACAATTAACCAGATCAGAGGGCTGAACACTGATGGGGCACAGTGTGATCGGGACATGTCAGTAACCATGTGACCTCTCTGCAGTGTTAGACCCCGATAGGAGGTGGCAGGGCAGACTGGAGGTGTTAAGACAGCAGACAGGATGGTGTTTGTTTCCTGTCACCGGTCTGGATGTGCACCAGTTCAAATGCTCCAGCTCTAGTGTCTTCTCTTTTCAATGGGGGTTTGGTATTATTTCAATTTTTTGGCTTGTTCTGCCAGAACGTGAAAGAAAAACCAACACGTGTCTTTGTGTGTTCTCTGTTTATTTGTGCGTCTACTGCACATGTTGAAATCAGTCGTGACAGAAGGGAAACAACTTATTCAGAAAGGGGTGAAGCTTCTCCCCAGTTCAGGACTTCCCTCGGATAAATGTGTGATATCTAAATCCCTACAGTGTATAACATCTTGTAAGAACAAACTAATCCGGCCTCTAAAGACAAAAGCACAAGGATATGTTTTTCTCATGACCTTGGGCGGTCCATGGATTAGTGAGGAGTAAATCCATCTGAAGCTAGAAACAAGTCTGGATTATAATCTGCAGGATGCCACCGGGAAACAATGGAACGACTTGTGAGAGACACAATGGTGGTGGGTGGGGGGGCGTTCACAAACAATGACAGGTTCCTTTTGGATGTAACTTCCAGTCGTTCATTGTCAAATAATCACCTCCGAGCTACAGGCGTCACGGTTCATGTCTGGGACTCTCACCAGGAATAACAAAGTAAGCTAACATGCAAAATATGGGGTTTGCTAGAAAACCACGAAAACCTCAAAGTACATTTTCCTGGGTCTCGAAACTAAAACTAGATTTATCCTGTTTAGTTCTGGAAAATATTGAAAATTGGACCTGAAATTAACTAGATGGATCGAAACAAGACTCTATGCTAAGTTTCTGGAGGACTGCTCGATGTGCTTATGATTTTAATGTACTTATACTTTACTTGAGTATATGTATTTCCTGTTTATACAGTAGCTTTACTCCTCAAGGTTTAAGAGGGACATGTTTTACTTTCTTGCGTCAAAAGTTTATGACTGTTATAAGTCACACTAATGTTTTTGCCAAAACAAACATATGCAAAGCTTGTTTGGGCCCAAATCCCCTGGATCGTGAATCGTGGAGACGTTTTCCATTCCAAACTTTAAATAATTAAGTAGTCGTTTAAGACACAAAGACTTTAAAATATCCAATATCCAAAAATCACAGACGATAGAAATATGCGCCTTTAAAACCAGGAACAGCTTCAGCCTGTTGTGTTGATCAGACAACAGATTGTCGTACTGACGTGTTCTGAGCCTGAAGGAAACATTCAGGTTTTACTCATTTGCTCTACCTGTCTCTCTCTCTCTCTCTCTCTCTCTCTCTCTCGGTCGACACGTTCCCATCTTTTTTTTGTTGTCTGACATCCAGCAGATGTTTCTCACTGTATATATTCTCTTAACCTCCTTTTTTCTTTCCAAACATTTCAGTTTGGACACTGTCACATAGGCAGACAGGTACTTTGAAGTTTAGTTTGGCGTGCTGCTCGTGTACAGTCTACTTCTCATCTGTAATGTTCTATACCAAATGCTGTTAATTTACAAAGCACTTGACTGATTCAATGTGTTTTTTTTGTCCAAATTTTGTTGCATCACCAGAAGTAAACAAACAAATCCGGTTCTGTTAATCTGAGCTTTTGACTTTACGCTTCTCTGATCACAAGAGTAACATCCATCTGATCATTGTAAAATAACACGTTGGCATGGAACGTCTTATGCTTTATATTCTGTCAGTGTTCTCATGCTTCTAACTGTAACTTTTATTTAGTGTGTGTGTGTGTGTTTACATGTGGTATACAATCTCTGTGTGTGTTTGTATCCGGTGTTTCGTCGTCCCCTTGTTGTAATGTGTGTTGCATAGCAGGGTGCTTTGCCTTGAGATTCCCAAACATTTAAAACCGTTATATCTGCTCTTTCATATCTTTAGCCAAAGTTTAGTATTTATTTTTTAATTATCTAAAAATATATTCCAAAAAAACATAAATGTCACATATGTCCAATTATATCTTCCCGGCTATGGAACTAAACTTTGCATTTATTGTGATTCCTGTTGCCAACAGATAATCAAACCAAATCCATGCACCTCGTTTTAGACATTGATTTGATCATTGTAGACATTGAGGTATTTGCTTAATTAGCATGAAATAATTGTGGTATTTTCCGATATGACCCTTTTGGAGCCTCATAGGCTCATTTTGAAGGTTCAAATATGACATTAGTCAACTACAACCGACCACACGTTCAAATGTTAGACTGACTTTATCTAACTTCTGTTTTTAGCACAAAGTATTTTGTGTTTTGAATAATTTAATTCACGTCGTATTCAAGAACTCCATTCTGAGGAAACTAAAATAAAGAAACTGTAAGTAAGTGAACAATTAACAGAGTTTTACTAGCTTTTGGAAAACTTTTAACTCACTAGGTCCCTCAAAGGCTTTGAGCTGGAATGTTTTCTTGTGTGTTTCTCATTGCATGAGTGGATGTAGTCGATCAATCAATACACACGTCAATTGTCAATGTTACAACTTGGACTGAATGAAGGGAAGCTGTGTTTGTTTTTTTAAATGGTCCAATTTACAGATAGTGGATATTAAGAGGAAGTATTCTTTACAGTACATTAAAAAATATGAATACCTGCTGTCATAAAACGTTTAAATATCATTGAAATAACTAGTTCATTAATTCTCCTTGTGTGTCAGGATTTAATTTTAAGGTATAAGAAATATATATTTAAATGTGGAGGTATTTTAACAGTTAATTATGCGAACAGTGAATATCCTATTTCTTACATGTACTTCACCTGTGCATGTGTTACTCATCATGGTTACATCATAAAACCATCTGTTAAAATGTAAGAAGCGTGATCCATTAATTTAAGACTTGTCAGTGCCAGTATGTGAATGTTAATTACAAAACTGCTGCCGTTAACAAAATAGGATGGAAGCAACATGGGCAATTAAAATGTACATGCAACTCATTAATTATTTATTCACACAATAACCATGAATAAGTTTAGCTCGAAGCCAAACCTGAAAGCCGGCTGACATTTGAATAAGCAAAATGCACAGTATGAGAATTAATCTACTCCGTTATCCATGACATTTAAAAAAAACTGATGACAGCAGGTATTAATATTTGTACACAGTATTAGCCAGGAAGGAATACTTTATCATAATAAATCTGCAAATTGGACCAAATAACAAACACAAGAGAAACAGCTATCGAGGCCTTTTACACACTCAACACAAACAGCGCACAAGACGACAACACAAACTGCTAATGAGCAGCTTCTAATAAGAAAGTCAAGTAAGCAGATATTTAGATGCAAAGACTTGGGTCACATTAGTGTGTGTGGAGTGTGTAATGGGCCGTAGACCCTCATGGACACTAATGGAAATCTCAGCAAAGTGTGTGTTGGCTCTTTAACACCGGGTCACTGAATCTTATTAAAGATGAGGGACAACATAACGAGCTAAATGCACATTTTTAAAACAAGACGTTTTTTAAATAAACACACACAGGATGAAGGATAATCAAGTCAGATATGAGGTTGTGTAGCTGTGGTGTGAGGACAACCTCCATCGTATTGGTACTGAATATTTAAATTGGGGCCCAGTATAATCGCTGAATCACTCTAAAGCTACAGTCAATGTTTTCTCTCTTCTCTGTAAAGTGTCAGCATGTGCACTTTTCTTCTCCGCAATGTTATTGAAGGTGACATTTTTCTCTTTAAACTCAAGGTTATATACTTAACTTTTTTATTTTGTATACTTATACTAACATTTGCTTCTGTGGCCTGTCAGTGTTTGAATAACTTCGGCCTCTTTTCCCTTCTCAAACTCTGATTAAAGTGTTTGTATCACGTCTTCTGTCTTAATGTCTGAAGTTATCTGCCCTGTCACTCTCAACCAGATACCAACTTTGTGCTGGGAAACGCTCAGATCGTGGACTGGCCCATTGTCTACAGCAATGATGGTTTCTGCAAGCTGTCTGGGTACCACAGGGCAGAGGTGATGCAGAAGAGCAGCACCTGCAGGTAGGGGATCCGTGTTTCTCAGTACAGAACCATACAGTACACAAACTAATATATAATCACATATACAGGTTATGTCTGCCATGCCCTTAAAAACCAGGACAATGAACAGTGTAAAGAAAAGTGACATTTTCATGATGGCACTAGATAAAATGCCACGGGATCACCAAACTTATTATAATATATCACGAGGGAGATATAAGTGTGCGTGCGGTATCCTGTGACAGTCTGATAGTTGATGACAGATTTCACTCGATAACATGAATGTCAGCCTGGTTGTGGAACCAGAGGATTCAGGATTCATGCTCTGTTCAACATTTCCCGGCTGTCCACAGATTCATGTTTCAAACTGGACCCAAGTGGTGGACGAGGAGCCACCGAGCACTTGATTTACAGCTCCTTCGTTTCTAACCTGAATTACGATTATTAGCTGTGTGTGTGTTGCGCTCTGCAGGATGGCTGAACTCGTGGTGAGCAGCTCAGCTTTCTGGTTCTCAGGAGACCTTATTTATACCAGACGTAACCGAGAGGGAGACTCTGGTTGGACTCCGTCTCCCACTGTCCCTCGGCGGGGGAAGTTAAACCCATACGCTTGGTTATTTTGACAGAAATGAGCAGAACACTCCTCATTGGATCTAATGAGGTTCTCGTCGTTAAAGAGAATCCAGCGGATTTGTTTTCTCCTGCGACACCAGAAGCCCCGATAACGAAGACGCAGATCTGTGATGTAACCAGCCTGTAGAAACTGAAACTGCCTCCACATCACTGACTGTAACAGTGAGACGTGGACACAGTCTCTCCCGGCTGCTCTATCCAAAATGCATCAGGGAATAAAGGGAGATTCTTTCAAATGAGTCGTCCTCATATCGGAGTGAACGCTCTCAGCTCTTGTGTGTTTATTGTACCTGTAATAAACACGTCAGTAAAACGCTACTTTAACTGGATCACTCGGAAGCAGTTGATGCTGCCAGATTTGAAAACCGTGGGAGATGGTGTGTGTCACAGCCGGCGCTGCAGCTCCTACTGATTCAAACCCTCGGCTCCCTGAGCATAAGCTTCAGTTCATGTGCCAATACAAACATTTAACAGTGTGAGACAATTTAAGGCTTATATTGGATCGCTCCATCGAGGGGAGTCTGGTGTTTATAAGAGCAAGGAAAACTCCTGAAAGGTTCTATTGTATCTTTGGTAGGGATGTAAATGTGTGTATATTCTGAATATATACTACTGTCACTTCTTTATTGTTTGTGTGCTGGACATCGTGTGCAGATGTTTTTATAAAAGTCTATGGTGCATTAGAAAACTCATATCTGCAGTTGAGATTCTACAGTATACAACCTTTTTCATAAAATTAAACCTAATTTGCTCAGAGGTCTGTTTACCTATCGACACAATCTGGAGATCCAAGTTCAACGTTTTTCAAAATAAAAGCTCCGTTAATCAGCTCAATCGAAAAGAATTGCAGCAACAAAACAAACTGTGCCTTTAATTTGCAGACAAATGGCTCAAGACTCAGTCACTGTTGTTTATCCGAGGATGTAGAAGAAGACACGTTCCACCCTGTCCATGATGGGTTAGGATGAATGGTTTGTGAGATATGTGTTTCAGAAACCGACTAATTAATCAGCAGGAGACTTTGTGTTTTTGTCGGGTCACATTAGGCCAGTTTGCTGGTTCAGAATTCAGATGATTGGATAATTAAAAACTTAAGAAATGGGACATTTCTACATTTTGCACAACTGTTCTTGTCATTAGCCTCATATCACTAGTGTATACAGTTGTAGTAATAATTTTTCAATATCGTATTGTTAGCTGATGGCTGCATGACGCTGGATAAATGAGAAAGCAAACCCTCCTGTCCTTTTCCTACCTTGAATCATATCAACAGTATTTGAACTGTGTTGTTCAGGAGCAGCAACCTTCAGATTCATCTTCTGAGCCTCGATGATTATGAAGCATTAAACATTCAGACTGTGGCTGTTTGATGTCGAGTGTGACTCAAACATTAAAACGTGAACTCACTTCTCCTTTAGGTTCTAATCGCTCAACCTCCTTCACTGTAGATGCGCGCGGGTCAAAGATGTTTATTTCCATTTCCACCGCTCTTATTTTGATGCACGTCTGTTCAATTATGCATAACTCCTTCTCCCCGCCTTGGATCCCGTGAACATACAGTGACAGACCTGTGGGAATTTCCTCATGCATGACAAGAAAGCTATTGAGGGTTGGTTTCTTTTCTTTCCTCCTTTGAAGATAAATCCCTCTCAGCTCCCAGAGAAGAAGAGAGAGGAGAGTCGTCAGTGATGTTCCACCGAGCGTTGGTCTGAAGAGTCTCTGCAGTGTCAGAACGCAGTCTCATTAAATTTAGCCTTCCTCTTGCATTTCACAACAAACTCTTGTTATATTTAGCTCACGCTGGAACATGCTGCTACCGGGGGTGGCAGACACAAGCAAAGTGAGATGAATGTCTCCGGTTAGATGTGCTCATGGTTGCTTGACCCATCTCCGGGTTTAATTGTTTTTTGTGCGGTACTTTGCATTTGGCCAATTAGGGACCAGATTGCATTTATCTTTTTTATGCTTTCAGGATACATTTCAATGAGCATTAATCTGCTCCTGCTCCATATTTAATGGAGCCGATTCCTGCAGTGGAAACCTCTCTGAAGATATCCGTAGCAAATCAGCCCGTCTGCACATATTAGGTGAAACTTGAGCACATGATCTTTTAGAAAATATACATTTATATTTAAGTGGACGTCAAAGTTTAAAGGCTTAATGCAGTGCTCGTTCTAAACTTGCTTGTTTGGTTTCTTAGGCCTTTGGTGAGGCTTGGTTGCAGCTTTCTTTCTGAAACTGTAAAAGTGACCTTACCGTACAGCCCCCCTCCCCCCCCCTCCTCGCTGCACAAAGAGCTGTTCATCCTGCTTGTTCAAAGTGAGGAGTCAGTTGATTTTAGCCGATATCGATCACAACAACATCACCTTCTCTTTGTTTATTCAAGGTTCATTCGTATTGAAAGTGTCGAAGTCTTCAACTTGCACCAAATTTCAACACTGCACTTCCTTGAGCCCAAATCAATACACCTGCCAAGTGTGAAGCCGATAAGATGAAAGATTCTTGAGTCATAATAGCCACAGACAGACAGACAGACAGACAGAGATATTGACACAGATGAACGTTCCTCAACTCTTTTATTTATTTTTTTGTGCCAGAACGAATCCATCTATTAAATATTCAAATTGTCACTTCCCTCTGTGTTTTCCAGCTTCATGTACGGGGAGCTCACAGACAAGGACACGACGGAGAAAGTGCGACTAACGTTCGAGAATTACGAGATGAACTCGTTTGAAATACTGATGTACAAGAAGAACAGTGAGTATCGAGAGAAGCAGAGAAATGTGCTGTTCCACTCTCTTGTCATGCAAATGTATTCACAACCCGTGTTAGATGCTGAGCCGAGTTCAAACACGGCCCAGAACATTTCTACCTCTGTAGAAATGCGCTAATTGGTCGAGAAGCCAGACCAGAGGAAACCTTCCCTCGCTGTGTGGTTGTTTCCTCTCACAGGTGGAACCTTCCTCTGCTTGCAGGTGGTGCAGGGAACCGGAAACTCTCCACAACGTTTCTCTTTTACTCAACACTGTGCAATCTAGATTCTCTGCAACGTGTGTGAATAAATGTGTGTGTTGTTCTTGTGTCTGTTACTTCCAGGGACGCCTGTTTGGTTCTTTGTGAAGATCGCTCCCATTCGAAACGAACAGGAGAAGGTGGTCCTGTTCCTGTGCACGTTCAGCGACATAACGGCCTTCAAGCAGCCCATCGAAGACGACTCCTCCAAAGGTGAGAGGCGACACGTTTCCCTTTGTTCAGCCTCACGTCCTCCGTCAGAGTTTCCTGAAGCAGCGGAAGTTATTTCTACGTCCCGCAGATTAAAACAAGGGCATCGAATGATCTCAAGCTTTTTCATACAGAGATCATCAAATGAGAGCGGCGGAGGGAAATCACCACTCGACCTTGTGCGCTGTGCATCTGCTTCGACAAGTACCCAGTCAATCAAACACCCCCTTTCCCCCCCCCTCCCCCATCACGGAGGTTATCAGCTCTCAAACACAAAGGAACAATTCATGTTTCCACTGAATAACTGTTGGAACTGTTGGAGACGATGGCTGGAATAGAACATGACTGAGAGCAAAAGAGAAACTTTAAACACACAGTGGAGAGTCATCGTAGCATCAACAGGTAGCATCACAGCTGCAGGCGTCAGTACTGACTCTCTCACAGGCGGCCAGAACCAGCATGGGTCTGTGCTGCCGGAGCAGAAAGTGGCTGCGGTTATTCTTTATTCCTGTGAAGACATGAATAAATCACTGCGGCTGATAAAAAAGGGACCTGATGTTGACAAAGCAAAACTCAACCACAGGAGCAGCAGATCAGCAAATGTTCATATGAGGTCCTTTGGAAATAGTTTGGCTTTAACTTTGAGGAGAACTTCACAGACTCTACGGACTGAGAATCTGTTATTAGATCTTACATATATGAGAGGAAGTTGTATAAAATCTTTTTTCTTGGGCTCCAGTTTGCATAAAGTCTGATAAATGGTTTCAAATCACTCACTTATCAGACTTGAAGCTTTAAAAAATGAAATAGTTGGATCTCATCTCTACCTGAGGCTACTCGAGTTGCATTGTGGGTAATGAGGGCAGCCGATTTCCACAAGAAGCAGAACGCGTGGAATAAGAATTCTGATCTTTTTAAAAATCGTCCATCTTGAATCTGACTATGCCACAGGGGTGCACTGCTAAATCTGTGAACTTGCGTTTGGAAACTCTTTATGGATCAGTATCATTAAAAGTTATCTATTTAAATTGGACAGGATATAAAATGGAATATAAATCCTCACAACCTAGAATACAGAACCTGTAACGACTTATTGCAGCTTTAGAGAAACATATCTGAACATGAAAAGGCCACTGCAGTTGTTATTAATCCACAGTACAAATGTGCAGCGTCCCAGTAGAAGCCCAGTTCTCCTGTTAAAGGATGTTTTGACCTTTCAGTTGGTTCTTCAGTCGAGTCTGACATCATCAACTTATCCGAACACAAACCTGAGGCCTTTTCTTAAAGCTGGTGATGCAGAGGACACACACTCAAGGTTTGAGAACTCCGGTTGCCAGGCAGTTTGTTTTAAAAAAGAAAACAACACTTCAGACCGTGAGTCTTATGAAGAATCCCCACGTGTGTAGACAAATCTGCTGCAGCCCTGAATACATCTCTAAATTTAAACCTAAAGCTTGTTCATGTTCATGTTCATTGTGTTTGTGATCCTCAGGCTGGGGGAAGTTCGCCCGACTGACTCGAGCTCTAACGAGCAGCAGAGGAGTCTTACAGCAGCTGCAGCCCACGGTCCACCAGGGAGAGAACGTCCACAAGCACTCGCGCCTGGCTGAGGTACAGACCAGCCACCGACTCTTCTTCACTTATAGAATCTAAAAAACACACATTCCTCTGAGCCGCTACACTTTCCCCCGTGACAGGTTCTGCAGCTCGGCTCGGATCTCCTCCCTCAGTACAAGCAGGAGACGCCCAAAACCCCCCCCACACATCATCCTGCACTACTGCCTCTTCAAGACCACGTGGGACTGGGTCATCCTCATCCTCACCTTCTACACGGCCATCATGGTGCCCTACAACGTGTCCTTCAAGACCAAGCAGAACAACGTGACCTGGCTGGTGGTGGACAGCATCGTGGACGTCATCTTCCTGGTGGACATCGTGCTGAACTTCCACACCACGTTCGTGGGGCCGGCCGGCGAGGTCATCTCCGACCCCAAGCTGATCCGGATGAACTACCTGAAGACCTGGTTCGTCATCGACCTGCTGTCCTGTCTGCCGTACGACGTCATCAACGCCTTCGAGAACGTGGACGAGGTGAGTGAGGCGGCGTCAGAGGAACCGTTTCATCAAATCATCTCTTCAGTGTCTAATCTCCACGCCGATCATCTGCATGTTCCACCAGTGACCATTTTCTGTTTTTCTCACGTGATCATAAATCTAATATTTTGGGGGGGGGTGTTAGTCTGTTTGTCAGATTAAATTAGTCTGTGAAATTGTGATGGACATTAATCTGACAATTTATAGACAAAATCAAAAGTAATCAGCGGATGAATTGATGATTGACGGAGCTGAAGAGACGTTTAATCAGCCGTTAGTTTATGTGTTGATTTATAACAGTGGGCCTTTGCTGTGTGGAGTCAGTTTCTGCTCGGGCTTCCTCCCACAGTCCAAAGACATGCAGACTGGACTCCGGTTAACAGGAGACTATATATTGAGGTGTAAACATGAGTGTGAATGGTTGTTTGTCCCCGTGGGTCGGCCCGGTGATTCGCTGGCTACCTGTCCAGGTTTTACTCCCGCCTCTCGCCCCCAGGGTCGGCTGGGATTGGTCCAGGCTGCTTTCAGGGTCACTCCCCTCTGACCCTCACAGGACAAGTGATGTAGATAATGGACGGATAGATTTTCAATTAGTGATAGATAATTGTTGTGCGCTAATGAGAGCCCGAGCAATATGGATTTTTGGGGGTTGATGCTGATACCAATATTGGGGCGGAGAGAAAACACAGATAAATCAGCAAATATAATGAAGTTTAACTGTAAACACTTAACTGGAAATAACAACACAACACAAATGCTACCATATATATAGAACTGATAGAATCACAAACCTAGATATGAGTCAGCCTTTAGTGCTTATGGACAAAATGTACCTTATGAAAGTAACATTACAGAATATGATCTGATTTATTCAACTCTCAAATATCAATCTTAGTATTCAAAGATCCAGTACTAGTGTGTTTTTTTAAAATGTAGTAAAAAGATGCAGTAGTTTTGTGTTACTTCTTAAAAAATGCCGACTTGTTCTTTTCCTGCTCATGTTTTTAACTGTGTTAAGATTGAAGAGCTGATCCCTCTGAACGGAGCCGGCAGGTTATTAGGTTTCCATGCAGGCACTCGACCACATTTAATAACCACTGTAGCCCGACATCAGATCCGGCTGCACTGCTTGTTGTTTTGTATGGTGACAGTGAAAAAGTGAGTTTGAGTGAGCAGCATAATAAAATGTGTGCGTGTGGATCTCAGGCAGGACGTTGGAGTGTTGGGTGGAGTGACTGCGGCTGGATCTTGAGATAATTGGCCCATTTTAATTGGGACTGGAGCGTTTACATTATTAAACTGAGGCTCTCTCTTCAGAGCTCAGCTGTGTCGCTAATGCACCGAGTCCAGTGACACCTAACGGCAGTTGACACAAGGATTAAATCGAGGGAAAACATGTGATTGTCGCTTTATCGTTAAGTGGGATTATGCTAACATGAACCTTGAGCTGCTGTCGGACGTGCACTGAGCTTCAGGTATTGTACAGAGGAGCCTCACATGGAGAAGATGCCAGTGAAGACTTGGAGACAATCAGATTCAAAGGATTTTGGTGATAAGGGCCGATAAACAAAAACATGTGGCCTCTGTGACGACCTCAGAAAGTTTTCTTCATATGTGAAAGGATATTTTTTTGTTATATTTTAAGGGAATTTTAATTCGAAGAAGATCAGGCATATTAAGTGAGCTGATATTTATGATTTCAGACTATGTTTAATGGCAAATAAACCATTTATGTTATCGGACCACTTCCTTTTTTCTTTTACATTTAAGTATTAGAGAATCTTGTGTAGGATTTTTCCTCGAAGGAGGTTTGTGCCCGACTATGTAATTCTCCAGTTTTATTTATGGGAACAAGAGGCCTCTCAGATTGTAATCATGTTAAAATATTCTATATCTGCTGATGAAATCCAATCAGAAAACATCCAGCTGACTCTTACTATCCATCTTTAGAGCTTTATAGTGCAACTACAGCTTCTGAATCTGATCCAAATGCTCCTTTAAATCACTGATTTCCTTTCTCCGGCAACACCACACACACACACACCACACACACACACACACACAAACACACACATTGATTAAATGGATCCTTGGGTTCCTACACTTGCTGGTTTTCATTATATCAATGCATCACTGTGTGCGGACGCCTCCGTGTGCTTGAATGTGACGTGTCTCATGATGTGTGTGTGTTGTTGCAATGACGTGGTCGTGCAAAGTGCTGTGGTGTGTCACACAGCGAGCGGCCCGGTGCACGTTGGCTCTCGGGGGCCGTCGGGCAGCACGTCCCCGTGTGAGGGGACACGAGGCGCTGTGGGTCGGTGGTCAGCGAGGCTCGTATCTGCAGCTCCAGCATTTTCTGTGCTTTCTAGTCTTTCAACACTTCAGCATCTGAAACGCTGACACGCGTCCGAGCAGAAGAAGAAGAAGTCAGGGGTCAGCAGGGCCAGAACAACAAGGCAGAAGAAGAGAAACAACAACGAATACAAAAAAGGACCAGACTGGTGTTATCTGATCTTTTTATTGCTGTCAAGAGAAAAACAAGACTAACATGAATTTATTTTTATGCCAAGTATTGTTTTATACAGCGGAGGTACAGAAACTATTGAAAGAACAAGAAGTGAGTGAGTTTTAACTTCTTTATGGGATAAGAATAACAAACACTTTCAAATCAGAGGTCGGACATTCAAACCAATACCTCCTACTCATAGTTGGGCCAATGCACCCACAGAGTAAACTACATTAAAGTATATCGGACTTTAATGATATTGCCAATGATGAACATATTATTGCAACCTATGATAAGCTTTGGGACACATTGTCTCTGAACCCACATCAGAACTTCCAGGATCATCTTCCGCTGCCACGACTCAGCGACTCCAATTCGCTCCAAACTGCTTCGAGGCGAATCCGTGACCACGAAGCAAACGAGGGGTCGGTAAACATTTGCCCAACGTTAAAGCAGCAATAGAACATATCACCGCTGCTACAGATCTTTAACGACTGACATGAATAACTTTGATGGCTGTTATCCCCCCCCCCTCCCCAACAGGTTTTACAAACTGGGGAAGTGGAAGAGCGTTAGCGAGGAGTGGCTGTCAAAGTTATTCTCGGGCAAAATCTTAAAATCGTCACCTTGAGACTGAACCTCCGAGTTATCGTTTCACTTCAGCTTCTAACGAGCCGAGCAGCAGAGAAGGGATCCGCTTCACGCTGTCGCCTGATTGGCTGAGCAAACAGCTGATCGTCTGCATGCTCCGCTCACTGCACACGTTTACAATCACACAGAATGTTGTTTAATTTTTTTTTGTTTATGCTTCTTTTCATTTTTTAAAGCCTGATTATTGTTTTTTTTTCTCATGTGTTTAATCCATCGCTTACCACTGATCAAGTGTCTTCTCTCTTACTTGTGCTTTTTTTCGTATTTGTTTTTCATCCCTCTGTTCTGTTTGCATGGCCCCCCCCCTCCCCCCCTCCTCCCTCCCTCCCTCCCTCTTCCGCCTTTGTTCATGCATGGGACGCGATGGGAAGAATTGGAACCACCGAGCTGTCACTCAAGTAGGCTTCAGTTTGATCCGAATATGATGATGATGATGATGATGATGATGATGATGATGATGATGATGATGATGATGATGATGATGATTTTGAACAGTTTTGTGTTTTTCCATTTTTCACATGCACCACTGACAAACACACGTCCCCCCCCCTCCCCCCATCAACGACCTCATCTCCTCACACACACTTTCCACAGTTAACCTCGCGCATTTGCCGCCCCCCCCCATCCCCCTCCCCCCCCCGGTGCTCGATGAGAATAATGGCCGACGCATCAATGCAGGAAAATAAATGTCACAAATGTCACTGCCAAAGCTTTTCACTGCCAGGAGACGACATCGATCAGATTGTGTTCCGCAGTTTGAGAATGAACAACAGCGTCATTAAAGTTGCATGAGGGGCTGATGGCCAAAAAGAGACTCACACCCCTCCCCCCACCCCCACCCACCTTCATTTTTCGATTCAGGCCCATTTAGCTCAGCTCAGACTTCTGTAGTTGGATTCTGTGTTTACTGATTAAAGAAGTAAGATGCACATTGTGTTAGTTAGTGAGGTTTTTGATAATATTTAGAAACTTTTCAACAAACTGCTTCTCCCTCTGTTTCTGCTCTTCAAGCCGAGCTGAGTCTCATCTCCCTCCCAACGTTCAAAATGTTGAACTATTCCTTTAATGACGTCTTGTTTATTTTCCATATCTATTCAGCGTCGCACCTTTTCTCTCTCAACTCGTTGCGTTGTGAGTCGAGCTGCAGCGGCAGAGCTCCACAGCACGACACTGCAGTGCTGCTAATTGAATTGTGTTGTTGGAGCTCAGGTCGGTAAAGTGATTTTAGTGAAGCCGAGGTGTCCGGCAGCTTGATCGGATCGAGTGACAGCGAGCGCTGCAGTTGTAGCTCTGCTCGCATTGCAGACCACAGCACATTAGCAAAATCAATACCCCCCCCCATGCCACCACACACACACAGACACACACACACACACACACATGAAATAGCAGCAGAGAGCAGAGCAGACTGATGGGATTGCAGTTGTCTGTTTGAATCACTGAGTGGGTGTTTCACTGCACAGTTAAGCTGAGCAGACATTTAGCTGCTGGTTATGTAACGTATACTGTATATATATGTATGTTGTGGAATTTCATCACATTGCAGGGGAACGTTTTTTTAAATCATCTCGGCGCATGTACACATTGTTGTGTTGCTCTTGTGGTTGTCACACAAAACTGGTTCATTTAAACTGCTTCCTGTCATCACACTCACCGGAGGAAATCACTTTATGTTCACAGCTGGTTTCCTGTTGATGAAGAACATTATTCAGACTGAGGCAGATTCTTGTGAATCATTTAGTTTAATTGTAAATAACAAAATAATATAACTATAATTCTTTCACCTTTTTCTCTACATGAAAAGCTATCAAAGTTAATTTTATCCAGCAAGAGCTTAATTAATCCCAGTAGGAAGCTGCAGCCTTACAGGAACCAGTCACTCATGGATAATGAAACACAAACAGCATAAGGACACAGAGAGAGAGGAAGATGGATAAAATGGAATAAAAGAAAAACATTAGTGAAACGTTTTTATAATTAGAAACTGAACTGAAAGAGTGAAACTGTGCTGCAAATATACTGGGAGTATAATTGATAACACTTTCCATGTGGCATTAATATGCAGTACATGAACACACAATTATGTAGATGTAAACAAATAATTCCTATAACTGCTGTGGGCACCTTTAACCTAATAAATCATAATATGGTACAAACCATCTGTAATAATATGCAATATTTATAGATATGATAATTTATAATTGCTGTAACAAACACTTATAAAATCCTCAAAGCTGTATATAGTTTGTTAGATGCTATGTATTAATATAGAATAAATGAAATGGGCCATAGAGTGGTTCTCTTTTTATAATAAATACACTTATTATATATTATGTATTTAACTTTGTGTCTTTCTGTCTTGTATCGATGTTGTTTTTAAAGTCTGTCTCTTTCTCCTCTTTGGTTTTTCCGTCGCAGGGCATCAGCAGCTTGTTCAGCTCGCTGAAGGTGGTCCGGCTCCTCCGTCTGGGTCGGGTCGCCCGGAAACTGGATCACTACATCGAGTACGGGGCGGCCGTACTGGTCCTACTGGTTTGTGTCTTCGGACTGGCTGCCCATTGGCTCGCCTGCATCTGGTACGTTTATACATCACTGATTCATCGTTTCATTTCACTCTTTAAATTTGATGAAACTTTCTCTTGGGCCAGAATTTTCTGTCCTAACAAACCCAGCAGACATCCTGGTTTTGTTTCTGAACCCGACACCAACCTGATGGTTTTTCCCTCATTTAAGACACGTGAAATGTAAGAAATTAAGTTTATAGACGAGCCAACGTGACCAAACTCGACCTGAACCTCAAATATCATTTCAAAATGTTTGTAGAAACATAAATTCCCACCAAAGGTATATAGAATGTGTCTCAGTCTAACATCTGTTAAAGAGTAAAACAGACACACATGAAATCCACACGTTGTGCTTGACTGTGTGATTAATGAATCGCAGAGCCAGGTAATGTAATGAAGTCGTTGATTATCCTAATTAATGGATTAATTAGCTGTCAGTGTTTTTGTCAACACACACTTGTGCTCACGTGTTAAACCTGTGTGTGTTTTTTTAACCTACCTAAAAACCTGCACGACAGAGTTAGAGCGCTTTCAAGAGAATTTGTTTTTTTCCTTCATTAATATGTAAATGTGTGAAGCACGGGAAGTCTAATCAGATCAGCTCCTCTGCAGGGGGCCAGTGTGGTGGAGGCATGAGGTTCCATCATGTTTGTTATGTTTAGAAACACACACACACATCATGACAATATAGTGAGCTGCATACAAAAACATGTCTGATAGTTGATGATTAGCACAAATTCCTCCTTCGCAGACGCCCTCTCATGTTTATATATTAAGTACACCATAACATAATATAAACACTTTCATTTACACACATGAAAACAAACACAAGAGGCCATTTCATATATATGAGACCAACCAGGCTGATATACATTATTTAAGCCTCCTGTGTGGGTTCTCTCACCCAGTCAGTATAATCAGATAATTTAATAAGGCTGCTGTTGCTTCAAAATCCACACGGCAGTAAAACCAGTACCACTCCCCCCAGTGTGGAGTCTGTGGTTGGCATGGTCACACTGGGAGTAGTGGTGTGTCGCGTGGAGAAAAGTTGAGCCACGATAATCACCAGGGTATTGATAAGAAAATCTAAATCCCATCACACAGAATTCTGTTTAGTTTGTGAGTTTTCTCTTCTCTTGGGTTGTGTTTTACCTCCCGGGCGTCTAGAACAGATAAAAACTAATCCTTTCCTCTTCTGTGTTCCTAACTTCAACTTCAACTGAAGCAAAATCTAAAGTTTTTGCTGCGTCATGACTTTCACAAAATCTATATTCTGAAAGATTTGTATTCATCTCCAAGGTTTCCCCCCCCAGGAAGCTAACCCAAAGGTTTCATAAATAACCAACTCAACAGGGCGTTGAACAAATTGGCTGCCGACTCCAAGTCTTGAGTTAAAGTTATGGCACAACTTCAGATATAGATTCTCCTCTCACCTCCAGAAAGGGGTTCTTGTGGTGAAGCTGTGTGAGCTGCAGCCGCCTCATGATGCTTCTTCCTGCTCCAGGTACAGCATCGGCGACTACGAGATCATCGATGAGGAGACCAACATCGTGCGGGAGGACAGCTGGCTCTACATCCTGGCGGAGTCGGCGGGCTCGCCCTACCGCTACAACGCCAGCGGCTCGGGGAAGTGGGAGGGCGGGCCCAACAAGGACTCGGTCTACATCACCTCCCTGTACTTCACCATGACCAGCCTGACCAGCATCGGCTTCGGGAACATCGCCCCCACGACGGACGGGGAGAAGATCTTCGCCGTGGCCATGATGATGATCGGATGTGAGTGAAGGCGTCTCTCCTGCTTCTCTCTAATGCAGCAGATACATGATACATGAGAAGTTTAACTATGCTCTTTAAAATCACACTGCACCGAAGGAGGTGAATAAATGAATCATGGAGCCGCCGACGTCCAGAAAGAAAAAGATAAACTTGATAATTAGTTGAGCAATATTTCAAACTCTCTAACTCACCTGGGATAATCTGCTCGGGTTGAAGATAGTTTAATGTCAGAACTCCTCACTGAGGGTTTTATTTTAGTTACACCATCATGGGCCTGTGTTCTGAACAGTTCTCAGACTGAAAGCACTTTTTATTCTTTCAACAATAACCACAGTAAAAATCACCATTTTCAGACATTGGACATTTAGTGTGTTTACTCACCAGTGTGCACAGATTGTGATGTAAAGTGTGTTAAAACAACACAAAATACATTATTTTCTGTCTTTCAAAAAGCTCACATTATATACAACACTTAACAATCACCATGGTGACCAAACAATAATGGTAATTGAAATGCTAACGAGCTGATGCTAATGGACATTGAAACATATTCCGCTAATAAATATTTTTCAATAAAATGACAGTAAAATCTCAAAGGGAGTAAATTACACAATACAGAGAAAATCTAAGTGTAGTCTCAAGTTGCTTAGTTGTGTCCCTTAGCTCAATATAAGTTGTAAAAACCAAAACTTTTTGCCTGTTAGGAGGATGATTAATCTTTGTTAGCTTTATTTTCTCCTCCATTATAATTACATGTGTCCTCTGCTTTATATCCATGTGACAGGAACATCTTAGTTAGAAATTGGAGCATCAGAATAAAAATCTCAGCAAAAAGCTTGTTAATTAGCTTCAGGTAAACGTCAGCTGGGACTTAAAGTCTTAAAGTGCAGTTTTTACATGATAAAGCAGATGTCAACAGTAACCTACATGTGTGTATTCAGTTTTATTCAGGGCAACAAAGTCCTGAGAACTGAGGCGGTGCAGAACAGACACAATGTGACATTAAGAAATGTTTTTTCACCGTCTCATCAGCACCATTGTCTTCTCTTATGTATCGAAGCAGTAGAAGCATCAAACTCATTCCCTCAGTCTGTTGTGTGACACTGTGCTGAATCATTAAGATGTGACTCAAACAAGTTTTTTAGTATATTTCTGAAACGACTCTGAAGAAGCATCTAAACGAGCGTCTTGTGGCCCCTCGACGAGTCCTGAATCTAAAAAGTCTCCAAATACACTCACATCTGAAATCTATTATTAAAATGACACTCACATAATGATGCATAACGTCTATTAAAGTCACGTATTGTGGTTCACCAACACGCAGAATGAGCCACTTTTACATTAAACATGAATAACAGTGACTGAGATATATTTAATTTAAGGTGAGGTGGGTTTTCCCAGCGTTCCCTTCTTCCCACTTCTCTCTATTAAACATTTACCAGGTGTCTTGTGCGTGTGTGTGTCTTGTGCGTGTGTGTGTCTCGTGACGCAGCGTGTGTGACTGCACGCAGGCGGCAGCGCCTCGGAGCAGTGACTGACGCCGCCAGATCCATTTAGCACAGAGCTCCCTCTGCAATCACTCCTCACCTCCCTGCTACTTTCTGTTTTCAGCCACAATCTCAACCCTGAATCGAGAGGATGCTTCTTCCCCCCTATCTTACCTTTTGGCTGTTCAGGTTTATGAATATATTCTCGGGGGGGATGGGGGGGACTGGTTAAAAGTCATCCGCAGGCTTGAATCTGTTTTACATTTTTGTTATTGTTGTGTACAAATCAACCTGAAGCGTAAATATCCAGAAAGCAGACGCGGCCTCGGGAGGATTGAGTTGTAGATGAGATCTACTGTAGTCCACCACGGCTCTTCTCTATCAAATATGGATGCCCTGATACTGTTCTATTTTTACCATCGGCAGTGGATCGGTGCTGGCAGTAGAAGATCACAGTGTGACGAGGGATTGGAGGGGGGGGGCTGGCACGGGGAAGCGTGGGAGGGAGGTATATATACAGTATGTCCTGTTTCTATAGCAACTGATGGCTCGGGGGGGGGCCTGAGTTTCTGACAACTGTCTACTGTTTGAAAACGGGGCCGGCTGCTGGATGCCGAGCGAGGCAGCGAGTGGAGGAGGAACGTTGTGGACGAGCTGGAGCTCCTCAGGGACCGATTGAGTTTCCTTTGTGACAGCGTTTTTTTTCTGCTCATTCAGACAAGTTAGCGTTTTTTTTGGAAGTCGTGGTCGTCCAGAAAAACTTTGGCGACTTCAAAACAGGCGGCTGTTGTCAAAGCGTCTCTCTTCATCTGTCGACTTGCCGAGTCGGACGTCTGCGATTGTGTAACTCAGAGACGATTCAACAAAACAAGAACATATCCCCTTCTTTTGTGTTTCAGGTGATAATGAAAAATCTCACTGCAACGCTTGACATCATCGTAGCAGGAGTGAGCGATGGGGATGAAACAGGATGAAAGTTGTGGTTCTCCTCGCCCCTTGGGGAGATTTGAGCGCTTTTTAATTAGTATTATTCCCAGTGCAGTTTTTCCAACACTTTGATTGTGCGCCGTGAAATAAACAAACACACACACCCACACGCCCACACACTCACAATCGCACACGCACAGGTTACTGTCATCATCTGAGGATAATTGAAATGTGTGGTTGGCATGTTTCCTCTCCATCGCTCCTAGCAGGTCTAATTAGGGCTCCAGTGCCAAGAGAACCCTGCTCCTCACAGAGCAGACATCTGATGGCTTTGATCCGCACTCACACACCAGCTGTTGCACCAGTTCAACTTCCAGAGCACCTCGCAGATGATGCACCGCTGTATCCTGTCTTTCATTCTTCTGTCACGATAAAAAAAACATCAGGAGAATGGAGGCTTACAGGCAATAAAAAGCTGTAATCATGGTTTGTTTCCCCCCTTTGGCGCGAGATGTGTTGATTTGTGTTTTTCTGGAAACGATATGAAAGTTTATTTCCCACGTGATCGAGCAGATTGAGTCTTATTTTGTCCGTCCTTGTAAAACCAGGTTTTTGTGTCCTTGAAAGAACCTGATTTCTGTGTTAAAGACTGTTCATGTTTAATTTAGAATCTGCAGTGTGACCCTTGACTATCAGGTGTTTAATGAATCTTTAAAAACCAACTGGATCATCTGAGAAAGAGATTTTTAAAATCCTATAGCAAATGACGATTTTCCTCACAAGGTCCATATAAGTGTTTAAAAACTAGGTTGATGTCAATGCTCCCTCAAAGCTTCAGTGTTTTAAAATAATGATCTGTATCTCTTCTTCTTCTCCAGCCCTGCTTTACGCCACCATCTTTGGTAACGTGACCACGATCTTCCAGCAGATGTACGCCAACACGAACCGATACCACGAGATGATCAACAGCGTCCGGGACTTCCTGAAGCTCTACCAGGTTCCCAAAGGCCTGAGCGAGCGGGTCATGGACTACATCGCCTCCACCTGGTCCATGTCCCGGGGCATCGACACCGAAAAGGTGCGTCACACATCTTCTACTTGTGTTCTGTGGTTTCCAGTTGGGCTGAAATATCTGTGTCACCTCTCAAGGATTTTATTATAATAATTCTTTAACATGAGCAGGTTATGAGTGCCCTAATGAAAAAGTAGCCACCTTAGCCTTTCCACCATGAAGAAGACTGAGGTGAAATATCTGTGTCAACTCAAGGATTTTCTTTTTATTGATGTTACTTTTTGGTATTTGTATAAAATTCATTTTTCAGTTTGTTCTGGGGGGGAAAAACGATTCAGTTAAAACATGTAGCAGACGATTATCCAAAGCAGAAAGTGGTTTGGCAATTTTTGGCAATTACCAGTCACCTGCAGGCGTCCGGCTGAACCCAGATGATTTTGAAAGGATGTGAACATGTGAAAAAATCAAAACATTTAAAGCTGGAAGCGGTTAGATTGAACTGATCTCCAGAAAGCTTTTAATATCCCTGCATTCCAATTTCAATCCACCTGTCCAAAAATACAATCATGTAAATAGAATAATGTCTCTTTGAAATAAAACGAGGATTTATCTGTTTGTGTCCGTGTATCGTTCACGTGGCGTCAGGCTCTAAAAATGGCTCCTAATCCCTCCCTGCTTGACATTCGGCTTCAAAGGGACTCGCTCTAAAGGCCGAGCCGAGCAACAGGCCGACGTCCTGGTGATTAGACGCACTCCAACAGGATGCTGCCACTCAGTGACACTCAGCAGCCGGACTCTGACCTGCTCACAGCTCCCATGTGACCTTCACATGTGAAACCGCGTTCACAGACATATCTGGACACTTTCAGCTGTTCACGTGACAGTTCATTTTATGCTTCGAGAACAATAACACGAAGGTACTTTAGAATTTAATTGGAGGATGATTGGATGATTTTGAAAGCTTATTAAACGAAATAAAACAAGTACACACTTAGTGTTTAGGCCGGATTTGACAGTGAAACATCCACTGATGATACAAAATTCAAAGTAAAAGAAAAGTACAAACTGTTCCAAAACGTTTTAACACTATTCAGCTGTGTGATAATTGGTTTCACTTCTCTGAACTTCCTCTCTAGGAGAAAACAAAATCTCAACATGATGCATATACTCTGAGTGAGGTCGCTGTATGAGTCTCAGCACTGAACAGCAGACATGCACGTTAGCGGTGAGCTGGGGAGCGTAGACGAGTATTTAGCAGCTTAAGCTCCACATATTTCCCTGAGGAGCTGGAAGGAACCAAAAAACAGAGCTGAAAGAGAGAGAGCTTCTGAATTCAAGTCCAATATTCTCTGAGTCCCAGTGAATCAAATCGTTTCTGCATAACGGCTTCCCAGTGCACGGCTACTAACCAGGCAGAGCGAGAGAGGAATGATCTTATGGTTTCCCACAGAGTTGGATTTCAAACTGGGGCAGCTGAGGGTTTGGTTATCGAGATTTTCCGAGTGAAAAACGAACGCAGAACATTCTCATGCGTGTTCGAGTTCAGCTCAGGTCACGATTTACTGTCTCACCCTCACCCTGACCAGGCCTGAGAGAGAATCAGCCGAGCCCGAGTCTTGGATCCTCAGCTCTTCTCTCTGCTCTCGGATTCCATTCCAGGTGTTGCAGATTTGCCCGAAGGACATGAGAGCCGATATCTGTGTTCATCTCAACCGGAAGGTTTTCAAAGAGCACCCGGCGTTCCGGCTGGCCAGTGACGGCTGCCTCAGAGCTCTGGCCATGGAGTTTCAAACCATCCACTGCGCTCCCGGTGACCTCATCTACCACGGGGGAGAGAGCGTGGACAGCCTCTGCTTCGTGGTGTCCGGGTCTCTGGAGGTCATCCAGGATGATGAGGTGGTGGCCATCTTAGGTGAGTAGATCCTGGTGGATTAAACGTGCATCTCTCAGAGTACAGCTTGTGCTTTAATGAGAACTCCATCTAATCCCCTCTTTGACTCATAGGATTTAATACATATTCTTGTGTGCTGAAGCAATTTCAAGAAACCAGGACTCTTGGGGTCTGGTGATTTGTGTGAAGTTCTCAACACCTCCACCAGCAATAATCCTTTAGAATTAACAATTAACAGATGAAACAGGACTTTGAAATGGAGAGAAGACAATCGAACTGGAGCAGGAGAGAAGTTCAGCTGATGTCAGACACACAATGCAAGCATATTTTCATATATTTAGTTTTTGTACTGCAAAATGATATTTGAGACCTTTGAAGAAATTCACCACTTCTAGTTATGTTATGATGAGTCAGGTCGTTAAAGTATCTGCTCCAGTTTCACAGAATATAAAGTTTGATTGTCCGAAGCTTTGAATTGATTTAATGTGACAGAGAATCAATTGTTGAAGATGCAGAGGTGCTGCTGCGTCACCTCTCTGCTCAAATCTGAATTTATGATCTCATCTTCAAACTGGCTTCCACCACTGGTCAAACCAGAAGGTTTTCGCCTCACAACACTTTAGTGTGAGGGGACTTTTCTGTGTGGCAGCACTTTCCAAACTCTGACTGCAGAGAAGGCTGAGCTGCTTGGGGATCGTTTTCTGCTGAGTCATTAACTGAGGATTTGTACCAGAGTTGGTCACAGACTCTGAATCCTCTGTGAAACACGTGGAAAACAGTCGGCTCTTTTCAACTCGATCTACTGAACACATTTCATATTCAGAATGTTCACATTAGACTTTGGAATCATCTCTGATGGAACCTGTGTCCGATTTGACCAGAGTCCAGCTTTATTATGTGTATTTTGTATTTCCTTTGTAAAGCACATCTCTCATCTTTAAAAGTATTATATCAATAAAGCAGTAAAGTTCATCATCTTTACAAAAAACTAAATGTATTCATATTTTGATTACTTCCTGGTCAGTTTTAACTTCAAAGTGATGTGTTCAGATTATCTGCAGTTTGAAATATTTCATTACAATTTCAATGAAAGCAGCATATTGTCAGCTTTTGCTTTAAGAATGTGTAAAAGGATTCATTCAATAGTATAAATCTTCTCAAGGTCAACTAATTAATCCACCAATCTTCCTAATCATTATAATCCTGATATAATATTAAGGACAAAAATAAAGGAGAATAAGAAACCAAGGAGGCTTTGTGCAGTTTTACAAAACACAAACTATGATATAGCTGTATATAGCTGTATATAGCTGTAATTTTCTTATGAAATTTAATGATTCTGCCTTTATATTATCTGTGATCCACCTGAACTGCAGCCACTGTTTATGACCTGCAGGTGTAAGACACAGACATTAATGTATGACCCAAATCACCCAGCAGATAATTAGATGGGATGTTAGAGTGTGGTCAATCTGTCTCTAATGAAGGAAACCAACAGCAGCAGCAGCACGATGCTTCATCAACGTGTCAGAGACGAAGGAGATGATATTAGATTTCAGGGAAAAATCCTGCGGTCATCGCCCGGCTCATAATGAATGATCCGGCTGTTGAGGTTGTGTAACGGTAAATAACTTGGCAGAGTAATTAATGACGAGCAGATCTTTGAGCTTCAGGTGGAAGCAGAACCGGGCTTTTCCTCTTTACACCTTCATGAAACTGTCCTATTCTTGCTTTATTGAATCCATCCTCACATTCATCCTCATCAAAAATCAATTCAGACTGCAGGTTATTGTCAATGTGTGCAGAGAAATAATCACACACACACGAATGATTTAGCACATCAGGTCAAGCTCAGACCGTCCAGGCTCATTCTCACCAGCCAAGGCTCAGGGAGATGTGCAGGACTAACGAGCTGCTCCCAGGAACCCACTGACCTCTGCACACACTCCAGACACTCAGGTGTGAGCGCAGATGTCAGAGTGAGAACCTCCAGAGTCAGTCCACTCGTGACAAATCAGCAGAACGTCCCAAGACAAAACCTAAAGCTCTAGAGCAGATCTTGTTTATCGATACACAGTAGGAATAAATCTCTCTCCTGGTCTTGGCCCGACCAGTCGAGTCTCGGGAGCCTTTTCTTTTTAAAACCCCCCTGCTTTTAATTTTCCAAATGATTGATTTAGTGAATAATTGATGGCGTCCTCGAGCAGAAACCAGTGACACCATCTTGGCTCTTTTTTCATCAATACTGGTTCCTCTTGGCAACAATTACCAGACTGTCGGGTGGATAGCATTGACCAGGACGGAGTCTGTAATGGAGCCTGAAGCCATTTAGAAGTTATCACTATGAGTCAAATCATCAGTAGCTGAAAGGCACAGTGGAGCAGAAACAACCTGTAAAGTACAATTACAAACAAGACAGGAGTTAATTAGACAAATACTACTACTGCCACAGTACAAATATACTGTAGAGTCGTTCTAAATGTGATTGATTTCTGTCACTCGTGTTGAAATCAATGATAATTTGATTATTAGCTGCGATATCTGTAAAGTAACTGCTTCCTGTTCAGGTCGTCATCCAGTAAAACAAGTAGTCAGATGTTTTTGGTGAAGAACTAATTAATGATTATATCATACAGAGTGAGAATCTGTTCATTTACATGCAAATTATATATTGAGTCATAATACTTATTACAAGATTAAACATGACTCACTGGATTAGTCAGCTAAATTATCTGAGTCCAAATAGCTTTATTTATTTATTCTTTTATTTATTTCATTTATATTGACATTTTAATTATGACAATTAAAAGAGTTGATTCAGGATCTGTCAAGACATTTTCTGAAGAGAAAAGAGAAGCAGAGTCCAGGAGTCAAATTTTAAACTATCAAGTTCCCGTTCCAAACACGAATGATGTTCAGATGAGCAGCATCAAATAGATCTTATCAAAGAGATCCTCTCTCCCAGTCACACTTTAGATAATCTGCTCATAACCTGCGATTTCACTTGATGCCTCTATCTATTCTTTAAAAGTGGCAGATTCCCAGTGGCTCAGAGTTAATAAACATCCTGTTAACATCATTAAAAAGCGGCAAAATAGTCCCTGATGTCTCTGAGTAGCTTTATTGATCATTTATCTTTTACTAAAGCTATACAAATCTGTCCATTTCTTTCCTGTCTTTCCACCAGATGCTTTTGGAACTCTCCCCTGGTCTGAATCCTTATTCTGTCTCCCCAGGTAAAGGTGATGTATTCGGGGACGTGTTCTGGAAGGAGGTGACTCTGGCCCAGGCCTGTGCCAACGTGCGAGCGCTGACCTACTGCGACCTCCACGTCATCAAGCGCGACGCCCTGCAGAAGGTGCTGGAGTTCTACACGGCCTTCTCCAACCACTTCTCCAGAAACCTGCTGCTCACTTATAACCTGCGGAAAAGGGTGAGTGGCTCTTCAATTAGCCTCGAGACAAAAAGAGCTTGAACCTTTAGCGGACGTCCTGCATCCTGTTTTCATGTCGGTGCTGAGTCCCAGTTGCTGTGCTGGTTTTGAACTGTGCTTCCCACAGATCATGTGGTAATGTGGGAGGACGAGTTCAGTGACCACTTTTCCTTCTTCTCTTTCTCCCGATAAATCTTATTTCTGTCCGTTTGATTCTGGTCCAGTTACAGAAATGGCCTTTTTCAAAATAAACTTTGCTTTCTTGCTCAGAGATAGAAGAGAAAAACCATTCTGTTGCCTGCTGGGTAAATATGAAGCTACAGCCAGGAAGCTGCTAGCTTAGCTTAGCACAAAGACTGAAGCAGAGGGATTCAGCTATAGCCGGAGGATTAATGTGTATTTGTAAAGGGAAACTGTTCCAAAGCCTTTGAGCAGCAACAGTAAACAAATGATCCCCGTTAGCCTATAGCCTCAAGCCAGGGAAGGAATGAGAACATGCAACATATCACATATAACAGCAAAGATTGGAGAATAGTTGAATATCAATTATGTGCATCGGAAATATGTACTTCTTCTTTCCTGCACCATTAATCTCCTCATGATTCAAGACCCCAGACTTACGTTGTGACCCTGAGGTCAGGCCCCTCCAAAGGAACCAATGGATTTACCTGCATTAATCAATCAATATCAATATATCACAAAGTAATGTACTTCATAATAATGAATAGTTCACAGGGGACATTTTTCTCCAGAACAAGTCCTCTAACTTTTCCATCTCACTGATGTGTTCACTTTCATCTGAGTCTGGTTTTGAAGGCAGAACTTTCTGCTGAGTTGATTATTTTTAAGTTTTAGTCTCAGTACTTCTCCTTAATTAAAGGATCTTGGTATTTCTTCCACCTCTGATCTTCTTCTCATGGACAAAAAAAAAGGGAAAAAGTATATTTCCCAAGTGAAATGAACTTATTCTGCCCAGTTTTTCTTAATTTCTAAACTAATGTTGATTGAACCATGTTGAAAAAACTATATCTGCTAGTCTATAAACACAAATGTATTCAAAAAATTTAAACACTAACCTGCTGCCAGAGCCCCTACATGTTACACAACACGCACCACACCTCATACGACGGTTCCATGAAACCGTCACCGTGTGAAAGTCACTCTCAAGTCCATCATTGAGAAACGACAGCTGTGATGTAGCTACCAATCATTAGCTCATTCATGGAGGTGAGGCGGCCCCCCCCCCACCACCCCCACCACCCCCACCACCCTGGAGAGCAGCAGTGAGATTGAATTGCCTGCGTATGAAGATCAGATCTCATCTGCTGCTTCCAGCTCTCGAGCCACCGGGGCCTCGTCCTGTCTGGATGTTGTACTGCAGGGAAATTCAGGGATGGGTCTAACTGCTGCCTTCAGGAACCGAGCTGGTGAGGCCGTGTTTTGAACTTGAGAAGGAAAAGGAGGCAGCACACGTACAATATGTTCAAGTAGTTTGAGTCGAGAGAAGAGTGGAGCTGTGGGATGTATTGCCTTTTTTTGATGAACGACTTTATGTGTATCGCTTTTCAGAGACGTACTCGGGAACAAGAAAAGAGCAGACGACAAAAAGGGATCATAAAATAAACATTACAAGTTTACACTCGGATAGTAGATACTTCTTTTGTAAGGCTGTGCTCCTTTTTCCAGACAATGTAATTTTTTTAATAAATAGACAAACACTTTGAATTGGGTTTCAAAGAAATAGTTTGACATTTAGGGAAATACGTTTAATTGCCTCCTTTCCAAGAAGTAGAGCGAAACCATAAAATCTGACAAGCTGAAATATAGTAGCTTGTTATAGACGCTGTATATCTATACCGGTAAATATAACGACTGGCACGTAACAACAAATGACAGTATGACTAGGTGTCAGGCCATTTAGAAGCAGAGACACTTAAACAAAGTTTGTCCTCAACAAAACTTTGACAATTGTCTCATATATTTGTCACAATTCTTTAGAAAAAGGATTTTAGTTCAAGATTGTTTGTTATGGGCATATTAAAAACACATTTGCATCTGGTTTTGCATTAGGAGAGATGCATAAACACAGATGTGATCCATATTTTACTCTCCAGATTACAACTGAATTATCCTAATCGTCGTCCATCTGGAGAGAAAGAAAGAAAGAAGAAGATAGAGCTGCTCACCAGCTCAGTTGTCCATTAGCAGCTGTGCGGTGATGGAGCGAACAGTGTGTCTTCACCCTCTGAAGCCACAGGCAGGATGTGAACTTTCCCTCAGTGTTCAGGGAATAAGCTCATTAAAGTGACATTTACAAACCACACACATTCTGAGGCATTGTCGCCGCACAGTGAGACAGACACACACCAGTGTCTTCACGACTCCAGTAACACCTGATGTTGAAATGTGTTTCATATCCAGATTGTACCTAAATAGGATTTTAATCTCATTACAAACGGACGACAATGAGAAAGGTTGATTGCTGCAATGCTTGTTTTGTTTTTACCTCTAACCTTTAAACTGTCTTGTAGATCGTCTTCCGAAAGATCAGTGATGTGAAGCGTGAGGAGGAGGAGCGGCAGAGGCGTAAAAACGAAGCTCCTCTGAACCTGCCGCCCGACCACCCGGTGAGAAAACTCTTCCAGCGCTTCCGACAGCAGAAGGAGGCTCGTTCCACGACCGACAAACCGCAGCCGGAGGATCACGACATCGAGAAGGGCCCCTTGTACGTGGATGTCCCGTTGGCGAGGACAGCCATTCCCACCAGCAGCATCGTCACGGTAACAGAGAGCCCGGCCACGCCCTCATCTTCAACGCCTTCGTCTTCAACACCCTCCAAATGTCCTCCGTCGGAGAAGGTGAAGCTACAGGTGCCGTCTCTCGTCTCTCTGGTTGGAGGCCGGCCTGCCGAACCAGTGAAAGCCAAAGGGTGGGGCCGTTTCAAGGAGTCCATGGCCAAACCGGACAACTGGAACAAAGTGTCTAAAGCCGAATCCATGGAGGTTCTGCCCGAACGGACAAAAGTGCACGAGTCACAGACGTCTCTGAAGAAGACGGACTCCTGTGACAGCGGTATCACCAAAAGTGACCTGCGGCTGGACAAGGTGGGCGAGTTCCGCCTGACGCCGCAGGACCGCAGTCCCGTCCAGCCTCCGGAGGCCCGGCACGCCTTCTATCCCATCCAGGAACAAACGCTCCAGGCCTCGCTCCAGGAGCTGAAGCTGGAGCTGAAGGAGGACCTCTCGAGCCTGAACGTTCGCATGTCCGGCCTGGAGGTGCAGCTGTCCGAAGCCCTTCAGCTCCTCAAAGCGAGGCCGCCGAGTGCCGGCTCCCCGCAGCATCTGTTTGACATCTCCAGACCTGGTTCACCGGAACTGGGCAAAGAGGATATCTTCTCCTGAGAGGACGTGCTGAGTCATCCGGCTTCAGTTTCCTGTGAACTCAGCTAGAATCCAGTGACTTGGGTTGCTGAGGCTGCACTGGGTCCACCCGTTTAGATTAGGCCTCAGCGTGGTGAGATCCACCGGCCTGGGTTGTAGGGGTCGTACCTGTTGGCTGCTGAGGGACCGACGGGTTGAGGTCCAGCCCCCCATTTGGGCGTGGTAACACTGAGCACTCGGGGGTTCAAATCTGAAAATGCTTGTATATAAGTTTGATTTATTTTTCCATTGCACTGGAATGGTCAAATAGCTTGAGTGGTATGAATTTAGCTTGAGTCCAAAACCCTGGTTGAGGTTTTGAGTCTCTACAGAAGTCGTGTCCCTGTCGGAAGGCTCTAATAGAAACAGCATGACCCACTGGTTTATTATTGGTACGAGATTCCTTGCATGTCACATAAAGTAGACGCTCGCCTCAAATTGCAGACGGAGCATATTTTATTAATGGAGGCCGCGCGTCGAGTCGTTTGCATCATTTCACAGCGACGGGGGAGAGGGGACGGTTTCTTTAGCAGATGTCGAAACAGTCTCCGCGTCATTTCCTCCAGCCATTGATGAATTCTCTTATTATATCATCCGCCAGGATCATAATGAATTATACAACAGATAACTCCGGCCGAGCAATCTGATTTTTCAAAGACGTCTCTCAGCAGATCTTATCATTTCCATAAACCAGCAGATAAAACTGCGGAATGCAATTTGAACTTGTGTGGCAGCCGTCAGTTGTCTCCTCTGCAATCTTGTCATTCTCTTATATAAACACTACAGCGGGTGATATATATCTTTCTCTATATATATAAATATATGTATTGTATGGCAGCCATGCATTTTAGCTTTGGTGATGCACAGTTAGGTGATGCAGATGCTGCTGCTGCTGCTTCCCCTTATTTAACAAACTGACATGAACTTAGTAAGGAATGCATTTTTCTGCATCATGTTTCTGAAAAAATAATTTATTTATGTAAACAAAATAAAACGAGCTGTCAACGAGTCATCAGAGGTTTGGTCTTGGAAGCGAACCGAGATATGTGGACTGGTGAGTTTTGCCTTTCGATGGCCACTGAGGTTCATGTTTACACCCGTTAGCATGCACGAGTTAATATGTAAAACATCATCCCGTCACAGTATGAGATTCAAACTGAGTCAAAGATCATAAGTGTGAAAGTGTTTTTGATGCAGTCACTGATTTCTTTGTTGTTTATTTGGAGGAACCTCCCTCTGATCCACTGTCTCTCCCATGTTCCCTCAATGTGACTTCAAACTGGGAGAAAACCACATGAACACAACTTCCAAAACTATTATTTGGTTGTTGTTGATCCTGATAATTTAATTTAATTACTGGAACTTAATTATTCAAGAATGTATAAAACCACAATTCTAATTTATTTGATCTGCCCCATGCATCAAAATACAGAGAATCCATTCAAAAATAAACTAATTGTATGTTTAAGAACCACCAAAAGTTATTATTTTACAAATTTTACCACTTTCTATTTAATTTAACATTGTGTTTTAAATTTGAACTCTCTGTTTTACCACAATGGAAAACATTTACACCATAACCACATATATTTCAAGTCCTCTAAAATTCTAAAATCTCCGATGACGTGATTCACCTCATAAATATATAAATCTATCTGAATCATCAGAGTTGTTTAACAACAATCAACAAAAACGTAATTAACCTATTAAAAATATGCATCAAACTTTAATTAAAGTCCCAGGTTCTGGTATTCAGCAATAATTATTAACAGTTTTTCATATATTGGTGGGTTTATGTAGATTGCCAATAAAAATATCAGAATACATTTATTGCAGTCATTCATATACTGTATTATTTTGTTTCACTGATTTAAACTGCAGTTATTTATTATATTTATTTCCTAAACCAATATAAAGCTGTGCAGAAGTCAAAGGCTCCTGTGGAAGAAGCCTTGCTGCTCCCTCCTCGACTCTATCTTTAGTTTACAGTAGAAATAGTCTTTTAACAGGCAAGCACCAATAACCACTATTATTTAATATTTATTATTCATATGGATAATTTATGTTCCCCACATTCCTTCTTTCTCAACGAGACAAGAGACAAGCTGAGAGGAAAAGAGGTTTTTATCCTCCGACACATTCTGTTCGCTCCGTTTCCATCAAAAATTCATCCCACTAAAAATAAATGGGCCTGTCATCACAAAAGTGAGGATTGGTTTGGGTTAGAGGGAGATTTCACATTATTATTACATGATCACTTCACTGTTCCACTTGTGACTGAGACTGACGGAGCACCGAGTTCAGCAAACACTTGAAACTGATAAGAAAATGTTTTTGATATCTCACGACGACACTGAATCAATCAGTTTGTGGCTTTGCACTGTAGCTTGATATATTTATATGGACGATGTGTCTCCATTTCCTCCTCACTTCTGAGGTTTGTAGTCATTTGGGGTCGGAGTCTGTGCAGGTGTGATCATCGAGCTGCGGTATGGACGTCCCACCAATCATGAGCTGTCAATCATGAGTCAGCCGCATCTGTCAATCATGACGCTGGACCCAGTTTCTTAGCAGCAAAGTAATTCAAACCAAATTGACCAGAAAGAGGAAAACTTGAACAAACACCAGTGTGATAGATATGATCTAAAATCACAGAAACCATCTTTGTGAAAAATGTATTTGATTTTTTGATGTGGTACATGTCCCATTGGCTAACGAGGAGGAGGCAGGGTCTATGACCTACCCTGAACCCAGCCACCAGGGGGCGATCCAGATTATTTGGCTTAACTTTTAGAAGCTGACAGTACATAACATGACGGTAACGTTTGTAAATCTCTGAATGTCACACAATTTAACGACATTACAAACTGAGGAACAACATTTAACTTTTACTGAAACCATGCAAACTGATAAATTGCTGAATATATCATTATTTATTGGATTCAATCCAACAAATTTCACATCAAATGTTTTTTTCAACCGATTGTTACATGAAGTTAAGATGGAATAATTTAATTTGATCCACAACAAAATGCTGTTTCACTTCACCAATGACACAGATGAATGACATAGTTGATATTTGTAAGTATATTTTGTAACTTCTTTAATTCTGTGATGGGTTCTATTTAAATGTAAACGTGTAATTTTCTTCTTCTTCGAACATTTTTTAGTTTCCAACAGGAACTAAACCAGAGCAAATTATTTTCATAATGAAAATCGATAAAAAAGATCAAATCAGGTAAAGGGAATTAAACTTAATTTACCTTAACTAATTTACTAATAAAATGGGATGGAGGTTGACTCTAAAATCCAGAAACAAGGTCATTGAAAGCAATATGTCGAACTGTGCTATCACATTTACAAATAAACAGTGATGAAATATCTAGAGAAGTGAAAAGGACTTTTACCTTATGCACCAACACGTTATTGATAATATTAAAATACCTTTTTATTGTAGAAGCATGCAACACTGTGCCTTCATTATATCGCCCCCAGGTATGGAAAAAAGCAGTGTAACATATCTAAACCTCTTCTTTGGAATTATTAGAAAAACTGAAATATTTTTGTTGTCCGCTCTTCATAGCTGCCTGGTTATAAAACCATGTAATATGTATACACAGTATAAACTACAGCAACGGGACGTAGGTGCAATCTAACATTCAGATATAAGGGACTTGAGAGCAATATGAGAGAGAGAGGGAGAGAGAGAGAGGAGAGGGAGAGAGAGGGGGAGGGAGGGGGAGAGAGAGAGAGAGAGATAACTATAAGCAAATGATCATTATAACTGCTTTTTCTCTATTGCTCATGCAGATAAAAAACTGGATGAATATAAAGCAAGGAAACAAGCATATTACTGATTCAAAGATAAAATGAAGAATTGTGCATTGGTTTGTTCTCTGATCACACACACACACACACAGACACACACACAGCTCCAGCCATTACACACTGTGGCAGTTTACAAACCTTGTACAAGTAACACACTTATGTCGGAATGATTCTGTCCAGAGGCTTTTTCGATCCACGTTAGCGGTTCATCACTACAAGTGATATTTAATACATATGTATTGTAAACGAGGGGGAATGTGGGGGAAGTGGTCTATATGCACAGATCACCTTGCAATGATTGTTGAAGCAGTTTCGGGCTCTGATGTGTGTTCTCTGTAATATGCACACGCCTCCACGCTCACATGTCACGGAAAGAGAAATGTAAAAGCACAACGGGACACTCTTTGTAATGAACTGTGACAAACTGTGCTCTTCATAATAAACATTTTGTATGTTGACGCTTGGTGTGTGTCCGGAGCCCGGTGAGGATCCTGGGCCTCGGTGTGTGTTTCAGCTCCGTCAGCGATCATCACAGCTCGTCTCCCAGAGAAAGGGTTTGTCAGCAGGTGTTGTTTTCTCCCGCTGATCCTCTCACGTCGGATAAACCCCGGGTTCTGTTCTCATTTAAGAGGATTCCTCGCTGACCCCAGCTCACGTTGATCCTCCTTAGTGTCAGCGGTGTGATAATCCCGAGCACAGGAATCAGCTAATGGAAGCACAACAACAGGCCTCCTCATTATACTCTTATTCTTTATTGACAAACTGGCTGTTTACCCACCTCTGCTCCTGCAGGTGAGATGGATCTGAACTGACGGAGAAACTTGAGAAACCTTGGGAACAATCAATCGCTGCAGCAGAACAACAAACAAACAGAGAACTAGAGGCAACACAAGTTTTTTAAAGTCAATGAGGAATTTCCCAGATGGAACCTCTCACTTAAAACTCAGCCTGAAGCTTGTTGTGCACCTTGAATAGTAAGAGGAGCAAATGATTTCTGCATCTTAATTTTCTAACCTCAAGACAAACTGGACTATTAAGCTCCTAATAAATTCCAAAAACTTGTGTTTAACTATTTAAAGCTGACAAATTACTCAGTCTCTTACAAAGTAGATTATGTCTTGTATCTTAAAAAATTTTTTAAAAAAAAATTACATTTGCCCGGAAAGGATTCTGCCCATTTTTCATTAAAATAACTTGATTATTGTTTATTCAAACACTTCTGCCAAGGCTAACCTTCTATCTCGTGAAAAGTGACACTGAGAAAGTTTTTCGATGGAGCTGAGAAGCTAAGAAGTCACAGTATCCACTCGGACAGTTTGTTCATTTTTAACACAAGTCGACATTTGAAGGAGCAAATAGATTTATAAACACATAAGCATAACAAAGTACAGCTTGTAATGTTTACTTGCTCCAAACTGTGCTTTCCTGTGAAACTGCGATATTTCAACTCTGTGAAGCTTCTGAGAAACACATCTTCTAATATTAGAGTCGACAGAGAAAGACACTGATCAGCTGCTCTGTTGCGTCTCCTCTGCCTCTGGATACACACGTCATGTGATGAACTATAGGACGACAGTAAACATGAATTTATCCACCTCACCGCACCACTGAGCAATATCCTATCAGAGGCCCAGAACCAGGACTGATTCCAGGTCCATAATCTGCTGTTTCTCAGAATAACAGTGAATCAGTGCAGCCAAGATGTGACTTATCTGAACCACGATCAGCCTCACCCTCGTTCTCTCACAGTTAATTATCACATTCACAGGAAACCCTCCTCTTGGAGAGAAGCCACACTGATCCTCTGAGTCCCAGCAGACAGGTTCTCTCTTGGTCCTGCAGGTTTGTGGGAAGCAGCTGCTCCGCTGCACCTCAGCCAGGTTGGGACGGGTTCCATGGCCACGAGCCAGAGATGCACGGGGAACTGGACTCGTTCTGGTTTGTCCGGTCGCTCGGACGCTCCCGCTGCGATTCAAAGTCAAGGTGACTCATGGCGGGTGAGAAGTCCACTCGAGGCCGATGTGAGCGAAGCAGTAGAGGAACGCGAGCATCGGTGGGGCCACTGTAGACCAGCCTGAGATCAGAAGAGAAGGGATTCACACGTTGTTAACAGGGACTATTTAGATTTAAACAAAATACCCAAAATCTGATAATGTCAGTGAAGTTTTGTTTATAAATATAGAAAAATGTAAACACTAGTGGTGGCTGCCACGGACAAAGCCTTGCGTTCCGCCACAGGAGCTACAGACACAAAGAGGAACCATTTGCTCAGCTCTCTGCTGTATTGTGTTGTGTTGTGTTATGGTTTTTCTATTTATAGCGGCTCCTTAAAGGGCCGAGCAGGCAGGTAAGAACGTCTCCCCCGACTGGCTCGCCTCCAGATTATCTCCGTAACCTGCACCTGCACCCACAATGCTGGTGAATGGTCTATTCTTTTCTATTCATGTCAAAATGTAATTCACAGACACACACAGACAAACACAGACACACACAGACACACACATACAGACACACACACAGAGACACACAGGCTGCTTCTTGCTCGGCTCTACTGTCAGTTTCCCGCCTGCAGAAGAGGAAGGTTTCCCGGGCTCTCGTTTCCAAAGACATATTTTAATGGTTCATATTTTTTGCCCGCAGGCTAAAGTCCATTATTCTTCATTTGCATTTGTCTTACAGAAAAGCCTTAATGATGTTTCCAGTCGGTTTAAGTGAATTATAAATGCTCCTTCAAATCACACAAGACATTATTTGAAACAATTTCAAGCACACGTATGAAATATTCAACATTTCCTGACGGGTGAATTCATCATCCAAGGCAAACGGGCGGCGTGGAGCCAAGGCGTCCCAGCGTTTTGTCTTTGCAGGTATGTGCATCTCATTAACACCCTCAGTGTGAAGGAGATTCTCTCTCAGCAAAAGTCGTCCAACTTCTGCTGTCAGCAAACCAACAGAGTGGAGATGAGAACCACAGCAGGTCCTCAGCTGCACTTTCTAAGTTCGTATAGAAGTGAAAGTATCGATTGATCACAAATAGAAATAAATAAATGAATTTTTTGCAACTGAAATTAGATCAGAGGGTCATTAAGAAAAGATAAGAGGATCGTAACTCCTCTCGGTTTCCTTTTCCCTTAACTTTAAACAGTTTTTTCATGAGAAATAATGTTGTTGTTTAAGAGGTGAGGCTGTAACAACAGTATGAGGCTCAGGTTTGGAAAACAGGGAGCTGCAGGTGTTAAGAAGTGGAGACGCCGGCTTTTTATAAATGAAGAAGCTTTTTAGTCACTTGTAGAAATATTTTTGGCAAATTGTGACCATTGTGCAAATTCAATCAATCATAAGCTACTTCAAAGTTTCAGAAACTCTTCTACATTACCCACATCGACAAAACAAGACTCTGCACCAGCTTCACACAGCTTTTTTTTTACCGTTACACTTTTGTGAGTTTTTAAGGATCCAACTGTCACCAACAAAATGCTGAACTAGGAAACCAGAGGATGACGGGGGTGCACCACGGCTGATGGGACCAGTAGCTCTGAACTGACAGGTGAGCTGACCCCACTTCTCTGGACTTGAAAATCAGATCCAGGTTTCTCTTGTTCTTCCCTCGTTCGTCTCTTCTTCTCACCCCAGGACGTCCAGAGTCCATAACACTCAACCTGCTTTCACTGCAGCCATTATACTTTAATGTGATGATAAGTTATTCCATTAATACTGAGACAACTCAGCACAGTGACTGGAAGCTGGTCTTACATTGGAACTATCAGGCTGCGTGGGAGAGACTTTATAAATCCTCAATAAACACAAGTGTAGACACAGGCTGTGATTAGGTATTTCTTCTTATACATTTCACCGGAGGTCAGATTGCAATTACTCTGCTGCCTGCACTAAACCCCCCCGACAGGCTGATTTAAAGGCATTGATTTCATGTTAATGAAGTGAACCGCGACTTCCCTCCGGTGCTTCACTGCACAGACACCAGGAACGGCTCCGGGCTTTTCTGGAGGATCCATTATATCTAAATTTAAAAGTGCCAAAAAAAAACACAAGAAGTCACTAAAAGTGGGAAATTGACGAAAGTGGTTTTGTCCAATGGTCAATTTGAATCTCGCCCGGCCACGTCCAGTCGCTATTTTTAGTGCTTTAATGGCCCGAGCGAATCACCATAAAAGCAAACTGAGATTCTCTGTTTGGTTTGAGCTTCTCGCTCTGAATAATTCACAGCCGAGACGGTCTTTTCAAACACCCTGCTATTCTTTTTTAGGTCTCTCTTAAGTTATTTACGCAGAGTCGACAGTATTACGTGTGTGAAAGGGGTCAGGAGCGTTGGAGGAGGAAGTGAACGCACCGTTTGCCGCGAGCCTGCCAGGCTTCCAACAAACGATTACTGTCACTGTACGACTGGAGAATGGTTGTTGTCAGGCAGCTCCGGCTCAGATTTGTCACATAAAGAGATCTAAAGAGAAAATACTCATCTGAAGATAGAACACAGCGACGGTTTGAAGACAGATTGTCGACAACAGGAAGAGGGAGATAAGCAACAAGTTAAAATATTGAAGCAGTTTGCCGGACGTGAACTCTGGAAGAACTGGGTCTCGACAATTTTCTAAATTATATGTAAAATGAAGCAGGAAGAAATCTGGGTCAGATGTTTTTCACAACAAAAGGTAAATCCCCAGAGCGTTCAGACGAGGAGCGGAGCCTGGAAAGAGCAGCTGGACAACATGTCCAAATCCCACTGTGGAAATCAGGTGTTTTTGTTTTCAGCAGCTTCACCGGCACCGAACCTTATCATCCTGAGATCAGATTCTTTTGGACTTTTCAAGTATAGTTTAAGTGTGAGAAACATCATCTACACACTGTGTTCTCTCATGGGCTCACTTGTTAAAAGGGGGCTGGCGTATAGAGTTAAGAAAAAAAATGTCCTAAGGAGTTGAATCGCAGCTTAATTTTGAAGGGGAGTGAACAGAGAATTTTCTTAATAGGAAATAATAAGAGTTGCTGTTTTTACACTGACTCCACAACATCATCAAAAAGCCCAATTTAGACGTTTCACAACAGATCATTAGGAGGAAATTACAAGAGTCAAACGAGAGAGAAGCTGGAGGCTGTTTACGGGATCCGCGGCAGAATCAGAAACTCTTCAGCTGCTTGAACTCGTAATGGAGCCAACTGTGGTTTTGCAGTGTTCAGATTTTTATAGATAACACTATTTCTCTTTTTTCACAGGGGTCACAGCAGAACCAATCCTCAAGGAAGCCACAAGGAGAGAGTTGTGATTTAAAGCAGCTAAAATATACATTAGTGACGAAAAACCAGGACTAGGGTGACAGCATCATCTTTATGGATGTTTTAATGGTCATTGGTTTGAGTAGGATTTCTCCATGTGCTGATGCAGCTATTTTCAATAAACAATAGAATTGATGAACCCCCGGTACTCCACCTGCCAATCACCAGACAGCAGATGGATTAGGTTGGAGACTAGCTGGTGACCACAGTGGAGCATTTAGCCGCTCAAGAGCCAGAAATGTCCCTCAGGAGTCAGTGAAGACAAAGACACAACAACAGGGATATTAGATAATAAATGATATAAAAGATCAAATGATATATCAACACTGATCTGAGTGCATCTCAGGCGACTCATCATGTGCCATCTTACTCTGGCAACCAGATGTCTTGGTATTAGAGACAGTTTCCCGGCGCAGATGCATGAAGATGCATTTTTAATCAGGGTAATATATTTTATTAATGATATTTTATTTATGATTTTATTTACAGCCTCTCTCTTGCTTTGGACAAACTCTCTCTAGCTGCCGGAGGATAAATCTGTGAAGCCCCACAATTCAGCTACATGACTGATGATCCACACTGGTAACTCATTTAGAGGGAGCCAGTTGAAACAATCCCACAAAATGAAGGCGCACACAAATCCCATTGAGTGAGCGCCTCGGAGGGCAACTTACCTTGAATGACGACACGCTTCCAGAAGATTCTGCCAACGTGCGTCCCCCCGAGGAACACCAGATTAGAGAGGATGAGCATCGCGGTGGAGAAGGCAGAGAGGAGGGCGACCGAGCGCCTTCTCATCGCTGCAGAGAAATACTGCTCCTGGGAAATCAGTGGATAAACAGGTAGATTGAAGGAGAATTCAATCCTGTGTCTGAGAAACAACAAAACATCAAAGTACCATAATCCTGTGGGACCATAAACTAGGATGATTACACAGTCATCATCATTTATCATGATATATTATTAGATATTATTTTGGGAAAGAGATTTCAAGAAGTTTAAGACAACATGTTCCTGTATGTTTCTACACTGTTTTCAGACTCCAATAATGAGATAGCTGTGTTAATGCTGAGAACTCACTGCTTTGCTTCCCACAGAATTGATCAGGAGCAATTAACATGTCATTAGTGTCAATACCATCTTTTAATTTCCAATCCCAAATTAAACGTGACAGAACAAAGTCTGGGCAACATCCCTCATTTATTTCCACACATCTAAACTGAATCAATAGAGTGATCAGGGAATTAAATCGATACACAACTTGAATCTCTTTCAGCTCGCTGCACCGTGCTGAAGTAAACACTTTATGTTTCAAACTTACAACCATGGAGTTAATAGAGGACGAAGCAAAGAGCGACTTGACTCCGTTCTCCACCAGAACTCCGGCCCAGTTCATCAGGGCCCAGTACTGCAGGTAGTCCCGGCCCCCGTGCCACACGCAGACGAATCCAAACGCAAGACCAGTGGATAGGATTTGAGACAGAGGGCCGTGTCGTGCTCCTCCCAGCGGCACATAGATGTATCTGAAACATCAGCATATCACATGAGACAGATAAATACATACGCTATCAGAATAAAAACAAATCCAAGTTATTTTTTTAAAAGCAGTCAAAGAAGACAGGAGAATACAGCAGCTGCAAATGTTAAATTACATACAGTTGGAAATGACACTACTATGCACCAATGGATTTCAAAGAACTCCCGTCATATAAATGGTCATGGTCATTGATTTTTAATTAATCTGACGTTCAAGGGCAAAAATAGAGGCACCCCTGGGAAAACTGATCCTGTCAAATTGGCTTTAATAATCCTGCAAGTGGGTTAATGATTCCAAAAAGGTTCCTGGGAGTTGAACCGAACCCTTAACACACTGTTTACCCAATTTTCTTTGTCAGGATTTGTCAGTGGACAGATTTTTGTTGGTTGCTGATGTCAGCGTTTTTTGGCTTATTAGCTGAGAATTGACAGCTGTATGAAATTCACATATTTTCTCCAATATCTAACACATAACACATGCACGTTGTTTTGCTGCTGTACAATAAGGTTGCAATGTGTAATATATCAAAGGATTGCAGCTGTACACTCGCTCCCTTGATGTGAATAATATCCCTCAGTGATCAGTAAAGAATGTGGCTCCTGTCATGAAGAGAAATTGTCTTGGATATTGTGAGACGCTCGGCCGTCCCCGAGGACCCGGGCGTCTCAACATGCTACATGAGTTCGACACACTTAGCAACAAACATATCACAATCCATCTCATGTTGCTGAGCTGGGACCTAATTATCTCATCCACCCTGTGGCTAATCAATGTTCCTGAAAGATGAGCCAGCATTTTGAGAGCTTTAAATAGAGTGGCCAGCAGCCGGGCCATGTGAGAGGATGAAAGTGCTGTAGGTGCAGAGACAGATGGAGAGGTACCAGCATTAGAGGAGAATATCTAAACATACTGAGCATCTCTCCGTGTGTGTGTGAATCATTTAGATGCAGATATATTTCAAACAGATGTAAATCAGAATATACATTAAATCCTGAATAATCAACACCTGACTTTGGAGTGGGGGAAGCCATACAGGAGAATTATGAACTCTGTGATTCTCAGTTTTGTAAGATACAAAACAAGATTGTTTATTTGGATGACGTACAAATGTGAGACAATTCATTATTTTTATGGATTTTTGTCCTTGTTGGTGTAACTCTTCCTTTTTTAGTCAGGCCGTATATATATATATATACATTTTTCCACATTATATAGATCTAATACAGAGAGAACAATGCGTTGGCATTAAACAGAATTTGAAATAGGTGCATGTTTGTATGCATGAGGCTTTAGACGGTCGAGCATCTATTTATTACTGGATCCAGAGCTTTCACAGAGACACAGTTCACTTGATCTTTCCGTTTTCTTGCTTTAAGGCCAAACTGAACCAAAACTGAAAGCTGACCTCGCTCCACTCGACCACATCCGTGCCCCCACTTATTTATGAACATCTGATGTTTCACGGGATTCGGGATCAAACGCTCCTCCTCATATGCAGCATATGTTTGTGAAGCAGAGCACCTGAGAGCCCACAGTGGTGGTGTACAGGCAGTAAAAGGGTAATGGAATGGTGAAGAATGAGCTACTTATCTGCCCAGAGAGACGGGGTGTCAGTGAGTCATGTGGAGCACATCATTTAACACCTACACGCTCATCTAGCCCTCTTCAGACCATTTCTACAGAGTTTCAGAACTGCATTAAAAGCTCTTTAAAAGCTCTTTCCCGAGGAGGAACGGCGGGGCATTGTGTCACGGGTGTCATGACTCAAATTCTGCATCTGCAGAACGATAATTGCGAGTGATACCATTAAGCGGGAGAAAACCATTTCCAAAGGGCCACAGATTAAAATAGAAACTTGCATTTGCAATTTAAATTCTGGGATCTTAGGCAAATTTCGTGCAGCCACTTGGACGCCATGTTTCCTTCTAAACTCGTCTTCAGGTTTTGAAAGGCAGATACACACTCACAACGTCATGCCTGCCAAATAACAGAACACACACACGCACACACACACCACACTCATTAGTAAAGAATAACCAAGACGAGGGAACATTTCCTCAGAATATCACAGTATTCTCTGACAACCGTGCAGCTGCAGCGTTGCCTCATCGAAGCAGCTGACGTCTCGCAAGTGGACCATAAACTCTCGATGGGCTGCGTTCAGCCGAGTGTGCATCATTAAAAGCAGACAAACTAATAACGTGCGTTGTCCAAACTACAAGTGAGCGGACACATAATGCTCCCATTACACATGCACATATTAAACAAGGAGGCATTTCTCCAGGGTGCGGGAGCAGCAGCACAACAGAAGAACTGTTCACCAACAACATGCGACCTCATAATCATGAGAAAGCCTCCATGCAAATGTGGCGTCCTTTGTCCTTTATGAGGACACACGCGGGAGGGCAGCTGCAGAACGGCACCTTTTCTAATAAAAAGAATATTCAACTAATTTAATGCCAAACAGGAAATGAGCTGTTTACAGCAAGTGTGCAGTAAATAAAGGATCAAAATTTGATTACATGTGCTATTCCGGATACTTTAATCTACATCGATCTCTAGATCTCTAGATAGAAATACAACTATATAAATGAATAGATATTTAATGGCCACTTGTAACGTACATCTCCCCAAACTTAGCACCTCTTGTACCAAGATTTCAGAAGACAGAAGGCCGGGATAACATACATTTAATGGACAATTCCATCAATAGAAATTCTCCAGGCAGCTAAAAATGGTAAATTTTATTTAAAATACAGAATTTCAATGTCCCACAAGAAAGGGGGTGCAATAAATATGAGAGAAACAAATTCTGTTCCAAACATATAACGTTAAACATATGGAAATATAACTGTATTTATATAGTACTACTCCTGTCTTATACGAGTCACATTCACACACACAAACACACATTTTCATACAGAATTTTTCCTTATCACACATTGTTCACACATTGTCTGAGCAGCCGTCAGGGGTTCAGTGTCTTGCTCAAAGACACTATGGCATCCAGGCTTGAGGAGCTGAGGATCACACTACCAACCCTCTAGTGAGTGGCAGCCATGTCAACCTTATCAGCCACAGTGGCCATTTCTATAAATATAAAACTATATAAATAAATTCATATGGAGTTATATATATATCCAGAGAGACATTTTTCATATAAGAGGAAGTATTATTCGATTTAGATAGCGTTTCCATGTTTTGGTCACATTAACATTTGAATTAGACTGTCCACTGCTGGTGAAGTGGCTCTTACCTGATGAGCCATCGGTACAGCCCCTCGTCGAAGTGCCTGGGAATAGAAAGAAAAGGGTAATTTACATAACACAGCACACCTGAGCTCCGGGCCTGAGTGTGTAGGAAGCGTGTGTGTTTGTGCGATTGCTCTTTGTCATTAAGAAGATTAGAAAACCCATTTTTTTTGTCCCCCCCCCACCCCCCCTCAGGCTGTAAAACTGAACGGATTGGTCGATGATGTCGTTGGAACCGCTTTATGCATTCCATCAATGTTGTCAGTATCGGCCAGCTCAGCACACACGGGCTGGATTGGAGTGCATCAGTGTCAGCACGCCGGTCGAGCTCGTCTACAGGAGGCGTGTTCTCACTGCCACACCGAACCCAGAGCCTGAACCTCAACTTCACAGTGTGCACGAGCCTGTTGGTTCCATCATGCACTGTTTGTATTCCATCCCATTTAATCACATTTTCCACTGAAACTTTCATAAACTAATTTGCCAATTAATTCAATACAGCTAGCTGAACCTAATCCAGTCTCATACAACAGTCCGGCTATAAATCCTTCCTTCATAAAGGTTATAATGATCGATCTTTGTTAAACTGCTTGGAGCTGTGGATATTCAAATTCATTCACATTACTTTAATTGGTTTATTGGCTTATGCATTTCCTTTGTTAAGCATTCTGTACCCACTGATGAATTTACTTTATTATTTAAAATCATTAAATGATAAATTCTGAAGGCTGCAGTGTGTTGTGCTGTTTTTCTGTTTGTGTTACTAAGCCCCCCCCTCATGGATATAAATAGGTGGACAGAATAATAGAAACACCTGCGACACAAACTACTGCCTGCAAAATTATCATACAGCTGAAAGACAAACAGAATATAATCATCTGCATGACTGCAGGGTTTACTGTAGGACTGCACTAGCTTTCACTGGGTGTACCTAATAAACTGGAAGCTGAGAGCAGCATGTGAGTATTTGTCATTGTCCAGAAGTGATGTGCATCCTGGAGGAACACAACACTAACCAGCAAACACAAATGACACTCTTGTTGTTGTAAACACCTGAATATGCTGAAGTGTTGCTGGAAACCTTTTGTATATTTGAGATCTTGTTGATTACGGTTCTTTATCCTTGTGTAACAAACACTGCAATGTACCTGTTCACTCACTTGAGCCATCGTGACTCTTCAGTGTAAAACAAGCATCTTCTTTTACTGTGTTTTTAAAGTGTTTTAAATCATCTTGATATTACGTTTCATAATGTCCATAGTGTTTTGTGTAAAGAAATGTGAGATCTTATTTAAACCTCAGACACAGTTGTTGTGGTGGACATTTACATTTACTAGTTTTAACATGCAGATATGTTTACGTTTGATTCAAACTGCACCAAACCTCTTAAAAAGTGAAAGGCATCAGAATCAGTCCCAACGAACAAACCATTTTATCTTTGAGTCTGAAAGAAAGATTTGATGTTCCTGGTGCGAAGGTGACCTAGTGGACTGATTGCCAGTAATAACAGAAGATGAGACAATTCACTGGGCCCAGCATCTGATTGCCAAAGCACTTCACTTAAAGCACTTTACAATAAATGCACCTTTTCCCTCAAGGATTCCAGGATTTTTTGGCTTTTCCACTGAGGTGTTAAGGAATTCTGTCTGCGAGGTCGGTGTAAGACTTTACGCCTGGGATGGGTTCCAGGGTTTGATCTTACCTCCACATCCCCGTGAAACTGTGCATGATGCTGACACAAGATGGAAGCTTTGGGGGAACCAGTTTATCCAAAGTAGCGAGCATGGATGGAAGGCCGAAGAGCACCAGATACTTCACATAGAAGAACTGGACGAGGGCCAAGGCCAGACCGCCTGTGAAGACAAGGAAGAAGAGTTTTACACAAATATCCAACTATTTATAGACCACAGCAGCGATTTGAATAAATAACATATATCTCCCAAAACTCTCAAAGACATAAAGTAGATTAATGAATAAATAAGTACAAATGAAATCTACCCACACGTAAAAAAACTGAATCGTGAATCAAAGGAAATGAGTAAATCAGTTTTTGAAACCAAATCCTGTAAGGGAGACATGTTTTTTAAGTCTGCATCGTGTGAACATGTTGTGTCTGTGTGCGTGTGTGTGCGTGTGCGTGTGCGTGTGTGTGTGTGTGTGAGTCTGATGTGGCAGGGAAACATTAAAGCTGGAGCTCAATGTTGTGCTGCGCATGAGAGCTAAAAATACCCACAGTCTAAATACCTACCCAAGGCCCAAGGAGGAATCATTTCTAAGTAGGTCTCGTTAGACTGGATGGAGTGCATGTACATAACGTGGATCATGTATTCTGCGACGCACCACCACAGTACGATCCGTCCGGATCTGAGCATCAAGTATCTCAGAGCAGATCCGTCCCTGTCGCTCTGCTCGGCCGGTCTCTGCATCTGCAGGAGGAGAAAGTGAACATGTTGCTTAGGGCTGCTGGAGGATCTTCATCCACAGGACGGCAACACAATAATCAACACTTCATACTTCATACATTACATGGAGGATATGTAACACTTCTTCATTTGAATGTCTAAAAAAAAACTTCACCTATGTTACACACAATCCGTTTCCAAAGCTCAAACTCACGTTTCATTTTATCGCCTTTTAATTGCATCATATCCACTTTACCCGAGGGTTTGTGCGTCACTGCCGGAGCAAACAGAGTATGACGAAGGAAAAACACTCTGCTAGCCAGTCGGCTGTTCTTTCCTTCCATTGTTTGTATTGTTCACTCGTAGTGGATCCCAATTATTCATCACCCTTTGCTGCGTAACATATTCTAGGTTCAACTCTAAAAGAGGGAAGTGAAAACAAGCCTCGAACAAGTTTTATAAAAGAAGCAACAAACCAAATAACTGGGAGCTGTTTCTCTTTAAATGTGAGAAAATTCAATTCTCTGTCCTTTTGAAAACAGAACTACCAGTCGTGTGTCGTCTGCTATGTGTATAAAAAACATGACCTGAGATCAGCTCCACTTAGAGGCAGCAATCAGCTTCTCCAGACGAAAAAACAAAAGAGGCAATTTGTGTGTCAGTCTCACCTGCTCGGTGTAGTCTTTGTACGTGACGATGGGTCCGTTGTAGAAAAAGGGATGATAGAAGGTATATGAAAACAGCCAGCAGAGCTGCACCACTCCCCCGCGGCCTGCGGGGCACCAGCAGTGCTCCAGGCTGAAGCTGATGAAGCGCAGACCACAGACAGCAACGCTGAAGAGCAGCAGATAGTACTCCTCCTCAGTCTCGTACCAGCCTCTCTGAGAAACACAGTGAGGAGGCCAATTATTTTTACCACATCTCTGGGGAATCCTTCTATAAATAGTGGCAATCTGGCACTAAATTTAGATTCACTTCCTCCAAATACTCAAGAACATATCCTCACAACTTTTAATGAGCTCAGCTCGGCAGCGTTGGGAGAATATATCGATGATTTCGAATTGGTGCTTGAACTCAGGTAGTCGGTTGTGTGCTGCTGCTGCTGCTGCTGCATGTGTGTGGGTGGTGAGAGCACAGGAGGGGAGGAGGTAGTTTTTGTAAACCATGCACAGGTCTGTCAGGTCTATTTCACATTCTGAAATCTACTCTAACAACTGGAGCTCAGTTACCTCTCTGCCACTACACTTGAATTGTCCACACTGTGCAGTTAAAAGATGTTTTTAGGGGAGGATACAGGTCACAGCATCCTTAAAGTGGTGAAATACGATGACAGTTTCCATAACAAGCAACCAGTGTAGATTTGAATGAAAGCAAGTCTCTAACATCAGATTAAAATATTCCATAGGCTGTAATTCATTGTCTTGTATCAGGTAAAATGCGTTTGCCGTTCCTCTCGCTGTCATGTAGCTGCAGCAAATGCTTGATTTTAAGAATATGATCATCTCCAAATTCATACAGGAAGGTAATGAGCTTTTTCCCATCGTCTCATCATCAGGGAACACTAGAAACGATATGCTTGATTGTATCGTTTAAAAAAGAAGAACCACTCGAATTCTCCAGCCAGAGAATAATAGACCTGCACGTCCCTTTAGTGTCTTGCGCCCTCTTGTGTTCATTGCAAATAGGACACCTATCAAATGAGGTAAACAATTTGACAAACAGACTTTGTTTTTGTGTATATTGTGTGTGCAACTACGGTTAAATATAGATTTACATAACAATTTAAGTGCGGTCTTAAAAAATCAAAGTTTGGAACTGATTGTGAGTGAGTGTGTGATGCAGTGGATCTTAAACAAATAAGAATGGTGGCTGCATTGTGTTTGCATGTTTTAATAACAGACTGTGCAGCCCACGTGACCGATTCGACTTCAAAGAGCATTAACTTTACTTTGAAAAGCTCTTTTACTAAATCGGTTTCATCCTGTGACTGCAACCCACCTGGATCTCTTGAAGAGGCTGGAGGTGAAGGGTGGAGAGCAGCAGCAGGTTACATCCCCACGACAGGGCGGGCTTTCGCAGCAGGGCCACTGAGAAGGTCAGACCCAGATGTACCAGCAGCACACTCACACCTTTAACCCCCAACACGCCGCTGGCTGCTATGAGGCCGTATATCGTGAGCGCTGGAACCCTAAGCTGTTAGAGAAACAGGAATAATGTGTTGGATTGAAATATCTCACACATAAAAAAACAACAAGAACAACAATAACAGTATATTCCATGGCTGCTTCCCACCTTTGGGTAAAAGCTGCTGGTGAATCTGGATAAGATGCCATGACCAGTCAGAGTCCACAGTAAGGACTTCTTGGCCCATTGAGTCCAGAAGCTCCACTCAAAGTCTGATGGGTCCTGAACCAAAATAACTGGTATTAGAAATACACCTGAAGCCTGTTGAGTTAAGGCCACGTCTTAAAAGCATTTGAATAAAGACAATGAAGTGTTTTAGTTTCTCTGACACAAACAGTTTGAATTAACACTTGTTGAGAGGCAACATTAGGACACTTACCCTTTTAAAACCCTTAAGTAGGCCTTTTTCCAGCTGGAATTCTCTTGCCAGCCCTGCTTCATGCTCTGAGATACAAAAACAGGAATTCACTTAATTATTTTATTTCATTCTACTTAATGGACAGACTGGTATCTGGCCATGCACCTTACCTTTGGAGAACCTGTGCAGTTGGTAGAAGGAGTAGAGGTGTGAGCCAATGGAAAGCACCCAGTACACAAGGATCTCTGTCCGTGGCAGCAGGGACCACTGGGCCTTTGACTTAGACGTCATCAGGGCAAATCATTGTGCTATAGTGCACCTATAGGACAGAATGATTGAGACACACACACACACACAAATGAAGCCAGAGTCTGTGCAGTAGTGATCACCCTGTGGAACAGCGGTAAACACAAAGGGCCACCATTACATGCGCTTGTTCATTCGCTAGTCAGTCTGAGCTGTAAATCATGATGTTCCACCCCGGTCTTCATTTAATCAAATAACTAAATAAAACTAAATAAATGTCTTTAAAGTTTGTCCCTGGAATAGCGACAATTTTCCGTAGTTGCAAACAATGTTAATGATACAGAAAAGTTTCCCTAACCCGTCAAATCAACGAGAACCCGATAAATCTAAAGCCTGACGCGTAGGATTATTGTGTATTTCTATGCAGAAATTGGATAAAGATTATGTTTTCATTCGTTTAAAATAACATGAAACTAAGTTGAGTGTTTTGTACCATTAACATTGTTTAGACCTGCGAAATCTTTTGTAATTATTGCATAGACTAGCTTTAAAAACTTGTAACGCTGTTTGGCAGCCTACAGGGTTTATGATTTGCAATGTAGCCAGCCACTAGGGGGCGCTCAAGATGTTTTGGCTTCACATTTGAGAAGAAATGGGGGACTGAAAAGAAGAGGACCTGCTATCATCAGGACCTTTAGAGAGCTGATTCTAGGTGATTATAAACCAATGAAAAAATAATATTTAATACTATATTTAATTTCTGCAGATAAATATACAGAATCCTACACGCCGGACCTAAGATTGATTGGTTATCATTGATTTGAACGGTTAGGGAAACTTTCTTTCATACCGTTATGATCGTTCACACCTGCAAACTGTTTTAATTATACCACAGACTTTAACTTTAAAAACCTTTAACGCTAGATCGTGGTCTGTAGTTTACAGCTGCCTCTAAGCTCACAGACACAATACAGACATTGCTAGATTCACTCTGAGCGACACATTCTTACATTAGCTCATATCTGAAGTCCTTCGATCAATAAACTCGCTTGGAAATAAGGTCGCTCAGCTTGCGGCTCCAGAACTCGCCTGAGAATCATCGGGTTTTAAAGTTTTCTCCAGAATCAAAGTAAATCGGTGACACTTAACGAGTCGTTCAATGTTGCAAATCGAATATAAACTATTGAGGGTGAATTCGGCGAAGTTAGTTTTGTAAAAAAAAGTGAACAAATCCACGTTAGATGAGGGTTTTATGACGCAAATCTGGCAACACCGGCACGTTGAGTTAGCTAGCATTAGCCACTTAAGCTAACCGATGGAATACGGTGTAGAGGTACCTGCTGATGTCGGACTGTTGTTCATGTCCCTGTCAGTGGGAGTGTTGTCTGTCTGACTGTGTTTGGATCATAGCAACACGGTGGTTTCCATGGGACTCAGTCCTTCTTCACTGGCTTCATTCTGCTCTACCGCCCCCATCAGGGCCGGAGTGGCAACACAGCCTCGGTCAGGGAAATATGGACCTAGACTGTGTATGATATATTATAATATAGTATAATATAATTATTCACAGGTTGGAACTGATTCAATTTTACCTATGTTAAGTAAAATGTATTACTTATTATTATAGTATTCTGTTTTTAAACTATAATTACTCTGAGGATCAACTAGAATGGCTCTCGAGTGTCCTGGAACCATAATTTAACGGTATCCAGAAGTTTTTCATCAAGGAAGATAATACAAAAGAAACACAATGGTTAAGAAAGTGTCAAGAAGATCCTGGATTAAGCCCTGATCCGAAACCTCATTAGAGTTTAACACATCCTTTCCACAAGATTGTTGTTGTAGTCTGTTTAGTAGTTTTTGTGTAATCCTGCTGGCAGTCACGCAAAAAACATAACCTCCTTGGAAGAGCCACCAAAACATCTATCAACTTCAAAGATATTAAGCATATAACGACTGAACTAATGGACACCAGGCAACTTCTTTTATTTTTTGTAACCACTATGGTGTCATGAAATCAGTGTGTTTCATTTCATGCAAAGTTTATACAATTTTTCCCACATATTGTGAAAACAAGGTCTGGAGGTTGTACAGGCATTTATTTAAATGAGAATGTTCACACACAAACAATGGTTTCTTCTGACACTGCACCTCTCTGCACAAGGATTGATATATGGTTTATTTTCACAGTGTTACATGATTCATCTTAAATGGTTTATTGTGGAGAAAGTGTTGATTGATGAATGAGCAACTGACTATGCATGCATCCTGAATTCCACAGGTTTGTAGCGTTTTCATAACCCAACAAAAGATCATAGAATTTTCAGGACAAAAAGAGGCACTTGGTAAAAACAAATACAGACAGCGTGCACAACAGTAATATAGCATAAATCTATCCTTCTCACATGATTCATTCTTTCTTCATCGACACAATCTGCAACTTCACTCCGCGAACAAAAACTTTTCCAACAAATTAAAGGAGTTATGAGAATCCACTAGTGAACTTAATAAATAGACGTTTGATGTTTCATCTCCTTGTAAGATCTAAACTTGTTTCTTTGCCCTACAACCAAATACATCTTGTACGCTTTCAGAGATCCACATCGAGAGATTCAAATTCATCAGTATAACTATGAACTGTAAGCTCATCTATCATGTGTGTGCATGCTAACATGTGTGCATGCGTTCCTGCCTGCGTGGTGTGCACAGTGCGTGTTATCACAGCATAAATATCTTTTCACAGCTCGTCGGTCTCTCCATCGAAGTGCTCAGCATCGTTCTCCATGTGAATGCTGCTGGGCTCGCTGCTGCCCATCCAGCCAATAGGTGTGCGGTTGAAGGAAGGCCGGCATCCCAGTTCCTGTTGGTACACCACTGGGGCCTCAGGCTCGGTCGCCTCGGCTTCTGGCATCTGGAATTTCATAAACTGGCTGGCCTTATCGAAGCCACCGAAGGGCATGGCGAACCTGGCAAAGAGAGGAGAGAGGAATATTAAAGCACCTCTTCATCACAAAAGCCTCTACCAATTCCGGTCTGGGTGAAAGTACCTGTTGAAGCTTTTGTACTTGGGCAAATCCTTTCGGTCGGTGGGGCCGGGCATTCCCGCCTTGAGAGTGGCTATCAGAATCTCATCCCCCTTCATGGCCTTCTCCCATGGAGACATGTAGCCCTTCAGAGTAATCTTGGTTGCATCATCACATCCACCTCCTGTTGAGGAGACATCAAGGCTAGAGGATCATTTATGTAAGTAAGTAATCATCATTTTTAAGGGTCAGAAACAAGGATCAATATGACTCATGTCTGTTCAATAAACCTGAAGTTACAGCCAGCAGACAGCAGACAGCGTCTAAGAGGATATCACAGAGGATACGTTGTTTACCAACCTTTTAATGGAGACCACCCAACAGCAACTTCTTTTCCGTCTTTTCCATCTTTCCCTTGGTCGCCACCTCCTGCTCCTCCTGCCCCTCCTGCTCCTCCTGCACCTCCAGCTCCTCCAGCTCCTACATGTTTTCTGCCAGGCTTTGGAGGAGGCACAGGGGGTCCTCCTCCAGTCTGCATCGCTCCATAGTGCACATGTCCGGTCTGCTTGCTCACAAAATGCCCACCGACGGTGATCATGTCACTTCCAATCTGACCCCCCATAGAGGGAGCAAACTTCTGGAGGTTGTCCTGAAAGAAATGTGATCCAAATAAACCACCACATGCCACACGGTCCATTCATGTCTTTGCTCATGAGCCTTGTTTCAGCCTGTTGACATTATACCTGACAAGCATATTTCTCCATGAACCCACCACCACAGCTCTGTCTCATAATGCCATTGATTCCACACAACCTCAGAATGTGTCCTAGGGTATCAGACAATTAACCTCAGATTCTTTATGTACAATGAGCTGCGAGGTTGAGCCTTTATGGATCGACTAGTTTTTCCTGCACCCCCTTCAGATGCTCAATCTCATGGAGACCTGAGGAATTCGGAGGCCAAGACCACTGCACACTGGGAACTACAGACAAGACAAGACCTGTCATTTTGGATGTACTCATCAACCTTAGTTTAGCCGATGTCGTCCACATGCTCTCATTGCCAATTTCTTCCTTCCTACATAAATAAGTGTTGACCTGCTGCCTGATACCCCCAGCCCCTCCCCCCATGACGTAACCCCCCATGTTGTAACGAGATAATCAATGTTCCCTTCAGTTCGGTGGTTTTAACGTCGTAGCTGATATCTCTGTGGAAGTTCTGTGTGTATTATTCACATGGTATTATTCACTTTTGAGAAAAAACAGTTCCTTGAGGTAACAGAAGAGTCATTTGTAATTTTCTTCCTCCTTGAACTGCAGGCTCTCACCATCGACTCACTGCAGAAGACGTCAGGGTTGTTCTCGTGGATGAACTTCTCCATCCTCTTCTGCCTCATCCTGAACATCTTGGAGCCTTGGTTCTTCAACAGGGAGAGCTCCTCCAGCATGATGTCTTTGGGACTCCTGATCTTGTTCCCCAGGTCGAACTCAGAGGCCTCCGGCTCCGAGTCGTACTCTAGGTGAGGGGCATCAGGACACATGGATTCAACATTTGAAAACGAGAAAACAAAACGATACTCAGGAGACTACACTGTAAAATAACACATGTTTCAACTACTTGTTTTAGCATGTCTACAATATTTCTTCATGAGTTTCCTCTGCAATAACAATGTGACTTAATTTTAGTACAGAAAATAAAATCCAAAGAACTAAAACATTTACAAATGAGCTTAATAAATTTAGTTGTTTGGGATTTTACTGCAGAATTGCAAAGAATGTGTATATTCTTGAGAGAAGCTGTGAGAGCACGGTACCACAACCACATGAAACATGTTATTTCATTTTTACATCAGCTCCTGTCAGACTCACCATCCTGAGTGATGTGTGAGAGGTCGGTGATGATCTTGGAGAGCTTTTTCCGCTTGAACAGTGGGGCAGGTGTTCCCAGAGGCATGACTGGAAGGCAAATGGAAAACATGTGGTGTAAGCACAAACATAATGAGCAAAAACTACTTTAAAACACATGATTGTGTAATTTTTGAACTTATATTCAACAGGGATGGAGGTGATGTGAGAGAACTGAAAGAAATTGAAAGCAAACAAGTTAAAGTATGAGTAAATTGTGTTTTAAATGCAACATCTTGAACTACGATGCTACCTTTTATTTGCCTCTTCAAAGGAATGGAAACCTCATCTGCGCTAAGGATCAAGTGTCATGAGTGTTTACGTTTTAGATTTCAACCGACTTCTCTGCATCGCTCTTCAGCGTCAACACCGACGCTCATCAGCAGCCTGTGAAAGTGAATCCACGGAATCTGAATGCGACGGCACGGGGCTCTGCTCATTTTTCAAGTTCAAGGGTCGGGGCCCTCGTATTACCCACATTGCCCAGCGAGCAGATGTCTGCCCCAAAGGAAACGTATAGCTGCATGACGCATGGTTCTGTTTTGTTTGGTGTCTGAGTCAACATCAACAGAGGTGCTCTGTGGTGATCGATGCACCTCGGGGTTTGTTCTGCTGCAGTAAGAGTGAAGGCCTCAGCCATCTGAAGTCACATTATTCATATCATCTGATCATATTCCCCAATCTGCAGCCTTCATTAGAACAAGCTGGCGACGTAGAGTGGGAGCAATACTTTCCCTCTATGGAGATTTGAGTCACTGTGGGACAACATTTCTTACAACCTCCCTGGTGTTAAGATATGAGTCTTCTTCTTACCTTACCTCATGTGTTAATGTGATTTTAATCTCTCTGAAAGCACATAAACCCCTTAGCGTCTTTAATTCACTGTCAAGCGACAAAACATCACATCGCATCCCCCTGGCTGAAACTCAACCCCCCCCGCAGCTATTTTTAAAAGCCGTTTCAAGCCAAGACATTTTAGCGACGTGTGATGGCGTCATTCGACTATCAAATGGACTTGAACACAACCCTTAAGGACACAATGAGCAGCTCCAGAAAACAAAGCCCGAGGTCACGTTGGAATCTCTGAACACCAGCGAGATCTGGAGCAGCTGCCGAGAGAGTTTTTGGACAAGTTTTTTTAATTCTCTAAATAATTACAAGCTCAGGGACGCCTTGCGATCAGGTTTGCTGCACCCCCCCACCCCCATCATGGTTTTGGAGACACCATATAAAATCTCTGCAACGCCCACAGAGAGGGATGGTCAGCACATTCACCCATTCCTATGGTCACTTTAAGACCTAAGAAAGTCTAAAAGCAGCAAAGTGACTCACTGAGACATTTATTGGTGGAATATAAAGCATTCGTGTCTAAAGCAAAGTACTAATCTGCTCGGATTAGCTGGTTTAGTCTTAAGTCATTTATTTAAGGTTACAACCCACACATTTAGGACTGCATGGAGAATATGTTGCACGTCTTTGTTGCCTCTTCCCGTTCATGTCGTTAAATCCAAGCTGTTTGTTGGTTAGCAGAACAAAGCACGTCGATTGGATGCAGATCCACTCACCGGTATTTTGTTGTAATCCTCGGAGGAGATGCCGGCTTCTAGATATCAAACAGACGAGAGGAGACCCCGGGGGCTACTTTCTTATCTCAAGTTTACAAATCCCGCAGCACCTCTGACCCTGTGGCTGGACCCAAGTCCTGAGAAGTGCAAAACCCAACCTGCACTCAGATGGCAGATCGTCCAGAGGCTCGGGGCTGAGGGTGGCAGCAGAGTTGGTGTCAAGACGGGGGGGGGAGGAAGAGGAGGCGGCGGGTGAGGATTGGGGGTATGAATAGGGATCTGGGTTGGAGGAGTGTGGGGGGGTGGGGGGGGGGAGAAGTCTCTGTTGGCCAGCTTAAAGTGCTGATGGGGATATTAAGGGAACAAAATCATTCTCACAGATGGCTCTGAAGCCTATATTTAGTAGCAATGAACCAGAGGGAACAGAACTCTGCTATAAGATAACCTCAAAGGACTTGGGTGTTTTGGGGGTACACACACACACACACACACACACACACACACACACACACACACACACACTCACACACTCTCACACACATACACAGACTGATATACGTGTACACAGTGCATGTGTAGGGTTAAGGAATGTGTATGTGTGTGTGTGTGTGTATTGGGGCCGTGCCAGTTTGTGTGTCAGGCTGAGAGCTGGCTCCTCTCCTCCCTGCGTTGCTCTAATCTGACACAACATTGTCACATTTTCAGTTTCTTTCAGGCGTCATGTGAGTGGACGTTGATGGACATGTGAAGACAGAGCTGTCTCACAGCTGTCTCACAGTACTGGAGAGCATCCAAAGGTCACTGCCAATGACAGACAATACATGTTTATACAGTACACTCCCTGGAGCTTCAGTCATTTGGAGAGCATGGAAACATTTTAAAGTTGGCTTAAAATATTGTTAATACTTTAAAATCATTAGTTCAAGACATTTCACTCAAAGCATTCAGAGAATCACCTGAGTCACATAATCATTAATGTCTGAATAATGTTTCATTACAAACCATCACAAAGTTGAGATAGTTCAGTCTCAAAGTGTTGGATTAAAAACAGTCAAAATAGGTAAATAATGTATAATTATAGAATCGGAACTCCTCCACCTGAGTCTTAGACACTAGGGAGAGGACATGTTCTGATTGTCCTCAGTTTGTTCCCTGACATAAAGCTTTTGATAAATCTGCATGTTTTGATTTAAAAGAGAAACATGATCATAACACCTACATATCCTGTGTTTCAGTCATTCTTACCAGTGTGTTTCATCTCATATCAAATCATATCAATGTCATGTCTCAGTAGCATTTGAGCAAGTGCTTTCCTGCAAGCTGGAATCTGGGCAGGTATTGATCCGTCTATAATCTAAGGAACATTTTCTAGTTAGTCAATGACTCTCACTTTTACATCCGACCTCACTGGCTTTTCACAAAGAAACAAAAAAGTCAATCCCATTCTTTGTTGTGTGAGTCCCTCTCGCCTGTGGAGGGACACGACAATTTTAAGCAGTTAAATTAAGAACAAATTCTCAATTACAGTGGCAACTTGTCAACATGTCAATGTCACTATAAATATTCTTCTGTTTGGATATTAGCAGCCCTATATATAGACACCCTGAGAATGTGGAGGCTGGAAATAAAATGCCCTTCTGACTGCAGCAGTCCAGTGGAGACTGACCAGTCTAATGCAGACTGTTGATTTGCATGAGGTAAGACTGACTCCGGGACATCAGGACGTCTCAAAGAGGTTCAATCTGCCACCTAAAGAAATTCAGCTAGAGAACAATTCATCATTTACCTTCAGTAACAATGGTTTCAAGACACAACTAAAGGATGTGATGTTTCACACATGAAATAATGTTTAAGGCAAAGTTACAACCTGCCTCTAGTGGAAGGGCCCGGAAATTGCTTGTCTGCAGAGTTTCACCTGATGCTGCTGTTGCGCCTTTTATCCCTAAAATGAAGTTCTGATTGTTTTTGGCTCGTCTTCTAATCACATCCTAAAAATGTCATCAACTAAATTGAACATATTTAGATTTTCGCTGCATCTTAACTGATGAAAAACATGTAAGAAAAGATACTGACTCTATTGTCCTATCCTCATAATTTGTTTTTAATTTGATACAAAAGAGAAACCTGGATTAATCAAACACGTTGTGAATCTGGGAGACAATAAATTATCCTGATTAACTATTAAAAACAACAACTCAGAATTGATAAATTCAGGATCTGTAAAACTGTGATTAAACATGAGGTCTTACATAAACACCAAGTAATGTGTGTTTGTGTGTGTGTGTTTAATTAAAACCAGTATACGGACTCATTATTGCACTGCTCATTTATTCATATTACAATTTGATACATGCATGGACTGTACAGATAAAGAAAAGTGCAGGATCACACAATCGACAGCAGGAGGCAGTGTAAAGTCAGACAAGACTTCACATCTCATTTTATTCTTCTAAACATGTTGTCTCCTCTTCAGTATAAACGTCTGCTCTGCATTAATAAACAAACACTTCCACACGTGTAATTTAATCCAGCTACATTCAGAAATATGTATTTTTCATATCATGTACACATCAACATGATTTTATCTACAAACTACGTTTTTCATAGCCATAATATGAAACAAGAAAAAAGCTGTAAGACCAGTTATATTTTACAAATTGTAAAAATTGAAAAAGCATCTCCCCAAGAATTCCACAACTGAAAACATATTCCACATATTCTTTTCTTTCTTGTTTCCTTGAACATACCGAGTGTCTCAAGATATTCAACCATTAAATACATTTATCCTTTTTCCACTATTAATGGAAAAACAGCAGATAAACTTATATTTCTTTCTATCAGCTTCTTCAGCTTTTCCATTAAACTTCAGGTGCCAAACTTCCTTGGCCTTCATCCTCTTTGATTAGATTTCTCCTGGCTGTGGGAAATCAAAACTATGTACAATCCATCATGAGTCTCAGTTTTACTACATCTGACCTTGACCACTTCTGGGCTGTGATCTAAAATGCTCCAACTGAGATCCCATCCCGTAATCAGGCTTACCTACATCCACCTCCACAGCCTCTCTCTCATTCCATCAACCCTTTCACTGGTGCCACTCAACTTCACCCCTGCACCCCATCACAATTAAACAAAGCAAAAATACACATTCCTTCATCTGTGTGATTTGTTTAATAAAAGTTAAAGGATTTACATATATATGCAAAGATCAGACTGGTATTAAAGAGGCTCTGGTGTTCCTATGAGTGGCGTTTGGACGCTTTGGTATCGAGTGACTGACTCGTGTCACTCGATACCAAAGCTACTTAATGAATGTGACCCATGTTAAAAAGATCGCATTTAAACCGTGTATTCACATGTAGTTCCACAGCGAGTTTTGGCATTTAAATACATATCAGTCTTATGCATCATTTTTTCCCCTAGAGACTCTTTATGATAATGCTATAGACAGTGGTTAAAAAAAACATCCTGTGTACATCATGAATTACTGGATAACACAACACATTTTCAAAGAAAAGGGTTTATAGCCACAACCTGTCAACATACTTTAACATACATCTTCAGTGATTTCGCTCCTTTTGCTAGAACCTTTTCATTTTTCCTCATCTCTCAGACCCTTCAAGTTTCAAAGAATAATTCAGTTCAGGCTCTGTTCAGATGGTGCTTCTGCTGCAATAGTAGAAAGAGATTTCCAGTAACCTTACACAAACCTCTGTTTTGTTATTGTTATTATTATTATAGTTGTTGCAATCATCATCACTAAGATAAATGTGTGAGTAAATGTGTTGGTAGCCAAATAAATGTGATGAGCAACATTTTGAACAGCATGTAGGTATTGATGATATTTATAAGCTATTACCATTATTCATGTTCTAACACAGGTAACTGTATTTTAATGTTGTACTGAATCACACCATCGACTTAAATTCGAAGCTGAATTTAGAACTAACGAACCAAAAGGTATTTTATTTATGATGGGCTAAAGAGAGAAGCAGAATATTTTTACGTTTTAGAAATTTTTAGCCAATGCATTTGTTGCATTTTATTGCTGTTTTTACAATGAACCAATTACCAAAACTGTTATGTTTTTGACAATAACCGACTGCTCAGGTAAGCACAAAATGAATAATGCATGAAGATGTCCAAGTGGGTGGTAGTGACTGTTTAAGTGCTCCTCACATTGCCCCGGGCCTCCAGACATGGGGGTGTACACCCCCCTTAGTGGCAACAAAACGTGGTTTGGGCGCCTGAACTGAGTTGGACTTGAGTGGGGGCAAAGAGGCCAGGATACTGAGCTCAGGTGCACTCTGGAACTGCTTGGCTGCCTGGAGCCCAGTGCTGTAGGCTACTGGGGTGTAAGGTGTAGGGGCTGCACAGGAAACATGGTTTGCTACAGGGGTGGCTGAGAATCTTGGGAGATTGGGAAGTCCAACTGGTTGCGAGTGAGGTGGAATTGGAGCTGGGGCAGCGACTGGTGCTCGTGTAAAGAGAGGAGCAGGAGGTGGGGAAGTCATGCCGGAGTAAACCAATCTTTCACCAAGGGTAGTGGAGGAGCGGGGTACAATGACTTTGGGTGCCAGGGAGGGAGCTGACATGGGTGTGGGTGTGGAGAATCGCTTGATCTCATAGACACGCGCTGTTTTGAGGGGGACCTGCTTAGGCGAGATCAATGAGCTGCCAACCATTGTTGTTGAGTAATCGCCCTGCTGTTGCCTCTGGGCCTGGTAAGAAGGCATGGCTGATAGATTTGCAACACTGCCTCCATAGTTAAACATGCCAGAGTTGAGCTGATACGGTTGCCTTCTCATGAAATCCAGAGCTTGGATGCCATCTTTTTGGGAGCCACCTCTACCCCGGCTGTCTGGCTTACTTTCATCCCTCTGAGGCCCTGTGGGTATGGTGGGGCCCAGGAGTGGGTTGTACCCAATGGGAGGTGGGGCACGGACATTCGGGGTATATTTCCACTGAGACGGAACGGAACAATTGAGGGAAGGGTCAAGGGGTCGGGATGCATTGTGGAAGGTCACTTCCTGCTGGTAAGGGGTCTCTAGTGGGGTGTCAACCACATACATACCCATGCGGCTCTGCCTGCGGGCAAATAGCTCTGCCCCCTTACCCCCTGCTTTAAGAATCTGTGGGACTTCTTGGAGAACCCGAGGCTTGGGTGCCACAGGGGGAGGTAGCCTGCCCGTGCCAGCCTCAGCACTTGTGTCGTCTTCTTCAGCATCATAGATCTCCTCAGTGGGTTGTTGGCCATATTTGTGTCGGGTGAACCTGTCATCCAGGTTCTGCACCATGGACAATAGCTCAGGATTTGGGAGAGTTCTTTTTTACTTCTGGCACATTGAACATAGGTTTGTTGTTGCTACTACGACGCCGAGACTCGAGTAAGATTCCGGTGCGACCCGTTGCACCAGGAACAGGGGTAGGAGCTATTGCTTCTGGCTGGTTGACCACTGCTACTTGAGCTACAGGGGCCATTGAGAATAGGGGTGGAGTTGACTGAGTAACTGGTGCTTGATGTGGAGGCACCTGGGTAAATGGAACAGCTGGACAAATCATTTGGTGTACTGGAGGAACAGGGGCTGAAACCATCAATGCTTGGGGAGCTGGTGGGATTGAAGGCATCGACAGAGGGGGCATAGTTGCAAATGAAGCCTGATGAAATGTAGGGACTGGTGCTGACTGCATTGTCTCTACGGAGGAAGAAAAGGCTGAGGGATGAAAAGTAACTTGACCCTCTTGCTTTGGAGCAAAGTGACCGTGATGTACAGAGGATTGTGAGGACATCATTGATGGAGGACCAGGAGAGAATAGTTGTGATGATACCGATGGGACATTAAAGGCTCGTTCAGAGGCCGTGGAGAATGGCAGTGCCCCAACAGCTGCTGAGGCGGGACGTTGATATGTCTTTGTGATTGGTGGTCGGAACGTCACAGGGGCAGTCGAAGCTCGGATGCTGATGAAGCCAGGAGTGAAAGGACGGGCCGTTCTGTTGAGAACATTACTAGCAGGTAAATCTGGTAGTGGTGTTTCAGCTGGTGGTGCAGGGACTGGTCAGGATAGTTACCGAGGCAGTGGCAGGTTTGTGTGCCACAGGTGGAGGTGACATCACCATGCTAGCTGCACTAACTGCAGAGTAGGATAGGTCCCCGTTGGCAACCGCATGGCCACCAGCAGCAACTTGTCCTGAAGCCTGGAACAGTTCTTGTTGTGTGGGTGCAGGTCCTGGTGGTATGATCTGCTGAGGCTGAAGATTTGATTGCATCTGCGCCTGCACCTCTTGATGCATCTGGTACATCTGAGCCTGGTCTTGGACTTGAAACTGTGGAGGAGTATCAGGCTGTGCTGCCTCCAGCTTCTTTGCATGCTCAGCCGCTCTCTTTCTCTGTTGCTCAAACAATTGAGCACCCTTGCCTGCAGTGTCATTCAACCCTGGACTCGGAGCATCCTCTGCCCCATCCCCCCGACCTTCAGTGCCTGCAGTTGCCCTCTTCTCCAGCATATCCAAGTAGTCACTATCCCAAGTTGTGTCAGGAACTGCTGAGAAGCCATCTTCGTCAATCTCTGATTCACTCCCTGGGAATGCCCCATCCTCTTCTTGGGAGTCCTGAAACCTGTCCTCATCCACACTGCCAAAGCTGGTGAGAGTATACTTCTTAGAGCGTTGTCGTCTCTTCTTGAACATCAGCACGCCCTTGGAGTGAGGGTTGGGAGCATCAGTCAGCAGGGATGCAATTGTTCGACACTTGGTTTTGGCTTCTTTAACATGTTTGTCTTGCCCAGTGTCTCCTCGGTTCAGTTCTGCAGGGTAAGAAAACCATAGATATTAGGTTTAGTTGCATATTAACATAACATCAGCACTAACGGTCAGAGAAGTCTGAATTTACAGCTTTAACCTTTAAACCAAGAACTGTCTCGTGCATAAGCATGTAAATCTGTCCTGACCCACATGCCTTCAACAGGTATTCAACTCATATCTTGCTGCAGGAGCACTTGCAGGAAAATTCCAAACAAGCTTTCAGCTTCTCACATTATCTAGGGTGTGGGTTAAATTTTGCACATTGTCAGGCTTACGTACTCTAACATGAAAATATTTGCAAGGGTATTGGAAAGTTGCATGTTGTAGGTGACTGGAAGGTGAACTTCAAAGGGCAGCCACAACTTATCCTTCAACCTGTTGTGGTATTAAGGAGATTATCATAGGCACCCTAATTCTGTTACGCAAATATGTACTGCCACTTGAAGAGAGGTCTTAATTTGGTCCCTAAGTAGGACATTAGAATACTCAAACTGCACTCAGTGATGGCAAGGGGGATTTACAAGAGTAAATTTACTAAAGCCTGTTGACTTTGTGGGCCTATCGTCAATAATGGACAAGATCACAAAAGAATACTTGGCCAGTGCCAGTATTTGTTGCTGCATTACAATATTGTTAACATTTCTGACCGCTCTTCAACAGTAAGACATGTCTTTCCATGCCTTTATATATCTATGATCTGCAGCCTCATCCTCCATTTCCATTAGACAGAAACATGGCGAAAAGTTTGTGATGTTATTTGTGATGAGAGACAAGCTATACAACTGAATGTTAAAAAATATATCATGTTTTAGCTGTTTCTTAAATATTTTATAAAATAGCAAGACAAAAAACCAACACGAGAAACAATTAGGGGGAGTCGAAAGTGGCGGGGGAAATGAGAGTGTTTCTGCTTTGCCACTTGATACCTAAAAGCAGCTGTGGATGTTTTTCAGTGTTGCCAGTTTGATCACTGGGGTTTTTAACCCACATAGCCTGAGGTAAATGTAGTAAACCATACCAGGTCCTCAGCTTTACTTACTAGCTTGCTTGGCCTTTTCCACGTAGGTTGTTGTGAGCTCCTCGTCAAGGGGTTTACTCAGAGGACCCACCATAGGCACTAGTTGGCTGCGGGAGCTCAGCATCATAGCCTCCTTTGCCCTCTCAGGGGACACCAGTGGCACGTTGGACGGCTCTAGGAAGCCACTGTCCTCCTCTTGCCCTCCGTCCCGTGGCCCCTGGTCATCTGCTGAGGAGATGATGGAGGAGGTCTCAGTGGATGTCTGGGAGGACCACAGCCCAGGAACAGGAGGCTGGTAAATCACCTCCCTCCTCGCCACCCCCGGTAGCCCACCTCCTCCATTACCGTCCAACAACGGGGGGTAAACGTGTGCATCTGGAGCACTGTCGTAGCCGCTCATCTCTGATGTCTCCCCGCCCTCAGCAGAGGTTCGTCCTGACGGCTTGCTGGGGTTGGAGTTGCTGGGGCTGCGGCGTTTCTGCCGGCGCTGCCTCGCGTAGCCCGCCACATCTGCATCACTGTCAGTCTCACCATAGTAGGCCTCACTACCAGGTGGAGATGTCAAGCCACTGGTGAGGGAGGAGCGGCTGCGGTGGATCTCACGGACAGATGCCTGGTGGAGGTGAGAGGGTGACATAGCACGCAGAGCAGCGCGGTACTCTTTGTCTATACGTGGCGATGGGGCGCGGGTCACAAGAACCACAGACTGAAAACCAGCAGGCACCCTGCAAACAGACAAAGGCTTTACAATAGAGTTTGGACCAAATGATGAACTGTGGAACTTAATAGTTAAATACTGCATGTATTGAGTCAGACTCGTGCCTGAGATTAATTAATTGTGGATTTTTCTTTCTGACCTTTTGACCCGGATGTGTAATATCCCAGTGGAGCTGTCGATGAGGTTCATGGCCTGGGCGTGAGACAGTGATCCACATGGCTCCTCGTTGATGGACACCAGCTCGTCACCCTCCTGTAGCCCCGCCCTGCACGCCTTACTGCGCTTACGCACCTGTACAAGCATGGGAAGGCAAAGTTTCAAACTGTCTCATAGGCAAAAAGTTACACAAATGGTGTCCAAGACAACTCTCAAGTTCTTCAAGAGACTTTTAAGTCTGTCATGTCTCAAGGACACATTTCAAGTCATGTCTCCAGGCCTTGAGGACAAGCCCAGGCCCAATGGGTTGTGTGTCCTTCACAGCTGAATGCAGATCAAGGTGTTTTACATACTACCAATACCAAAACCCTTCAATACACTTGGATGAATAAAGTATGTTTCTATTGAGGCTTGATGCTGCTGTATTTCTATTATTTTTATCATATCATTTTATTCATAGTGTGAAAGTTTCATGTTTCTAGTTGCACGTTTCAAATCGGATCAAAAAGAGGATTCAAAGCTTGATGTTGTCAAGTTTCAGAGCTACAATAAGCCTGACATCTATTGCTCTGATGTGAAGAGCTAGAGGCAGATCATGCAATCATCAACTCTTTATCTTACCACAGTTTTATTTTATTATTTCCCTTAGCATTGTCTTCTGTAACTGCTGGACTCGAAGATAAAAACCTGATCGAGTGGTGCTTTGAGATAGTGATTGACAGGGAGCAGATTTTGTCCTGACAGCTTGATCTTGCTGTGGACATACGCCACATATTGCAGCTCAAGTAGGGCACTCATGCACCGTACAGGGAAATGCCAGCCAGCGGCCATCTTCATTTGGTGCTCTGCTATTTGTGCCAGAGGTCTGTGTTAGCCACGTCAACAAGTCCTCTAAAAAACATTGAAAGCAGGTGTTGTGATGATTCCACTCTGTGAAGGGATTTTCATGGTATGTGATGTTTCTGGAGATAAGGAAGTGTTTCGGCTTTGTCTGGCCAAATAACTTTTATTTCTAACTATTCTGGTTTCCCTGTAATGAAATCCCCACTTCCCCATTTAGCTAATCCTTTCAAAGTGGCCTGTGCCTGCCGGGGGTCCAGGATGTAAGCTATTTATTCAGTCAATCACCTTGTGGTTACAAGTCATAACAGTAATAATACCCTTACATGCTTGCATACACACACATACACACACACACACACATGGCATCGGCCGACAAAAATACACAAACTCGTATAAATAAACACACACGCACTGACACAGTGGCTCTGTCAGTGGAGCCCTGAACTGCTCCACCTGTTAGGGACGCTATATAGTTTAAGACCTGACAAGATCACGCCTTCCTGCTCGCAGGGGTGAAGGAGCACGTTGTTCTGAATGGTCAGACAGAAACAGCTGCCCGCTGCCGTGAAGGTGATTCAGTGTCCTGTGGCTCTCTCGTGTACGTGCCAACGCGTTCTCCACAAGTCAACAACATGTAGGATTAGCATTTTATAGAGGGAACTTTCTGTTAATGAGGAGCTGGCTACTGTTTTCCTGGTGGCAGTCTTAAATGTAAAATATACGCAAATCTAAGGCACATTTAATTGTTTGATTAATAAATGAAAATTTGCCTCTTAGCCAGTTCATATTCTTCCTTGTCCAATAAATTGGAAACTAAGCAGAAACATTTCATTTACCAAAAACTAATTAGTAGAACATGAATATCTTGAATGTTTATAATGTATAGATACTTTTTTATTCTTGACAATACAAAACTTGTCAGGCTGAATGTTTTAAATACAAAAACAGGCCTCAAAATACCAAATATATTATAACACTCTACAACAATATATTGTTGTACAGTGTGAGGGGGGAGCAATAAATGTAAAGGCCAAAGAAGCAAATTTCAGGGTCATTTATTTATGATTACTCAACTACTAAACAATATCTAGCACAACAGAGGTTTAGAAATCAGGATTTACTCGCCGTATGAATCTACATTTTATGGCGTGAGACGTCCATGTACAGAAATAGTGTATGAAGTCGACTATTGAGCGTTGGGCTGAAACACACACCTTGGCTCACCCCTGTGACCCGCTGCTTCTCAACCAAATATAGCTACTTGGAAATGTAGTTCTGCCCAGTCGACAATTACTAAAAAGTGTGTGTGTGTGTGTGTATGTGCATTCACGTGTGAATAATGTGTGGGTGCACCTGAACTAGTATAATGAGAAATAAGATCTCTCTGTGAAAAGGTTTGATGAGCATTGTGAACGTAATTAAATTAAATCTTTATGGACAAATGAAAGTTGTCTGTAACGCTCACAAAGCCGGAGCCTATGATTTGAGTTTAGCCTGAAACAAGAGGTTTTCATGACATGACCTGCACACCTGCGTGTTTCTACTGTTGTAATAATGAATCTCAGGGAACCTGCAGCTTAAACATGAAGCCTGCAGTGACATGCACACGTTCAGTTGCACAAATCAGGTCACGGTCATGGTTGATAGGTGTAAAGTAACCATAAGCCCCTCATGATATGGACAGTAGCACACACAACGTGCACGTTCAACCACTCAAAGCATTTCTCGTAAATCTCTAATTTCAACATGGATTTGGGCTTCATCCAGTTAAATAGGTTAAGCAGCAATAATTAGCAGATATCGCAACCGCGTCGTCCTACATTCCAAACTGAAGTTGAAGTTTAAAGTTCATCCAATCAATCATCAGCGCGCTCCTGCGTGAAGTTCTCAAACCAGAGGATGACTCATATTCAGGCCGCAGACCAACCGGTGTAGTCTCCAATATTCCATTTCAACATTGTTCACAGCTCCTTAAATCTCTGACCTTAATATATCTCCGCTGATGTATCACTTCTCCTGAACAAGACTGAATCTAAAGCAGCGTTTGACTTTCTGCTTCCAGCTCGGCGAACCATGAACAGTCTGTTTTGGTTGCAACCTGCTGCGTCTTACCTTCGCCACCTGAAGTGGTTTCTGATGCTCCGCGCCTCCCTGGAGACGAAACCCCCATGGCGCACCCCCGGCAAGGGAAATGATCACTTCCTCTGCAACCATTGTTCTCCTCTGTCTTTTTAAAAAAAGTGTTTCTTGTTAATCTTGCTTATTTTCCGTTCCTCTTTGGTTTTTGTGTATTTTCGTCGGGGGGCCCTTCAGTGCTTTGGCCCCATGGTCACCGATCAGGGCCCCCTCTGATTGTCCTGCTCTTTTCCTGCCACGCTGTCCGGCTGCAGACTTCTCCTTCTGATTGCAGCTCCGAGGCCGACGCTCACACCTGAACACACCCACACTCACACCCTGACACACACACACACACATACACACACACTGCTGTGCACCCACCCATACCCGCAGTGGGGCCAACGATCACAGCCAAGGGGAGAGAGGGGGGGGGTAGAAGGAGAGAGAAATATGATGGCACTGAAGGGAGGGGGGGTCTGTGTCTGCTTACACTGAGGAATGTCTGCTCCAAAAGAGCGAGGGGAGGGTCCAGCAGAACACTTGTCCTGTCACTCAGACCTGTGCCACCGGGTTGCTGATAGCTCCTCCAAAAATAGGATCCGAGCGGCACCTCTGCTCCTCTTTGGATCGGGGGGGGGAGTTTCACATCCAGATCACAATGTTTCATCTGTCTATGGTCAATACTAACCTTATGTCGGGTCACAGCCACGCACGCAGGGCTGGGACTATACCTCAATGGCATAGTTCAATTAGCTTGAGAAATCATTTGATCCACTGTTCTGGTTTGTCTCTAACGGCTGAGGCTGTGTCGTGCCAGCTCCTCTGGGTCCGGAGACATTCTAGCCTGTCATCGTAGAGACCTCCGGTTAATACTTACTCAAGTCAGAATTTCACAGTGTTGATTGAAAACTAAAATGGCCCTTAATTAGAGTGCAAACCTCCACTAATGACCAACCCCTGAAGTTGGCCTGGGAAACTGGTGAGACTATCAAATGTCTTGCAACGTAAAAGAAAGTGTGGATTTGTGCTCCATTGTAATGGCTTCTTTCTTTGCCCGTGTTCCATCCTTCCACCAAGTTTAAGGGAAATCTTGTGGTGGAGACCACATGATAAGATCTGTCTCTGTAAGAAATTCATCCCAGCAAACATTTATATTTATGCCCACATATCTGCCACAGTCGGGCTGAACATCAGTAGTCATTGGTTTTGGATACTTTACCTGGGATCTCTCGTAAATAAGATTAATTCCTCTTGAGAAATGAATTTCCACTGCCAACCCAAGAACCATGCTGACAGCCAAATCTGATTTTATGAGTATTTTTGAGTCCAACATATAGATATGGTGCTAAACCAAAGTCAAAAGACAATTTGTATTTGGTAGATAAAGGCAAATTCAAAGACATTTCAGAAATGGCTACATTTCAGAACCCCAGGGGGTTAATGCCATTAGTAGTTTTTATCACACGCTGTAGAAATGACATGATGTCTCAGAATGAAACGTCTCAACACTGGAGTGTAGGAGTGAGTTGCCACGAGTGTAACACACATGGGTCCAAAGTCATAGTTGCTTAGTTGAAACCAAGTTAAATGAAGTTCGTGCTCATGAAGAGTTTGATCAAAGTCAGTTTTTGTTGTTGTTGTTGTCCCTGGTTCTTATCCTTCATGTTTTATGTACAGATCAAGTTAAATGAATCTGATCTGGATCTAATGGCAGCACCAGAAATAGCCTGACAAATAAAACTTTCATTTCTCTAAGTCTCGGTGCAACCTGAACTCCCGTTGCTGTGTTATCCTCTGGACCTTTAAGCCTGTTGATAGAGGCGGCATGATTCCTTCGCTAAAAGGCAACGCTGCTATTATCAATGCTGCGGGGACGTTACCAATGATAGCTGCTGCTCACTTTGGCAGCGTCTCCCTGCAGCTGTCTCCAGACCTCAGGACAGAAACTAAGACCAGTCCGGGGTCAGACGCTGGGAGACAAACAAACAGCACTCTGTCTTCCTGCAGACGGCATGAGATCTAATGGTATATATCACAGTTAAAGCAGGGACTCAATCATCCTGAGAGTTCACTGGACCAGGGCCAAACTTGCCAGGATTTTCCCTGATGTTGACCCCTCCTGCCCCCGTTGTAAAAGTCAACCAGCTGATTACTTGCATATGTTCTGGTCTTGCCCTCTCCTCAGAAAATTCTGGGCAGATATCTTTCAGGCTTACTCAACAATTTTTGGTGTGGTCATCCCTCCAAACCCATTATGTGCCATTTTTGGCTTTACTGTTGAAACACGTCCTCTTAAGGGTAGGGCCCACGTTGTCATAGCTTTCACCTCTCTGCTTGCCAGACGTCTTATATTACTCTTATGGAAGGAACAAAAACCTCCCACATTCAGTAGATGGATTAGAGACACCATGTCCTTCCTAAAACTTGAAAAAATAAGATACACTCTGAAAGGCTCCACACAGAACTTTGAGAGAACCTGGACCCCATTCTTGACTTATTATGAGAGCATACAAAGCCCTCTACAGGAGGCAGAGTAGATGTCTATTTTGTTATAACGGTATTATTATTATTATTTATAGTATTAGTAGTATTAGTAGTGTAACAGTATTCGGCTGTACTATATTGATATCATAATATATATAAATATATTTATAATGTATAGTACATCCTAGTCTGAACCATAATGCTTCACTGTGCACTGTATAATTCTATATCACTACATTTCACCCTATATTCTAAACAGGATAATCATCATCATCATCACTAACCAGTGGATGTATTGACGCCTGTTATTTTTTGTGTCATTGTGTTTGTGTCTAATTTGTATTCTATTTTTATTTTATTATTTGTATCTGTATTCTAGTCGTCAAAAACAGTAAAATAAATTCACAGTGGAGTCTAACGTCCTCCTCTGAAAACCTAGAACCCTGGTGCTGTCCCTGCTGTGACTCTGAGCAGTTGATTTTTGTGTGTCTCTGTATTTCAGAGCTGTTCAGCTGCAGCGCCTCTCTGTGCCCTTCACTGTCACTGACTGTTCACCTGTCAGACAGAGCACCACAGAGAGCTGCAGCAGGTAGGAGTCATGGGGAGGTCTGCTCCGTCACTCTGCTCGGGACAGGAGCTGGCTGTCGCTCAAGAAAAGCAAAAAGGTCAAAATCCATATACAGCCCCCCTGATGGAACACCTGGTGTTTTACTCCATATATGCTTTGTATTGTTCTGTGCAGGTTGTTGCTTTAACCGAGGAAATGGAGGAAGCTGTGAATCTTTTACTGCGGACATGGGAGAACTGTTAAGTGAGGCTCCGTCCCAGTCCGTCCCTCTCATGTTCCCCCTCATAGGTCATTTGTATTTTCTCTTCCACTCTCTCATCGTGTGTGTCTAATTTTTTCCTCCTTTTTAGATGTGAAGCACCGTCTCTATCTTTCCTTTTTAAGTTTAATGGCGTCCCTGTTGGCCAGTGCACCTTCCCAGGAAGACTTTGACGGACAGGTTAGCTGCGGGGCAGCAGGGCACAGATCCAGTGCCAGCATGGCCGACGCTGCCAGCTCTGGTCAGATGAGGTGAAGATGAGGCAGAGATACCAAGAAACATGATGTAAACTGAACCTTTAGTTTAGTGCTGCACAGAGTGAACTGTGCATGTGTTTAATAAAAGTAGACACAGATCATTTGTGTCATTTATGTGAGTTTTTAGCAGGAATATTTTGATCCTGTGCAAAGAGGCAGCGATCAGTAAATTCAATTTACATTCAAACCCATACCATTATTTCTAAAAGCAGTATAACCTGTGCAAGTTAAAGAAATTGTCGTTAATTTTCCACTGAGAGAACATATCGTACTCCACATCAGACGTTTCCCCTTTGGGAAAAATATTTCATTTGACCCCTGAGAGTCTCACATTTAAAAATGTCAAGTTAAAAAGGTTGTTTTTCCATCAAAGGAGGAACAATCCTGACATTTGGTGAGCTATATATTTTAAAGTCCAGGTTTTTTCTCTCTGTAAGGTCCTTCATTTGCAGGATTACAGAATTACAGACATATTTAAAGCAAACTGTTAGAAACCAATCTTGTGTATAAACACTGTCCAGTTCGCCTTATGGGTTTCAACTGTTTTAAAACCCACAACCCTTTGGTCTTACTATTATGGTTAAAGTTGGCAATCTCACATTTTTATATGGTTGGTTAAAATATGAAAATAAAGGAAATAAAATAAATGGTAAATACAAAAAGCAATTGAATAATGAACTTGATATAATGTGAAAATTAGAATAGTTATTTGAACTACATGTGTAATTGATGTTTTGGGATGTATCTACATATTTATGAAGATCCCTTGTGACTGTGTAAAGTGTGTTTGTAATTCTATTTGGCTTTAAGTTGATCTGATTAATCTCCTCCTTCAGTTTTAAATCTTAATGCTCCTTCATGTTGACAGACTCTTGTTCCGTGTCATCGGTTTGATTCCCGCTTGTACGATGGACTCCTGACCCCAGTTGGTGACAGACGGTGCTGCAGATCTCTCAGGGAGACGAGTCCTGTGTCATCTCCCTCATGACATCGTGCCAGGTGGCCCCTCACGACCTCCGTGTGCTGTCACCAGTGAGTCATACACACACACACACACACACATAAACACACACACACACACACACCTGCAAACTCACACCAAAGTGGTGTAGAATGTCTGGCTGAAAATATAACAGGCAACTAATGAAGCTGTGATTGGTAGTTCCCTTCACTGCACCGTCTTTGTAAATTACTCTGGAAAAACTATACTTTTAGTTTCTTTTTGTTCTCTAAAACAATAGAAGGCTCTTTTTTTTGACAGGTTTCCCGTCTTTCAAGTTGATTTAAATGGAAAATGCATCTGAATGATCCCGAAAACTTTACCAACATCCTCCTGACGCCCACTACACCGCTCGTTCTCTTCTTTCTGGATTTACTGGCCATGTCTTTCTCTCTGTTACTCATTTGAACCAGTAACCGTTGAACTTGTGGGCCTCCAGGGTAACACTGAGTTTATTCCCTATTTATATCATCCCTGCTATCGATCTGCCTGCATGACTCCGTTAATCCTCACGGTGGCACTCTTCACTGACCGATCCAACACACAGATTGAGTTTGTGTAATCCCTTTCATTTCTCATGAGTTGAAGCCAGCACTCACTCTCCTCAGGGGACACGTCTGATAGGACAGAGCGGGGCCAAGGAGGCACGGTGCAGCGGAGGAGGATGACGAAGAGGGAAAGTTTATCCGAAAGTTTGTGAATTTGACATGAAGCCACCAGCATCCTCAGCGTGGGTTGTTTGTTTGGTGTGATGAAACTTAGTGGCCACACACACACACACACACAAACACACACACACAGACACACACCCCCCACACCCCTCAGCCTTGTCCTGTCAATCCATCTGTGAGTGAGGTGTGGAGGAAAGGAAAGGAGATTGAGTTCCTGCCGACTGGAAGATGATCCATCAAGTATTTGAGGAGAAGCAGAGGCAGGGTCTCTGTCAGCGGCTCTCCAGGTGTGTGTGTGTGTGTGTGTGTGTGTGTGTGTGTGTGTGTGTGTGTGTGTGTGTGTGTCTGTCTGTACAGGATGTAGTCTCAGGTTATCATAACTAATTGAAATCGTTGAGTCAAATTAACTTAGAATTAACAAGAACAAACACACAAACACACACACACACACATACACACACACACACACACACACACAGACACACACACACACACACACAGTATGTACTGGGCCATGAATACGTCTGTTCATATGTTGCACTGTTTCTCATACAAAAAAAAATCTCACATGTGGACTTTTAAGTATAAAAATAGAGACATTAATGTTAATGTTGCAGGATTAGCTTGAAAGTCATTTCTCTCTCTCTCTCTGTCACACACACACACACACACACAGACGCACAAACGCACACGTACACTTGCACATTTCAACTTTAGCTCAACAGACAGGCTCCAGATCGAGTGAGTCACTTATTCGTTGTCATGAATAAATCACACCGACTGCTACTCTCTTCTACTCTGCACCACTGCCTTTTCACACCCGCACGCACACACACACACACACACACACACACACACACACACACACACACACACACACACACACACACACACACGTCATTGTACAAATACACACTAGGCTGTAAAGTTGCATTCTTTGCCCGACACAGACCGGTTCCGCTTGTGTTGCACTTCCAGGGTTTAGCATTTGTTGGTCACAGAGTTTACAACATGTTATAAGAAGCAGAGCCCTTTTGAAATCAAACTCTGAAAATAATACTTTCCTTTTGTTTTTTAAACAGCTCTAATAAGTGTGGGCCTTTATCGTGCACCTCTGCAGACAACAGAGGGTTTCTGTCCTCCCAGACTTAAGTCCCTGGAGAGCTGCTTCACTTCCTGCAGTCTCCCCTGAACCACAGGGGACACAGCTGTTGTCCCCAACTGTTCAATTCATCCCCAATTAACTCATCTTCAGTCAGGAATTTGTCCCCAAAGGTAAACTAGACAGAGAGGGAAGTTATTACACACACACACAAGCATTCACACTCCACTAACACTACCTCTGTCCTTCAGCACTTGTTAGATCTGAATGCAGCAGCCTCCGTCACGGTAATTAGTTCCCCCTGTTGTCAACAGTCATTATCTGGTGTGGAACAATTAATGGTGAGAAAGGAATTTCACCCAGAACACCAGGGAATCACCTTGCATGGGCGTTAGCAGCAAGTTTGACCAAGATACAGTCAGAGATGAGGACCTGTTGCCTGTGATTGGCCGGGTTGTGTGTCACTTCAGCTGCTGTCAGACACACACTGAAGTCCAGAGATTCTCCGGAGAGTGGAGGTGCATGTGTGAACACAAGTGTTTGAGTGAGAGCCTCCAAATTATCAGCCTGGCCCCCTATAGTGTAAAGTCTGCATAAAATTCAAATAATCCAGTGTGAGAAGACAGCGGGGGTTTGATTTTGGTGGTCAAAGGTCAAAGGTCACGGTTACAATCTTGGTGATCGAACAAAACATGTTGTTGGTCTCTCGCATGTGACATCACAAGTCTGACTTTAGAGAATTTCTTCACAAGATGAACTGACCGGTAAAACTTTACTGGTTTATTGTAGCTTTTTGGGAAAATCAAAACTGAAAATATGAAATTATGCACCTTTGTTATTCCTGGGATTCTGATATCTTAAGTGAACTGTAAAAAAATAAATTATTATTTTGTGACCTCTCTCTCTTTTTCTGTCTCTCTATCTCTCTCTCTCTCGCTCTCTCTCTCATCCCCAAGAAGACATTTGTCACTTTCCATTTTTAAAGCCTCCCTCCACCTCTCCACCTCCTCCCTCCCTCCCTCCCCCTCCTCTCAGCAGTAAAACGGAGTTCATGTCTCTCTGCGTCTCCCTGAGGCAAACTGACGGCTACACCCAGAGACCCAGACGCACACACAAGACAAAGTGACTGCTCCTTTTATGCCACTTTGTTTATGTTCTACTTCCTCATCTCAGACAGGGAGGCTCTCGCTTTCTCCTCTGCACTTTATTCCGTCTCACTCTCTTTTTCTCACATATCCCCATTTCCCCACAATTTCCATTCGTTTCATCTGATCCACTTGAGTGTCGTGTCCCCTACCCACTTTGTTACCCTGATTCTTGCCTCCTCTTGCTCGTCCCCACCTCACAGATCCCAGTCCCTCCAGCATGTGCTCCTCTCTTACTGTGGCCAAAAAGCTGGGGAAATTTCCCACAGGGCGAGGCAACATGAGTTTCCTTCTACGATGTAGGAAATGGACTTGTATCTGAGCCATTGATTTTCCCTCGGCATTATGGGAAGGAGACGGCTCTGAGGTGGAGGCTAAGAGCCGTGCGGTCGATACACATTCTCATCACGACACCGGATGTTGCTCCGATGTCCGATTGGTTTCGGGCGGTAATTGTCAATCAGGTGGCTTTATTAACTGAGCTGCATCAAGCAACAAGATGGCAAGGACACGGATTATTTGATTTGCATTAAGGATTAACTGGTTATTTTGAATCATGCAGTTTACAGGAAATACAGGATTTGCATGCACAGCAACGCAACAAGTGATGCAGAGCGTGATTCTTGTATTTTACATCCATTTGCTGTTTGTGTTCAAACAAATATATTAATTTATAAACCTCAAATGTGTTTTTGTTGGATCTTGTAATATTTCAACAGAGCCAGGTTTGCTATTTTCAAGTCTTCTAGCTTCATATATAACATTTAGACTTCAAATGTCACAAGAGTTAGACGACATTAATGTGTGTGTGTGCTTTCTGTGTGTGTGTGTGTGTGTGTGTGTGTGTATGTACTGTATTTACAGTAACCCTGGTCTTGCCAACCATCGTACAAGGCGCCTGGAAGTATGTAGCAAGGAACTGCAAAGAGGGGAGTCTCACACACACATACACACACACACTCACTCTCTCTCCACACACACACACACACACATACACACACACACACCCGCACACACCTCTGTACCAACTCTTTTCCCATTTCAGACAAGGCAGTTTTTTCTCCACCTATCACAGCAGCTGCCATCCGCTCATCTCACAAAACCAATAATAAGCCCCAGAAAAAGAAGGCTTTTCAAACTGAATGGACAGATAAGACTTTTGGACGAGCTCCTCGGACACAGAGCTCGGCCCATTTGTCTGCGGGGGGGGGTGATCCGGCTCGAGATTAATCGAACAGAAAAATACAGACAAAATCTGACTAAAGTAGATATTTGCTTCAGAGCGATGCCAGAAATGAGAAAAAGGATGTTCTCTGTGCTTCTCCTGCTCGCTGGTTTGACCTCACGCTGTGGCCTGGTCTGCCGGGGTGAAGCATTGCCTCCGAGTGATGGTGTCGGCACGGAGGAGGTGGAAGCGCCCAGGCCTCCTCACCTGATCTTCATCATGGTGGACGACCAGGGTTACGCAGACATCGGCTACCACGGCTCAGACATTCACACGCCTGTGCTGGACCAGCTGGCTGCAGACGGGGTCAAACTGGAAAACTATTACGTCCAGCCGATCTGCTCGCCCTCTCGCAGTCAACTGATGACCGGACGGTGAGTTATCACATCACTTCAGTTTCTGATAGGATTTTTGTCTTTAGGGTTTCAATATGTACAGGGCCAGAAAAGAAACAAATAATTTTGTTGTCAAGATCAGTCACCAGATTATTTGTTTTATTGAATTACTGGAATTTCTCAAATAACAATAAATGGATCTTGATTTAAAAAAAATTGGGGTCTGATATTTATGAGTGTGTCCAATTTGCTGCAGATTAAGATAAGAAATCTAGATCCAGTAAATTTAAATGTGGATTCATAAGGGGACAGGGCCTTGGTGCATAGGAATATACATATATATTTATTCAGTGCAGATTAAAGAGTTTTCTGGTGTAAACTACAAAAAGTAGTTCACAGATGTTTTTTCTTTATGATAAAAAACAGTGTGCGATTGTGTCCCATATTTCCTAAACCCTCTGTGAAATCTCTCAATGCTGTGTCATCGTATTGATCTTATCAAGATTCTTTCACATCTCACACTCTCCCTCTCTCGCCCTCTCCCCAGCTACCAGATTCACACCGGACTCCAGCATTCAATCATCCGCCCACGTCAGCCCCTCTGCCTGCCCCCGGACACTCCCACCCTCCCTGAGCGTCTGGTGGAGGCCGGGTACGCCACACACATGGTGGGTAAATGGCACCTGGGCTTCTGCAGGTCAGGCTGCCTGCCCACGGGACGTGGCTTTCAGAGCTTCCTGGGCACGCTGACCGGCAGCGGAGACCACTTCTCCTATCGGAGCTGTGACGGGGCGGAGGCTTGTGGGTTCGACCTCCATGACGGAGAGCGGCCCGCCTGGGAGATGACGGGCAACTACTCCACTCTGCTTTACACAGAAAGGTGAGGCCCGCCCCTTTAACTGTAACTAGATTTATATCTGACACATTTGAGGCTCTTTTAAAAATCTTTCCAATGTTCCCTCCGTCCAACCAGAGCGAAGCAGATACTGAGGAGCCACGACCCGCATAAACCCCTCTTCCTCTATCTGTCCCTCCAGGCCGCCCACACACCCTTACAGGTTCCAGATCAGTTTCTGCATCAGTATGATTCCCAGAGCAATCGGCTCCGGCGTCACTACTCAGCCATGCTGAGCTGTCTGGATGACGGGGTGGGACAAGTGGTTCAGCAGCTGAAGACCAGTGGCTTCTATGAAAACTCAGTACTGATCTACTCCTCTGATAATGGAGGGCAGCCGCTCTCTGGAGCGAGCAACTGGCCGCTGAGGGGAGGCAAAGGGACTTACTGGGAAGGCGGCATCAGGGCCGTGGGCTTCGTCCATAGTCCCCTCCTGAAGAGGAAGGGTGTGGTGAGCAGAGCGCTGATGCACGTCTCTGACTGGTATCCCACGTTACTGGGACTGGCAGGGGCCCAGCACTCCCACCTTGACCTTGACGGTCACGATGTGTGGGCCAGTATCAGCGAGGGCCTTCCCTCTCCTCGCACTGAAATCCTCTTCAACATTGACCCGGTCTCCAGGAAGCCTGGAGAGCCATATGACAAAGCACTGGTACTCAACGGCTTTGGGATCTGGGACACGGCCGTGAGGGCTGCGATAAGGGCTGGGGACTGGAAGCTATTGACAGGAAATGTGGGTGACGGGGACTGGATACCACCACAGGCCCTCCCCGTCGGTCCAGAGCGGTGGCAGAGGCTGGAGAAGAGGCGTAACAAGCTGGGGAAGTCAGTGTGGCTGTTCAACGTCTCCTCCGACCCCTACGAGAGGACGGACCTGGCAGAGGCTCGTCCAGAGGTGGTGAGACATCTGATGACCATGTTGGCCGAGTACAATCGGACAGCTGTGACGGCCATGAATCCACCGGACGATCCTATGGCGGACCCCGAGCTCCATGGGGGGGTATGGGGCCCCTGGCTGGGCCTGGAGGGAGAGCGAGGGGACGGCGAGGAGGAGGGTGGCAGGAAAGAAAAGATGATGAAGATTAAACACTGCAAGTTATGCAAATTGAAAGCCCTCTTCAAAAAGGTGGGATCCCGTCTACACAGGAACACCCTGTTCTAAATGTGTTTATAATCAGACTGAGAGGTGTTGACGAGGCTGTATCAAGTATAAAGACCTGTTATGAATGACTGTACTCACAGAGGTGGAGGGGTGAGATGCTATGTATCTTTTTTATTTCAAATGTGAAGATGTGTTGCTTTGCACATTAAAAGCGACAAAAGTAGTTTCGAAAATACCTTCCTACTTCCTGAATATAAACTCACCTCTGGACTCAAAGCTGTGAATGAAGTTCTTGTCGTATTTTGATATTTGTGGGTCGGAGGTTTTCAGGCACGAGAGTGAAAGTGAAAAAACAAGATGGAGTCAAACTCAAATACCGAGGAGCAGACGAGCAGGCAGGTCAGACAGACATGAGCGACTCGGGATCAGAAGCTGAAGGTCGGCAGATAAACAGGCGAGCTGATAGGCAGAGCATCCAGAGGCGTGCGGCTCGCTGAGCAAGCTGACTCACTCACTGTCCTGAGGCCACACGGCAGCAGGGTGACTTTGGGCTGTCACTGGCCTGCATAGGGAGCTGTGTGTGTCTGTGTGTGTGTCATAGTGCATGTATGTCTGCGTTCATGAATCGTTTGATTAATACAAATACAGATAGAATGCATGCAAGTGGAAATGAGGCCCGGAGAGATGGTGAGATGAAGGAAGGCACAGAGGACGACCTCGCTGTCTCTCCTGGCCCGATCAGCCAGGAGGACCCTGATGACACAGAGACACCCAGGGCGGTTGTTTTTGTCAAGTGAACTTCTGTTCTGTTCACACATTTACTCCTCTGCCCACGACACACAATGTCCAGTCCCTGCAGCAAACGCTCTGCAGCTGACACCATCTTTCGTCTCTGGCCTTTTTAAAACGATATTTAACTCATATTCTGTGTTTAAAAATCCTGATAATCTGATGCAAATGATTCGCAACAAAATAATAAATGTAAAAAAAACTGTTTTACAGTTCCACCATTTCCTATTTATTATTTTCAAGATGAATCTCAGAAATATCTACTTAACTTGGTACTTTTATGTGATTAATTCAGATTTATTATTTGTGTAATAATTATTTCAGGTCGTCTTAACATGCAAAAATGGGCAATTTGCAACAGGCAAATTATTAATAAATGGTCATTAAAATGGACAAAATGTTTCTACTCTAGGGGAAATTACTGTTTTCCCTAGAGTAACTGGTGAACTACTTAGGAAATGATTCAGAAATGACTGACCTTTAAAACTTACTACTCTATCTATATTAAGAATGTAAGGATACAAAAATATTTCCTGGATGTGGTTACTGCCATCTTGTGCTTTTAATGTAATTAGGAGCCAGAGTCTGACCTACATTGCAGCCTGCATCCATCGTGATATATAGTCTGTGATCTGCATGCATGCATGCATTATGTAGATGTGCACAAAAGCCTAAACATGTTTTAAGATAAGATGGATTGGTTGACAGGATGCACTCTTCCACCCTCCACCTCCATCACACACACAATACCCTGAACAATGAACACTGGTAAAAACCACGAGATGCACCAGAGCAGTAGTGAGGAGGTGTTTCTTCGGGATAGATCCCCGGGACGCCACAGTTTAGGCTCATGCCGTCTGATTGGTTGTGATGGATCTGCTGGTGAAGCTGCTGTTGTGCATCTGACGTAGCTTTGACAGAAGGGAATCTGATGCTCGGTCTCGTTTGGCATGTTCAGGACGCAGCTGCAGCAGAGTTAGGTGAGGAGGTCCTCACTTCTGGATGTGAGCATCAGCAGTAAGCACACACACACACACACACACACTCTCACACGTACACACACACACACACACACACACACACACACACACACATACACACACACTGTGAACTGTAGATTTCTCCCCAGTGGCCTGATAATGAATATTCAACTGTATCTCATCCTCCGTTTCATACCCCTCTGGTCAACTCTCACATTTGCCTCCTCCTCCTCCTCCCCCCTCCTCCTCCTCCTCCTCCTCCTCTTCCTCTCTTCCTCCCTCTCTGTCGCCCTCCCTCCATTTGTCCCTCAGCTCTTTGCTCATTCCCTCTGCAAACCACCCCCTCTCTCTCCCTCCCTCATCTCTCGTCTCTCTCTCTCTCTCTCGTCTCTCTCTCTCTTGTTTTGTTCTCCATCCTACTCACTTGTTTTGGCTCATTTGAACACAGAGTTACGAGTATTAGCTGTGATTCGCTCAGAGCTCTGTGGCTACGGTTAAATAAGAAGCGTGGAGGAGGGAGGAGAGAGTTCCCCGGGGGTCTGCATGCATGGGACATGTCTGAGGAGCCTTTGCCTCAGTGCAACTACATAACACATGTCGAATAGTTAAGTTAAGGATATAATGAAAGTTTAAAAGATAAAGCTGTAGATTTACTACATTATTTTGTTAACAAATCCCATTTAAATAATATTACACATACGTCATAGGGTCCTACATCCCTGTTCAGCTCAAACAATGAAATGTTTCTCTGGAGCTAAAATGTGCAAATACGGTGGCAATTCAAAGGATACGCAAAATAGCAGATGAAAGGACGGCTGACTGACACGATTATGAGGCTTCAAAAATCCAAATGAGTTTGATCCATGAATATTCATCAAAGTTAAATCTAGAAAAAGTCCTTTGTTTGTGGTTGTTTGTCGGCTGCAGCTCGGTGAGGAAACACAAAAGCCATTTTCATAAACACTCGAGCAATTTCTGTGACCTCCGTCTTTATGGGAAATACTAGAAATCAAACCACTGGAGGGTTTCTACTCTCCATGAATATCCATCTGCACTGAGTCCACGGCCAATATGTGGCATCACTCCAAGAGCAATGAAGCTGGATGAACGCACTGGTGTGTGTGTGTGTGTGTGCGTGTGCGTGGGCGTGGGTGTGTATGTGTGTGTGTGTGTAGACTCCATGATGAGATGTGATGAGACTGCTTCTGGGTCACGGTAGCGACGCTGCTCAGAGACCCTCACAGTCCCGTACATGTGAGAAACTGTTGAAGACAATGGTTTGATGCCCACACATCTGATTCCCAGTACACTGTCATGGCCCGCAGAAATAAGGCACCGTCAGCTTACATAAATCACGGAGGAGGTGTCACACAAACACACACACACTCACACAGGAACACACAGTGGTATCCAGTATGTGGGTGGGAGCTGTCATATCCACTGTTGGATAATCACTTGAAGGTGAGGCTAACTTCAGATCTTCACATTCCTTGGTGAAGCTGTGACGTTGAATGGAGATGCAGCTTTAAATATAACTTTATATTTCTTATCCTGCTCATATGGCTGTAACTGTTCCACACTGACAGTACAAACGCTTCTCGAGGCTCAGGGAGACCGAGCGGGATCAATGACGCGACTGGGACACATTCACTTAAGGCTCCTGTATCGTAAATCGCAGCCCATTAAGTACTGAAACAGCCCTGATGTGCTGTTAAATGCTTACGTGGGGAAATGTGATGATTTAATAATTGACAATGAAAGAGAATAGACCCGCTCTGATGTTCTGTAGTGTGATAACAGACGGTTCCCAGGGAAACTGTCAAGGTTAAAACAGGAAAAAGGATTGACTGACAATCAATGGGCTGCAGATAGGAAGGGTTGACCCCTGAGTGTCACTAGGGAAAGACTGGACACACACACACACACACACACACACACACACACACACACACACACAGGGAGGGAGGAGAGAAAAAAACACGGCCATGAACCAAGTTGAAAACATTCCTGTTGAGTGAGTCACTCCCTCACGCTGCTGTTACTGTCTCATCGCTGCAAGTGGCTCCAGCTCTTAGAGCACGTTTCACATTTAAAGATACTTTACATCCACCATTACTGACAAAGTGCACTTAACCAAAGTGAGAATACTCATTATGGCGAAAGCTCCGTTCAGAGTGTGAATGTACGGAAGCCTGGAGGTGCCTCTTCACTGTTCCTCTCATGTTTTGTATCAGTGACCAACATGCAGGTCCAACAAATTAATAAAATGGCAAAGATTCCTAGGACGTCATTATCAACCAAGGATATCATTTTACCATAGACTATTATTAATAAATATAAAAAAATTGAAATACAGCCAAATATATAGAACTTGAATTAAGAAAATGTAACATAACTTAAAATACACATGTTTTGCATTGTTTAATCCCTAAATAAAAGTATTCACTAATGTTAACGTAGACGCTGATATGTCCATGATTGGCAAATAAAGCCTGGGGTTCTTGAACAATAAAGCTGCTTTCAGTAGTTAAGTATCGCCCTGATCATTTTTCAGCGGAATGCAATATCCAATTCGGTTACTATTGAGCAACTTTTTCTGTTTTACATTATGTATGATTATATATATAAAAGCTGATCTATCTAATCTAATCTAATCTGAGCCATTACCCAACTATTAAGCAAGGACCACATACTCAAAGTGAAACTGAAAAGAAGTTGACCTTGAGAACAGAAACACAAGCTTTTGTGAGAAGTGCTGAGTTTTCGAGACGGACAAAAAAAACCTCTCAACTCAAAACGATCTTTAGGGAAGAGTGGGTGAAAATAAAGGAATAGAAAGTCTCTTAGCTGGAGACAGAAAGTGAGAGGAGAGCAACGAGCCACTCAAGATCTTTACTAAGGGTGATAATGAATACTAACTTAAACTTATATTAACTAAAGTACAAGGAAGTACTTGCTTTTATACATGCTTAAAGTATTACAAGTAAGAATGTATTTGTGTATTTGTGACAGGGGCCTTATGGCATTGCTTGATCAATTAGCCTCTCATTATTGATTGTTTTTAAGAATATAACAAATTATGTAGCGCATGGTACAAAAAAAGTACAGTGACAGGTACATGTAGTTTGTTATATCCAGCGTCCTGCTCCTGACTGTCCTCACCTGTCCTCCTGCTCAGTTTTACTGACGACTACCAGTCACCTGACAATGAGCCGCCTTCCTCTACAGCTGTTCCCAGTTCAGTTAGTAGATCCATACTATAAATAGAAAGCCGCTCACTCTCCTTCATTTCACTACGCAGCTATTCTCTTCCTGCCATTTGTCTGTTCAGGATTGTAACCCTGCCGCCATTCTCAATAAACTGCCCTTAAAACATTCCCTTTCTTTCTGGTCCTACTTCCTGAAGGACGACAGAAAAGGGTCAATTTAACAATTTTCCTTGGAAAGAAATAGGAAATTGAATCCCAGACTTAATGTTCCTCTCTGTGTGTTAAATCATACGGTGTATTAGTGCAGCTCGGTGGGTTCAGCATGTGTAAACGCAGCCATGTGCATCGCCTCTCTGCTCCCGTCCTCCTCCGCCTCGCCTCTGAACTGTGAGTGAATATCTGGAGCAGTGTTTAGAGAGCAGAGCAACCAGTTTCTGCCTTAATTACAGGGAGCCGCGCTGATATGAAAGCCTAATTAGCGGGGGTGCAGAGGTACCGTCCTATTAATTGCTGAATTGCTGTGTTTTTCTTCCATGACGAGCCTGTCAGATGAGGCCTGGGCTGCGTGCACGGCGGCAGGTTTGACGGGGGGGTGGTAACAGTGGAGCACAGAGCTGCAGATTCCAGCCTCTCAGGCCTGTGACCCTGAAGCAGCAGCTACTTGTAAACCTTTGATACAACTGGCAGATTCACACAGGTTCTCAGCAATGTCACCAGAGAGAGGTTTTTACTCTCTAATTTGTCACTGAAGTTGGGTTTATTCTATCTGATATATATATAATTTATTTCATTAATATATTTTGGAAGCCTGTATATCTGCATCCTAAGATTTCTCATACCAACCAATCAGAGAGAAGTTAAAGATCAGTCAGGTGTATAAAAACATTTAGCCTGACGATGATGATGATGATTGTAGTATTCATAAAGGAGCATTGCTGGTATCAATGTATACATGAGAAGCAAATGATTAAATAAATTCAAAATAAATCGCTCAATGTGTAAAAATATCTAAGGAAAATATACAGAATTGTTTTTGCTATAGCAGGATTCGTTATGGAAGTCATTCATATCAGTGGAGTTCTGTTAAATAAGAAGATATTGATATGATTATTGTTTCCAGGTCTTTCATATTTTAACTTAATAGTGAATCTTGTTTTTCCCGATGTTACATTTTGAGGATGTCTCCTGTTATGGAGGCTCAGTGTCTAATGGCATTTTCAAACCGAAGCAGGATTGTGGCCATGCAGCTCAGTGCTTTGTGCCAATATTGAAATATTGCGGCATAACAGCCTCACTCCATGAGATGCTCCTATCAGCTGATCTTGAGTCAGCCTCGTGCTTTCACAGATAAACTGAAGAGATGGTGAAACTGAACCTGGATCTGCAGCTCAGCGCCACAGATCTCGCGTGGTTATCATCCCTCCTCTACCTCCACTGGCACAGAGGAGGAGGAAGAAGGAGGTCTCACTCTGCCATTTATTCTGGCTCGACAACACATACGAAACAAAACATGGCTGCAGAACAATATACTGATTGTGTTATGAATCTATGAAGTTCAGCGTGAGCAATGTTCGCATTTACCAAACAGGAAGTGTTTCAGAATGTAGTGTACAGATTGGATTTTAAATTGCATGATGGGAATTGTAGGAATGCTTTCAATATAGCCTTCATTATCGTGATTATAATTACACACGTGTCTACCCACCATTTCAGGTCAAAATGGCTGCTGTGAAAATGGCTCTAGTTATACAGAGTTATGCTAAC
>CM076729.1:18601142-18626570 GCA_038501795.1 Pseudopleuronectes americanus | reverse complement strand
AATGGCTTGCTGGCTAACGTAAGCATTGTTCCTGGGCAACTGAAACGCTACCAAACTCGGGTTGTTTCGGTGTGATGTCATTCCAAGGGCCGAGCTCTCAGGTATAATGGAACGTGACGTCAGATCCTTACATGATTGGTCACAGGAGACACACAAATTATGATCAGCATCGCAACCACACACCAGGGGGCGATCAAGATGCTTTAGCTACGTGCCATGTCGTCCATCTTTGTATCGTCCTCCACTCAGAAATCCATCCACACTTTACGATGTACATTTGTCTACTTATACTTAACTTTTAGTTAAATATAAATTGCAACAAGGGACTTAAATTAGTAAGAGCGTATTTTCTAAACACTGTCAGTTTAAACCAACATTCATTTGAAAGAAACGCATAGTGACACATCCTCACAATAAACGATCTTTGTTACTACAGCTCCCCCTCTCTCTCCTCCCACTCCCTGCTCTTCTCTCTCTCTCTATCTCCTCCTCTCTCTCTCTCTTCACGCGCACTCCTCCCTTCCACACACGGTGAAAAAAGGAAAAACCCTGCGCGAGGCGGCCACCGGAGCGCGAGGTGTATTCGTCTCCAGTCAACATGGCCACAGTTGTAACCTGCACCCGGTTCACTGACGAATATCAGCTGTTCGAGGAACTCGGAAAGTAAGCGACACACACAGACACACACACACGCATGCTGCTTGAGCTCTTGTTGCATTCACTGTGTATGTATATATATGTGTGGGTGGGGGTGTGTGTGTGTGTGTGGGTGTGTGTGCACGTTTTTCCTCCTCTGCCGCTGCCATTGTGCGGGTTTCACTCCAGCGCTGTCAGGGCAGCGGAGGGTCCCCCCCCCGCCCCCCGGGCAGCTGCTCTGCAGACGGGTCCGTGGCCGCAGCAGCTCCGCTCCTGGACACATTGCGTCCACCAGGTGGGAAACGGCCGCTTCGCGTGGACCAGCGTGTTACCTGCAGGCGTCGAGAGGTTCCCTGCTGCTGCTGGTGGTAGTGGTGGGGGTGCTGCTGGGGGTGGTGGTGGTGGTGGTGGCACCTCCGAGATCCACCATGCAGCTCGGCCGTGCACGTGTGTGCGTGCACACTGCAGGGCTGCTGTATATGTCAAGCCAATTAGAAAGAGAGAGACGAAGACAGGGCTGCTTCTGCTGCTGCAAACAACGCTGTGGTTGCCCCCTTATTTATTTATTTATTTATTTCTTCCTGCCTACGCGCACTGAATTGATGAGAGGAGCCATTCCAGTGGTGATCCTCTCTTTAACACCTAATCTCTCCCAGAGCCGCTCAAGCACCAACCGTGCAGAAGCGCTCAGAGGAGGCGTCTGCACATCACAGGCCAGGGCCGGGCTGAGCAAACCCGGCTAAATGTCAGTTCTTCTTCTTCACACCTTCATTCCTCTGCAGCCTCGCTCACATCCACATCACCACCCACTGTGAGCTAATGACAGGCTCCCTCTTCACGATGGAGCCCTCTCCCCCCCTCGCCTGACACGCACTAGTAACCACGACCCCTTCTCACATCTCCCACACAGAATATCAGACTGTTTGAATTATGCATGTGATGCCGACTTTTTTCCTAGTGTCTGAAGTGTTCTCACGGATGTTGTGTTGTTTGTCTCGTTGCTTTCTCTCCGCTCCAGGGGCGCCTTCTCCATCGTGCGCCGGTGCATCAAGAAGTCCACCGGCCAGGAGTATGCTGCGAAGATTATTAACACAAAAAAGCTCTCAGCCCGAGGTAAGTGCAGCAGGATGTCCCGACGTGTTGCTCGACCTTAGAGGGCGAGGAGTCACTGAGAAGCTGAAAGCTGACGTTAGTGCAGGCCCCTGTCCACACTGCTCAGTGGAGGGAGATTATTTCCTCAAGAGCAGAGCCTCTGTCCGGTCAGGGGAGATTCCTGAAAAGCTGGAGGGCCGAGGTTTCAAAGTCGCACAGTGAGGTTCTGTGGAAAGTTCCAGTTCCATCAGCAAGTGATCCAGCAGTTTGCAGGACGGCATATTTCAGGTTTATGACGATTATGGTTATGATGACACACCCACAAAGTTTATTACCAAATTCTTAGGACATGTAAATGAATATGCGCTCCAGTGGCCCGACACATGCATTTCCTTCATTAGATGTTCAATTTTGTATTGTTTGTATAGCACCAAATCACAACATGAGTTATCTCAAGGTACCTTCCTGTATAATATTATAGACACTTATCAATACCCACGAGGAGCAAAAACATTTCACTTTTAATGTGCAGGTTAGCTTGACCCCTCGCTCTTTGCACAAGTATGTAATGGTCTATTCCTTGTGTCTCATCTTGTATTGGTGCGTTTTTGTGTGTGTGTGTGTGTGTGTTGCAGTCTGTGCGTGTGCTGCATGTTTGTCCATGTCCGTGTCAGACAAGGCCGCAGAAGGTTGAGCGATGCAGGGAGCTGCAGATCAGGGCCAGTTGTGGACTGATTGCCCTGCTCTTTTCCCAGGGGAGGCAGCCCCGCCTTCCTGTCTCTCTCAAACACCCCCACTCCTCCTTATCATTCTCATTCCTTTTGATGCTGTTTGTTCCCGTCTCCTGTCCCCTCCCTCACATCTTTTTAGACAAAAGATTGATTTAAAGAAAGGGCTTTAAAACCCTTTTCTCACCAGGCGATTTGATCTTGTGTATGTGTTGTGTTGTGTTGGAGGACTGTGTTGGCAGTGGTCCGGAGCCAGTAACCCGGCAACAGCAGGGGTGAAACTCTTCATCCCAGAGACTGTCTGGCAGCGAGACCGCTTCGTCTGTTTGTCTGCTGTGTGTGTTTGAGATACGTGGTGTCAATCTCTCACACACACACACACACACAAACATATGTGACTGCTCTTTTCTCACTTATAGCACAAACACGGTTGCACACATTTCTTTCTCACCTATTTCACAGTTCTCACACTTCACAATATGCGCACAAGGCTTGACTGTTTACTGTTACACACACACACACACATGCACACAGACACCAGGGTGACAACTAAATAAAATGGAGGGTGACAATTGTGTGTATGCATCTCTTTGTTAAAGAATGATTTGGCCATTGTTTTTTTTAAGGTCTTCTGAACTCAATCAACTCGTGAATTTAATAGTTTACATCTGTGAGAAGCTCAGTCAGGTCAAGATGGACCAACTGTTATATTTGGAGGAGTAAACAATGGCGAGCATTCATCACTGTTTGGTTCAGCTTGTACCAAACTGAGCAAATGTTTTCTTAGTTCACTCAGTTAATGTCTTTATTGCATTTGAGTCACATCGTTTAAAATCCAATCATGAAGCTGCCCATCAACAGTCTCCTCAGTTCTGATTCAGCCCAGTATCTGACCAGCAGGGCAGCAGGGACTGGTTAATGTGGATCTTTACACCTTTTTAATCATTTGGGGTCATTTCCAGATGATGTGATGGAGACAGAGAGTCACAGGAAGGGCAGGGGGCATTATTACAGCTGGAGGAGCAGTATCTTGTTATTAGGAACTCTAAGTTATGTGTGTGTATATATATATGTGTGAGTGTGTGTGAGAGTGTGTGTGTGTGTGTGTGTGTGTGTGTGTGTGCAGGGAACAGGGGATTAAGCTGTGTTTTCTGTGGCTCGGGGGAGGGAACATTGGCTCGTGGTGAGGTCAGCGATTATGACTGGGTCGCATGGTGTCTCATACATACGCACAGTTGCTCAGACAGATACACACACACCCACACACACCCACACACACACGTGGTCTGTCACTTCGACTTACGTGTGAACTGACACATACAAACAGACAAAAGTAAACAGACAGGGACAAGGAAGAGAGAATGAACAGTGTAGTTGCTGGAGTATTGGCACGTGTGTTAAATTACAGATTGCAACAAGGGTGTTCAAAGGTTCAGCTCCACATTAGACTGCTGAGGATTTTCAAGGTGCTGACGCACATGCCAACATGAAGGAGTTAAATATTTCTATTTCCTGATAACGATACTTGAGCCGACACAGAAAATGTAACTGAGACTTGATATGTTACATCCCAATGACTATAATGAGAAGAAAACACTGATACAATCCAACTTATGCAACTAGAATATAAATGAAATAGACTCTGAATAACCAGCGTCTGAGGTTGTGTAAGTTTTCCTTCATTCCAAAACCGAAACTGAGCTGCGAGTACTGTATCTCAGACGATAAGCGGTGGCGAGTGCAGCATCAGTTTACAGAAGTAGATAAAGATAATTATTGTAGCCTGGGGCGTCAGCAACTACCTGATAAAAAAAAATCGTGGGAAGCAGAAGTTCAGAGGGGAAGTGTGCCCATGAGCTGATGTTGCTGTTACTTGAGTGTAGAAGGTCTGCCACAAGCTTCTGTGTCCCCTATGTTCAGGGGAGATAGGGCCGTCTGCTCTCTGTGGCTTTTTGTTTCGTTAGCTGTGACCTCTCTGCATCTCCAGGAGACGCTCGATCAATCATCCAGGTTTATGCACCAGAAGTCGGGGGTAAGATTATTTTACAAAGATACAATAAAGCTAAGATTAGAAGATATTTCCATATCTCTTTTCTGACAGAGGGTTCAGTGCTGCTGCTCGTCTGTTTGATCCAAACCAAACCGCACAAGTGCTCAAATATGAGGAAGTCAGCGTTGGCTGTTTTGTTTTTACTTTTGCCTGCTGCTTTCCATTTCTGGAGTTCACCGCCATCAACAGTCTTCTGCTTTTACTGCGTCCACTGATGATGCAGCAGTATATTTATAAAAACACTTTCAGACACTTTCCTTTAAAGAGACATGTGATGCTTTTTATGTTCTTCTTTTCTTAAGTGGGTTTTCTGTGGATGGAAAATATCTTCAAAGTCAAAAATAAAGCGGCTCCTCTCCATCATATCATTCACTGTTCCTCAGGCTCCTCGTCAGTCGCCGGTTGATACTTCCAGGGAATCGTGAGGTCATGTGACATCATTATGGCTGATATTTGCATAATGCACTGCCAGCGAGCATGAGAGCAGAGGCCGGCAATTCCAACATGCATCTAAAACGGCTGACCAATAACAACAGAGTGGGCCAGCTGGCCAATCAGAGCAGACATGCTTTTATGGGTATGGGGGGCCTTAAAGAGACAGGAGCTAAAACCAGGTGTTTCAAACAGAGGCTGAAAAGAGGAGCTGCAGCAATGGACAACATGAGGAAAGTGATCAGTTCTGTGAAATTGAGAGCATCTAAACCGAAATACTAATCAATATCATGAACCTGAGTATGAGCAGAATATGTTTCCCTATTAATTTGATAACTTTTCAACGTTCTTAACAGAATTACATTGGGCTGAAACTTCCAAGACAACCAGTGACTGCCAAACAGGTCAATCAGCTTCGACATGTAATGGAAACATCTGCTGTGACGTCACTGCCACTTGCTCCAGGGTTTAATCAAGAGCATCCCTGCAGCACTTTGGGTTATTAGTGTTATTAAGACATGGATGTACAGACATTTTGTCCTGAGTCAAACTTAATGAAACTCTGTGAGGCTGAATCATTAGTCAGGGGCAGACTGCACAATGTGACCAACACACAGTCATGATAGTAATTGTTGTGTCTCGCATGTTCTAAATAATTGCTCTAAGCATAAACATATGGACAAAAATTTACCAAGGTTTTTATGGTGAATATTTTGAGTTTTGTGTCATCTGTGATATATTTGAATGTTGGTTAACTATTTTTTGATTGGTTCTGCTACATTGCTTTGACCTAATTATATTTATATATTGTATTTGTTATTATCTTGGTCCATCATATGTAGCCTGTTCTATGTGAGGGCCAAAGCATCAGGGTCAGGATGCGTTCAGGTACTTTACTCAGTGTAGGTCACCTGCACTTTGGCAGCCCTGTTTATCTGATTGATTGAAAATGGATTGAAACAGGAGTGTGTCTTCACCATCAGACGCGTGAGAGACAGATGACTGAGAAACTCCACTAGGAGACATTTAAAGAGCTACCCTGACGCCGTATCATGTATTATTTTTAGCAATAATTATGTGTTGGGTATTGTGTCAGACAATAGAGCAAGTGTATTTTTACACCGTTATTAAGTGAGGCCTTGTGATGTCAGAGACAGAGAGAGGAGAGGAGGAGGCTGGTGGCACTTGTCCCACTATTGAATTATTGAGGTGCGAGGCTGCTCTGCTCTCACTGAACACGGACAGGAGCTGAAGGCAGGACCCTCGTGTTCCTTCTCTCAGCTTCCTGTCTTCATCTGCTTTTCGCTCATGAGTCTCATTTTCTCCTCCGCCACCTTTTCCCTTCGTCTCTTCTGCCGCTTCTTCCTCCTCCTCCTCCTCCTCCTTCTCCTCTCCGCAAAGGCTGCCGCATCACAGGCCATGCGGGCAGACGAAGTGTGTGCGTGTGTGTGTGCGTGCGTGCGTGCGCGTGTGTGTGTGTTTTAACATGTTCTCGAGCTGTGTGGTGGGCTTCTAGTGCACTCGCTGGAGGCTGATTGGCGAAGGGCAGATAAACGTAGCAGCACTGCGCGGTGAATGTTTAATGGGCCCCGGCTGTGAATATTTAATGAGAGGGAGAGAGTGAGAGTCGTAAATGGAAAGAGAAAGATGTAGATATGGAAAGGGAGAGTGAGACGGCCAGGGATATATGCTCAGGAGAGAAATATTGCATTAAAACACGTGCACGGTGTCGATCCTCCCACAGCACCTTTGCTTATCAAGGCTTTTATATTGTGTGTGTGTGTGTGAGACTCTCTTTCCAAGACTCTCTTCCTGTCATATCCATCTTGCCCTCCTTTTCTCTCTCATCTATCCATCATCGTTACCCCCTCCTGCGTTTGAAGCATATGGTGTCATGTGGGAGCCAACTTGAATACATTTTTTATTTGCCATATAGCGCCGGACAAGAACAGGAGATGCCGGTTGAATCTTTTACTTTCCAGGGGATTCAGATTGATTTGTCACACGAAGCGGAATTTCCAAGCTTCATAAGACGGCAACAATATGAAATGATACCTAAGATAGCGTTAGCTGCATTTAAAGTTGTCATTATTTATCATTGCCTTGGCCAAGAAGCTTAAAAGTCTGGATCTGGTGAATTTGAATGTGGTTTCATAAGAGGACTGTGGGGCCTTGCTGGAGGTATGTGCTCTGCTGAGTAGCTGGTTGGTTACAGGATTCTGGCTCGGCCACACAAAGCTCCCTGTCAACAAGTCTGACGTAATGCGTCACTCTTTCAACTGAGACAATTAGTTGAGTAATTGATTGACGTCACACCCATTCTGACAACCAGTTATACACTGAAGACTTTGAGTTGTTCTAGTATAGAATAAACTACTCTCTATATCCTGTGAGGACTTCATTCAAAATGTTTTCTCCGAACCCGACAACCTCAGGTCGGGTTTCAGTACAAATTAATATTCATGTGTGTGTGCGGCTGTAGATCAGAGATGATTACGTGTCTGAATGAACCGGTTATTTTGGTTTACAACACAAATGCACACACGTATTCAGTTCTGAGATTAGTTCAACAATTACATTTAACAGGTAAGTAAGTTAACAGCAGTGTAGCAGAGTATTTATTACAACAGTTGGACGACCGAGGCAATAAAGCCGGGTATACACATGGGAGAGGCCTCCAGTAATAATGTTACTGTGTTGTGTGTTGTTCTGTGTGTGACAATTAGATCACATCATGCTGGCAGCGCTCGCACCGACACGTCTCTCTTTTCTTTTTGTCGCCGTGTTCGACTCCTGAACGTTTTACCTTCCATGTCTCACATGTATTCACAGCACATTATGTGAGCCACGTGTGAAGGTGATTGTTGTTGTTGATGTTGTTGTGGTTTTGAGCATTAAATTGATTTAAGGTTGTTTTGTGGGGCTGATGTGAACAAAACAACAAGAGGGACACTTCCTGAAAAGGAGGATCGTTGTTTGTTGTTTCTAGATTAATTTGTGAATTGTTTTGTCAATAAAATGCCAGAAAATTTGAAAAATACAATATAATTATGTTATTTATTAAAACAAATATTCACATATGCCTTCGTATCCTTAAAGCGTATGTAAATGTTTTTTTTATTTATTCAATATATTGATATTTATTGTAAACGCGGATAAATTGCTGAAAAGGCCAGGTCTGGCTGTCTGAGCTTGTCAGACATGCCGGGGGATAATCTATTCTCGATCACGCACTCACTGTCGTGCTGTCAATCAAGCAGCTTGTCCCCATGGTAACGCCCACCTTACATGCATCCTATCCTTCACACCTGACAGCCACAATTACATAAAACGTGGTCACCATAATCACCCGGTGTCGTGTGTGATGAATAGTAACACAGTGCAGTCAGATTCCCCGTTTGAATCTCAAGTCCTCCGCCCAAGAGGAAACTCATTTAGAGCGGCCGACTGTCAATCACACAGATTTATGTTTTCCAGAAAATATCCCTGAAAATATGACTTTTTATTTACTGCAGCTATCAAGGGGCTTTGATATCACGACACCATTTCAAGTTGATGCTTTTATTCGTTCATATCAAGGATTTAATTCACGCAGTATTTTCCAGAGTTAGGTCTGTGCGGTGTGTGAGAGGATGGTTTGAGAAAGTGCTCCTCTCTGGACTCTACTAGTCTGACGAGAGCACTCCACAGACTAAACATTGCCTTCACACAACACTGTCGGAGCAGATATATCATCTGTTTTTTTTCTTGCAGTCGTCCTCGTTAAAAGCTGACCGTAGTGGCACCGGTTCAGGAAACACTCCACTGGGTCATATCAGAGGTGAAAGAGACAAACAACCTAGTGTATATGGTTGTTTAAAGGGTTGTTTGTCTACAGTCAGTAACACCACACCTCCAGAGTTATTTTGCTCTCTCACTTATAGTCTGTCAGACTTTACAACAGTTTTTTACTTGTAAAATTAACATAAATCCTCAAGTGTTTCCCAATATTTACCTAGCCTTTGGCGGTCTGTCTTCATCTAACTTGTTTCCAACTTACTATAATAGTATATAGAGCAACGTTGCTTTATCGTAGAGCTCTGTGCAGCGATCCTTGTCTCACTGTTTCTCTCTTTCTGTATGTCACACCATCAGCAGCACTAGGATAAATATGAATGGTTTGGTGGACCGTAAAAACATCCATAAAGTTTTTAAGTACATTTTGTTATTGGCCTTTTTGTTTTATTTGGACACAGAGTTGGGGAGAGAGAAAGTCTCAAGAGGCAGGATGAGAAAATAAGGGAATGAAATGTAGTAAATTCTCGGAGCCAACTAAGAGTCAATATAAATCCTAACCATTTGGCCTTCAGGTCGTCCCCAAAACATCCATAAAGTTTTTACTGTCCTTTGCAGGGAGGTTAAATCTGTGTAGATACCGTTTTAGCTGTATGCATTTCCACAACAGGCATACAGGACTCAATAGGCAGACCTGAGTATAACATCTGCCCTATTATGTGCACATGAGAGAAAGCTTTGTAGTTTTCACTGGAATATCACAATAATTAACCCTTATCCCCATTTGTTTCTTATCTGGACAGCTAACGCCATTGATTCAATCAGATTCTATGGAAAGCACTGTCCATTTTACAGTCACTCAAACACACAGCCAGTCTGGGCCTGTGTTGGTTAGTCATAATGTTAGGTGAACTACAGCATGTTGCAAGACATCCTGAAAATTAGATACCTCTCAGCTGCAGAGCCTGAAGCTTGAAGACAGCGGATCTCATGGAAATAAACGAACAGGGCTTTCAGTTAAATTTATACTTTCTGTCTGTGCTCGTCCATAAGGGTCTGCAGGTTGTACATTTCAGTACATTGGACTTCATGTGCACATTCACACTCATATACACGGAGCTGTGTGCTGTCTGCCCCGCTGTTAACACCCAGGTCTGTTTTGCATCATACAGTGTAATTGCTTTCAGCCAGACTCTCAGCACTTAACGACTCTGTCAGCGGCAAACCAGAAGCACTTAGTTTCTAATGAACACTCCAATCTTCAAACGATAAGAGATGTATATTGTAATGGTTATAAATGACGTAACAGAAATTGTGCATTAGTTGTGGTCAGTTTTCTGAGACTGATTTATATACATTTTGCTGTTGTAATGATGGAACATGTCCTTTTGTGTAAAAGTGTTAACTGATGCATTTATTAGATTTTGTTCAACAATGGAGCTCTATGACAGAGAGGAATAACAAAAATTAAGCTTTGGACACACTTTAAACACATTTTACTCTTGTCATAGGATTTGTTAATAATGACAAAAGTGAAGATTGACCATTTTTGCCCTGAATACTTTTAGCCTGTTATAGTTGCCTTATTGTTAAATTTGTTTAGATACAGCCAAAGCATACCTCATTGTTTAAGGTTTCATATTCCTAAACATGACCTTATTTAATATCTTCCACCTCTGTTCTTATTCCCCTCAGTAATCTCCTTTTTAGAAGTTGGTTGTTATTTCTGCAAGCCACAGACGGTTCTGTCCACGACCTGTCACTTTACATATCTGATCATTTTGTTGGTTTATGCAGACGCAACACAACCAAAACCTTGAAACAAACACGCACACGTATGCAGCCACATGCGCACACACACACACAACACAGGGATCTATGTCAATAATTGCTCTCCTTTTGTTATCATTTATCTCCATTTACATTACGGCTTCTTTGCACAAGGCTGGTTGTTTCCCAGGAGTAGGATGTAGGACCAACCGCACACAAACACACACCCATGGTCAATCACACACTCATTTCATTGTTCTCTCCTGTCTTTGATGCCTTGTCAGCTCTGTCTGTTTAATCTTACTTTCACCTCAACAGTGGACACCTGCCTGCAGGCTCTTGGCTTTGTTAAAATCGTTTGCTAATCCACCGCTGAAAGCTGCTCCGCTGCTCAGACAACAGTTTGTAGTGTCTGAACGAAGTCAATGGAAACCAGTGTGCGGCCTGGTTGAGAGTGTGTGCTCCTGTTGACTGGCCCTCCACCAGCGCAGTTGGTGCGTTTGTGTCTGCTTCCAAGGTAACAATCAAAACAGCCTTTCATAATATAAGTCAGCTCACAGTAATAGTCGGGGCCTGCAGCCTCGACACAGTTCGGTGAAAATGGTGGTTTGTTCACTGGTGGATCATCATTTCAAAAGAGAGCTGCCACAATATCAGGAGGGTTGTTCTCAGCATTTGTTCCAGTGGTCGAGAACTAAAGATCGTAAAGATAGTACTTTGCATTCTTTTGTCTAAATTAGATTAGAATTAAACTTCTATTTTGAAGTTGGTGTTTAATTTATCCAGTACTTATTAATATAATTTATTCACAACTCATTTTACTACTCTAGTCTTTGCATACACAACATGCAGGACTGGTTCCACAAGTCCACTGGTTTGTTATTCACCTGGTCTGTGTGACGTGTGACATGTCATGGACTGGAGGCAGATTGACAGCTCGTTATGTCCAGTACAATAAAACATTTGGACAAAGTGTTAAAAATCCCCTTTTAAAGCCAAAGTTGGACACAAGTCAACTTCAAATGTCTCAAAGTGTCTGAAATACTTTAAATACAGTGTTTGGCAACGAGTGGCGATAGCAGCTGATGACAGGGTCACTGTTTCTTGACCCAGAGCACAAGAAGCTCCTCTGCTTTAGTAGCAGCGCGCCTCAACAAGCAGAGGAGGACGGGCTCTGACCCATGTTCGCTGTCGGAGAGGCAAACCTCCTCTTGGCTCTACAAGACTGATAAGTGTTATAAGTTATTACAAAATGAGGATCGAGGCTCCTCTGACACATCAAGGCTGGAGACTGTTTTTTTATGTGCTGGAATAAAGGAGCCGGTATTTGCCTGTAGACACTCTTGGCACTGATTTGGGTGTGTCGACTCGTCGCACATGTCTTTGAACATTCTACTTGTCAATATTTTGATTGAGAAATCAAATAAGCAGATGTGAGCTTTTCCCCGATAGGAAACATTTTCACGATGCAGAGAACATGTGCATTTATGTTTACATTTAACATTAAAATATTTGTATTTTTATTTCTGTATTTTCCTATATTATATATACCTATTTAACTTTTGATAGCGACATCATAAGGATCGATTTATCATTTATCAGGTGCACAAATAGTTATCTTTCACTAAATATTTCAAATTGCCTTTATACAAGCACTTTCCTATTTAGTTAAAGTATTCTCACATTTTGTATCATCATAGATTTGAAAGAGCAACAGGTTCATGCTCTCCACTCTGATAAGCTTTCAAAAGTACTTAACGACGCGGCGCGGTGACCTGGCCGAGAACTGATGAATCTAATTTACCTTTATCTCGTCTTGTGTTTGCGTGGCCACAACGCTGTTATAGTTGAGATAAAAGGACAAATAAACTGGTCTGGCATGATTGTAAGAAACCATATGTGGCTGCTGTTTATATTTGACATGATTTCCCTCCTGTTAGAACTTTCACACACGGGAGCACTCTGCTCAGATCCATTATTTGAAAAGTACAATAAAACTAAGACCATTAGTTTGGGGTCAGTAGACAAAGAGGATGAGATGATGATGCAACACTAATGCTCAGGATTTTCTCCCTTTAACTTTGATGAAAGATGAAAGAAGGAAAAAGGTATATTTTCCATACAATACCTTTTTATGGAGGGTATTTTCCCTCCTCTTACAGTGGTGGTGTGTTCTAACAGTTTGGTCCAGATGAAAATGTCCTCCATTGTTCTAGTTCTGTACTTGTTCTGAGAGTAATCTCCATTTTTTCAAACAACCTAACATGCTAGACTTCAGTATATTAGCACATACGCAATACCAATGACAGCAATGTTAGTTGTTTTATAAAACCATGGACGTATTGTTAATTTCACTAATCGATAATAACTTTCAAGAATGGGAATACTTGAATACCTGACCAACATTCAAGGTACAAACTCCTTCCAGCTGTGTCCTGTTGACTCCAGCATATCTCTTGATTATCCCATAACAACGCTGGCATAACCTATGTTGTAGGGCCCGTAGGTTAGTGGTAAATCTGCAGTGTGTATGTGCATGTGTAGAAAAATAGTGTATTCTCCAGATGAATTTTTTTTTATCAAACTTTTATTCAGAGATCAGTTTAATATACAAACATTTTGGGTTTATTATGACAGAGAACCAGGAAACTAGCAATTGATAACTTTTTAAGCATTTATGCCTAAAAAGATCAATCAATGAACTTCCACTGCTTACTCAGAGTGGGATCATCTTGTAATTATTGTGTCACATGAACACATTCATCACTTTTTCTTACATCACATCTTATCTGAGGAACTATAACTTAATTGACAGATACCGGTTACTTGTCAATCTTCTATATTACTCTTGGCATGTGCTGCTCCGTATACGACCTGATGTTTGCAACCAACTCGATGTAGAGTGTGTTTTTAAAGAAGTGCAGCTGGTGTTTAAAGGTGGAGAAAACACACATTTCACAGACTATATGTGAAACTAAATGGGAAATATTTAGTATTTTATCTGATACGTTTATTATTTGTCAAATGTATTTGAATCTTTATTGACCTGAACTGTCTTTTTGCAGGTTAATAGTTGTTTTACTGTTATACCTGTCGACTAAATCAATTCAAATACACTGATATTTAATATTTTTGCTTCCATGATTAAATGACCTCAGTTTTTGAGATCATAAAGAAGATCTCAAGAAACGACTTCTGTTGGTCAGAGTGACCTTTTCTATCTAAACGCTGCCAGGAGTCCTGGCTCGGACACACACACTCTTTACACAATGCTGTGCAGCAACGGGACATTAAAAGGCTCTTGCAGCAGGTCCGCTAAGGACTGTTTAAGCTCCATTTAATGGCTCAACTCAACACACCCAGGGCGCAACACACAAACACACACTCTCTGACTTAAAACTGTTAATGTAAAGCAGAATGTAAAGCAGAACAGAGAACGTTACAAAATGAGAGGAAGGAAAGATCCACAGTGTGACACCACGGTTTGGTTGAGCCACTCTGACGCGCACACACACACGCACGCACACACACACGCACACACACACACACACACACACACAAACTGCAGAGCGGCTGTCTTTCATCCCCAGTTTGAAATCCGAAAAGCATGCAAGAGCCCTGACTCAGCAAATCCTGTTGTCATAATCATCAGTTTAACTTGAGCCGCGGCGAATTTCACAATGTAAATACACGACTTGTGTTCGGAGCGAATGCTGAGACGAGCCGACAGCGAGCAGATGAAAAATGAACAACAGTATTTTGTAGATGAGGCGCTCGAGAGAGACGGAAAGAATTGGAGCGGTTTTCTACACTTGGGGAAAAAGCTGCGCACTCGGGAAGGTCAGCTGCAAAGGTCAACACAGCCACACTACAAGTGACATCCTGTTTGATTTTTATACTGTACATTATGGCCGTCTGAGCTTGAATCATCCGGAAGAGCAGGTTCATCTAAAGTTGTTTTTTTCAAAACATGTAAAATGCTTTAGGAACATTGAGCACTACACATTGTGTCCACTAGAGACATCCTAATAGCATTTGGAGCTTTCTAAAGATGATTCCAAAAGCTGGACTCTGCTTATCACAGCAGCTGTATGAAGTTTATCATTGTTGTGTGGCCTGTTGCTAGTGTTATAATTAGCAACACTAGTCCGGTCCTGGGAGACTGAAGTCTTGCGTACGTTAGCCCACGTGTCACCGTTTGTTTTTTACTGGTTGGAATTTCCAGTGTGGAATATGGCCAAATTAATTTAGCTAGCTCTGGCTAATGCTACACTACCAGAAAGGATTTTGGACTTTGGTGATCCCTGATGTTGATAGATTTTATTTTATTAGTTCAGTTTAATTGACATGTCTTCAAAATGGGATAAATTGATGAAATTGGACACAGTGGTTTTTCCAATCAGGATGTATTGTAGTTTCTATGGTGATCTCACAGCCACGGCCCACGAGCCACGTCTACAGACTCTTGTCTCGCTCCTTTCTTTGCTTCTGATCTTCTGTCCGTTATGGATGAGTTGTGGCCGTGCACACGGTCGTCTCTGGGCTCCGTTAAACGACCCAGCCGGTGTCTGTCTCTCTGTCACTGCAGAGGATCAATTACTGGAGGAGCTGGTGTACAGGGTGAGGAGGTTTTAAGGATTTCAGTGCTGGGTAATTCCTTTTAAATAAAAAACTAAATCAATAGAGACATCAATCATTCAGACGCAAATTGGATGTGGTCTATTTCTCATTTACTGTTGTTAATCAGCCGTTACTGCCTTTAAAGCTATGACTCCAAGGTTATTAGTTTGAACCTACCGACCAACCGGGGTCGATGTTTGGTTGTAAGTTTCCTCCAGGCTCCCGGGTTCCTCCCTGTCCAAAGTCATGCAGCTTAGATTCATTGGAGACCCTTAATTGGCCATAGGTGTGAATGTGAGCAGGGGTGGTTGTTTGTCTATGATAAATAGCTGTGAATAATGGAAGTACCAGGTGTTAACAAACTGCCTCAAGCATCATATATCCAGGTTTTGTGCCCATCAGGGGTTTTATCACCGCTTGTCGTCAGTGTAACACTGTCCTCATCCTCCATCGCTCCTCATCACGTTCACCTCATTATGCTGTTGGCTCCGAGTCGGCCCACATGAGCCTCAGCTCCGGCCCACTGACCCCGACCCGACCTCTGAGCAGAGCCGAGCGTCCGACTGGAGTCACTTGTTGACGGAGGGAAGCCGAGACGGGACAGAACAGAACAAGAGATCATATCAAATCAGTGTCAGAAACTCACCTCCTTCTTTCTTCTTCTTATTTTGTGGGACGCCTCCATCTGTCCGTGTGTCTCTGTGTCTTCATCTCTCACTTACTGTCTGATTGTGTGTCTGTGCTCGGCGATGCAGGGCAGGTCAGGTCAGTGTGATTCAGGGCTGTAAGCCGGAGGAGGATTGGATCTATTTTTAGGCGTCTGCTCGTGGGCCACACTGACCAGAAGTCTCGCTCTGTTTTTCTTTCTGTCGCTCTGTCTCTCATTTATCTCGTATCAGCTGCTCTTCCTTTCATCCCCAGTCTAACCCTCAGATAGAGAGACATTGCCTCCCAGCTCCCAGTGGTTAACAAGCTCGGCCACACGTTGCAGTAAACTCCTCGAGAGCCACACACTCACATACTCGTGTCTTGTTTCTTTCAGATCTGTTTTCTTTCTTTTTAAGGTTGAAGTCATAAACTAAATTGGTTCCTGTCCCTGTTGTTGCAAACACAGATGTCAAGAATGAGCAGAAACACGATATCTCAAGAACGCTGTGAGGGACTTCCTTCAAAATCTGAAAAACGTTCAGTTGGACACAGGGATTTTGGAGGTCAAAGTTCACAATGACCTCACAAACCCCTTTTGTTTGCCTCGTCAATGTGGTGTTTTATCATGCTTCAAGAAAATCCATATTAGAATTGGATGGTCAAAGGTCAACGTCACAATGGCTGCCTCCTACACAAATTTTGACCTCAAAGATCAATTTATCAGATGTCAGTGGTCAAAGGTCACAGTGGACTCATATTATTTTAAATGCAATATGTCAGGGACACTCGGGACTAAAAGTGCAGGGCGGTCATTCTTCTAAGTAATAATCGTACTAATCTCAGGATACTTCAATTTTACCAGTTCAGGGTTTGTTTTGATGTTAAACTTCGGAAACGTTACATGATGATGCATCATATATATATTGTGTTGATGCCAGTAACCTGGGTGTTGTCATGGAGAAGCTGCTCGTTGTGTCTACTCAGCGACTCGTCTCTGCTGAAGCCGCAGGTTGCCAGGTTTGTTCCAATCAGATGACGAAGAGAACATGGCAACTGTGATCTCTGTTGACTCAGGCTGCTCTGAAGGCCCCTGAGGAGAAGAGACACTTTGACTCCTGTGCTAAGAGACCGATAAAATTCACGATCATCTGCAAATCGTGAAATGTTTTCTTCTCCCAAGAGTGAGTCGCCATGTTTGCTAGCAGCTACACACACTCCGTTTATCCAGCGTCAGTTCCTCTTGTGTTGTCTAATTGTTTCCCTGTAGGCAGAAGGTAATTTATATACACGAGGGAGGGAGTATGGATTGTTTCCCAAACAGTGGATGTGGGCTGTAAGAAGCCATCCATCCCTCCGTAAGGTCCTTCCATCCATCCATCCATCCATCCATCCATCCATCCATCCATCCGCTGTGTTGAAATGGTTCTCAGGAGGCGTTGATTCAACTTCATAGAGATCTTGTAATGTGTAGTTTATTTAGGATGTCAAACTTTATTGCCTTAATATAAAGGGATGTTTGTTTCGCCTTCCTTCATTGATACTGATGATAACTGTCTGAAAACTAATCCCTAGTTGCAGAGCTAGTTATAAGTTTGGTTTAAACTGTCCTGAGTCGACCTGCATCGTTTATGGTTTGATATCAACTCTTGCACAAGCGAGTTATCTCCCAACGAACATGATGTAGTTGTGCGGATGCAGTTTGTGAAGTCCCATTCTAGTTTTCTTTTGGTTTTGTTATGATTGTTTGAGCTCAGTTTAATCCCTGTTGTTAAATTATATGTTTTCATGACTTTTTTAATTGTGTATACATTCTGAGCTCCTAAAAATCCTGCCACTATATTGATCTGAAATCTGAAATGTTCAGGCTTCATGCTTTGACCTTTCTTCTGGTTTTACTGGAGGCTACTCGACTACAGGCCCACATTGTTGCACTGGATTAAATATCCGTTACCACAACAGTGAGACTCGCACCGTGTGTCCAGTTTGAAAACAGTTGCACACTTACACTGAAGAGCCTCTTGTTTCCATGAAGAGCCGGCAGTTACCTTCTGTGTTTGACACTGATCAGCTTCTGTCGAGCTGCGGTCACTCTCCTGTGTTTCTATTTGTTTTTCTACACAATTAGTCCTTTTGAATCCTGCACTTATTCTCTCATCTTTCTATTGAAACTCCTCAGTCAGCTTCTAGTGTTTTTAAAGCAGCCTCCTGCCAGAACTGTCTGCCATCCCAAGCATAATAAAGCCGGCGTCCCAGGCCAGCTTTGAAAAAAAAGAAAAAGAAATAGTCCTATTTTTGCTGGCAGATCCAAATCCTAAGAATAAAAGCAGCCAAAAAATTCCATGTTTGGCTCTGAGAAGAAGGTTTAGGAATGTCTCGCTGCTTTGATTCCTCATCCTCTGAACCCACTGGTCAGATTAAAGCTTGGGTGTCATCTGTGAGGTCGGAAACAAAAGCTTGGATATTGAACTGAGCAGCGGCGGCCTGCATGAACACGCTTGTGTCACTGACACACACAGGATAAAGGCTGCAGCTGATTGGCTTAGCATCGCAGGTCAGAGGTTTGAGGTCAAAGTCGGGATCATGTTTCTTCCCTTCGTGTTCCTGCAGGAGCTGGTCGGTTTTGAAGAAAACAGAGGATTCAAAGGAACTTTACAGATATGTGATGTTACAGTGAAATGTGAGGGGTTATCTTAGCATCAGCAAATTAATTTAAGCTGACCACCTTGTCCTCGAGACGTCGGGTTCACTTTCATTTAACTGTCAAACGTTTTAAATGCATTGTATGCACACAACACCGCAAATGACATAATTACATTGTAGTCATGGCATGGATTTTCCATTGCCTTTTAAAGGCCCCTCAGTGTTTGCTGCAGAGGAAGGAAGTATTTCCTATCCACTTTTCCTGCCCATGTTTTTCCAGTGAAGCCTTCTCTATCCTCAGGGCTCCTCCATCCTCTTATGTGGTTTCAGTTATTGCACACAAGTCGATTAGTTTACTTTTCAGTGGCGTCAAACTCTGGGATTTCTGGTTTTCTACTTACTGTGCAACCCCGAGTGACCAGCACCGCTAAAGCTGAGGGTACGATGTGTTGATTGACATCTGCTCTAAAGTTTGTGTTGATGTTTTGTGTAGCCAGCTCTCGTTGATGCCGCTGACTCATGGGGGTTAAACCTGGTCACCAAACATACTTTCTGTTGACAGGTTTAAACACGACTCCTTTCTTCTTTTCTCATCTCTGTTTTACTCCGTGCAACTCCATCTCTCACTTCCAAAGAGTAATGCAAGTAGAATGTCAATCAGTTTTTGTTTCACTCGTCTACTGCTGTGAGAACAGATCCCAGCACAGAGATATTCTGACTCCTTTCCATCTTGGATTACATTTGTGCTGTTATGGAAAATGTATGTGTCACCTGTGATTCACTCATATCTTGTGTTTTAATCAGACGGGGGGGATGCAACAGGGATCACTGTTTACTTGCAGGACACGTATCCCACAGACAACTTTTATATTTCACATTTTGAGCTTTGAAGTGGGTGTCCTTCATAGCATTTGCCTATTTGCACTGTACAATAGAAAGACCTTGCAGGTAATAAAACAACTAAACAGAGTAATATCCATTAATCTGTCCAACACTTTCCATACTGAGCAAAACTCTCTGAGATTACTATGAGAAAGATATGCACCAAGAAGGACACTTCATTTCCATATTCTGACAAATAGAAATGATTGCAGTTGCACCACTAAGGTTCCTGATCATCTAGACACCATGACACTGCCCAAAGCCGTGGATCAGGGCTTTCCAGTGTCTCTTCCTCTCACACACACAGCCACACACATACACCCACACCCACAAAAGCATGCCGTCTGGGTGTCAGGAGAGTCCAGTGTGAACTTGACCCCTAACACCCTTTAACAGGAGATGCCATTCACTGTATTTATCTGCTATAACAGTCCTATACCAATCTGTCCTATATATGCAGCTCCACTCACACACACACACATTCTCCCGTTGCCATTACAATCATTAACTGGACACTGATTATATTAAGGCCGGACCCACAAGACTAATTTCACTAAGTGCAAAAAAGCTAGTGCTCGAGGCTGTGTGTGTTTGTGTGTGTGTACACAGTGTAAAGCTGTTTGTCTATTTGTTCGAGCCCATCCCAGTCGACAGCCTCTGGCCCCGTAGCTTGTCTGGTTAGATGTATTTTACCTTTACGACATTCCCTCGGCTGCTGAAACTCTTCGGCCTGTTCCCCTCCGGTTGCTAACGCTGTGATGTCGGTTGTAAAATGGCAGATTTAGATGAAAACCTTTTGTTCTGAGCAGAGTGGGAGGAGCAGTGGAGACGGCAGAGACGGGGAGTAAAGTGTGTTTGTGTGTTTTAGCCGCGCAGTTAAAATATTATTTTTAATCAGTCACAGGGCGCTTTTGAAAATCCTCCCAACCAAGATATCAAGCTGTAATAGCGGCAAAATTCTTTACTTTGGAAAATCTAAACAAACGATTCATAATTTATGAGCTCTTAAATATTTCACATGTGTTTAAAGGTTATGTAGAAAAATCTCTTTTCAAAATGCCATGTTGAAAAAAAAGATACTGAACAACATGAGATTAAAGTCAGATTCAGTGACCGCTTCACCGCCCTTATTGTTGTTTAATTTTGTGTGTTGTCTATAATTGCTTCTCCTCCTGGTGTGGATGTGTCGTCACTGATTCACCGCTCTGCTCTTCTCTCTCCTCAGATCACCAGAAGTTGGACCGAGAGGCGAGAATCTGCCGTCTGCTGAAACATCCAAATATCGGTGAGTCTCTTTGGAGAGTCCACAGGTTGAAGGATCAGAGCAGCAGCTGGTGACAGATGTTTGGAACTGTCTCTTCCACAGTTCAGGTCTCGGTCGGACAGAAGGACTCGGTCACAGATGTGTCAAACTTTGTGTTTTGTTGGAACTTGTTTTACATCCTCAGTGTTTGTTGTCTCACATACGTCACTGCTGCATGTGTGAAAAATAACAATAATGGCATCTAGAATGACAGGAAGTCTTATATGTCCACTGAGACACAACTGTCCCCTCATTAAACCACATTTTAATTCCAATAGATCGTAAAATAATGTCCGTATCTGCCTCAAAATGTAATGGTTTCTTTACCTGCTCCTTTTTCTAAGATCTTGGCTCATGAAACTCCAAAGCATGAAACCTGGTAGAAGGATAGAGCTGCATACAAATACAATACACATGAAAAATGTCATTAATATGTGCTGAGAAGCCCCCATGACCTTTTATTCATGTGTGTCAAATGATTTTTTATGTTTATTATCTTTCATTGTACTGAATCTAAAACACACAGACCCGACGCATGTATTTTTTGATCCAGGTTGACTTCGAAAGGATTTTAATTATTCACTATTTTCCATTGTGGCTAAAAAAGAAGCTGCTTTATTGAGACATTTCTATCTTTTGAAAAGGAAATCGTCTTTGTATTGAATTCATGACATGTAATTAGTTTTGATTATACCTGATTCTTCTTGTTGCTGCTGATTTGGTGAAGTCTTCTGTTATTAATTGTCATTTATTATGATTGTTGTTGTTATTTTCTCTTCAGAATAGATGTTTTTTTCTGATGTGTTTTTTATTTCTTTCATCTGGTTTAATGTTAATGTTGAAGTTTTCAAATAAAGCAAAACTACAAGCGAAGGCATTATCGCTCAAAATGGTGATAAAGCACAAGCAATTATCACCGCTGCTGCCCTCAAAACACTTGTATATAGTTATTATCCTTTTATTATCTGTATCTTTATTATTATTTTTGTTATAAATATATAAAGATGTTTCATTTAGACTTTACTTAACATGATAACATTTGTATTAACCCAAAGCCTCTGTCCCTGTGTGTTTCTCTGTCTGTAGTACGGCTCCATGACAGCATCTCAGAGGAAGGCTTCCATTACCTCGTCTTTGACCTGTGAGTTAATTACATTATCACAGCTGCACACACACATGCACACACTCCCGCATAGTCACACACAGACACACAGACACGCACACGGGTCATTCCAGGATGAATTGCTTCACCTAAGCAACAAGTAAATCTAAATAGTTTTTCAGTTTTTATATTTTCCATGACTGTCTCTGTCTGCAGCAGCAAAGAACATCAACTTTCCCACTGAGCTGAAGGAAAGGAGTCGTTTTTCACTTGTGTGACGTGAAGGTCACTTCGCTGTCGTTGTTTTTAACCCACAAATAAAAATGATTAGAACTGTCGCGGAGGAGCAAGTTGACTTTTTCATACGATAAATGGCTCTAGGAAACTACACTGCGGCTCAGTAGAGAACACGCCTCCACCAACAGTCCACTTATCATCCACATTTAGATTCACTAGATCCATTTAAATTCACATGATTTGTTTCATTATGATCCGGCTCTTCTGTCCTTGTGTCTGTTTGCAGGGTCACTGGAGGAGAGCTGTTTGAGGACATCGTTGCGAGGGAGTATTACAGCGAGGCCGATGCCAGGTACAGTTTCTCCTCTCGCTCAAATTGTGTATTTTCCTGTGTTTTATAATTTTTGCTGTCCACCAGAATTATAAAGGTCCGGCTGTAAGAGCAAAAATGAAATCACAAAATGTACTTTGTGCTTCAGCAGCAGCAGAAGTGCTTGCTCAGTCCTCTGAGCTTGTTACACAGTCGACACTTTTCTCTTTGACCACGTGGCTCCGCTTTTTTAATTTAATTTCGTTAATAAATAATGACCAAGCTGTCCTCAGTCTGGAAAGCTTATCTTGAGTGTGTTGTTGGAAACTGCAGTTAGTTTTTTTAGAACTGGACTGCAGGATAACACATACTCCTAAAAACAATACAATAACTTTAAGCAAAAAAGAGAGAAGTAAAAAATACAAGATAACGTACAAGGAACATAAATAGAAAAAAAAACAAAAAGATCACACAAAATTGCACCACAAACAACCCAAAAAAATAAAAGCTAAAAAAAGAGAGAAATGAATAGCACCAAAACGCAAAAAAGAAAAGATGTTAGGTAACAAAAAAAAGAGGATAATACATACAAAACAAAAAGAGAACACCTGATATAAGAGAAAAAAAAAATCACCCTCGCCTCCCCGCCGCGCAGAAGGGGGAGGGGGCCCACCCTCCACCAATCACCGCGCCTACTCGTAGCACATAACGGGGCCGTGAGAGGAGGTGCGACAGCGGGGGGGGTACAACCCAACCACCCACCCATACAAACCCAATCCCCCCCCCACCAACAACCCCTCCTACATCCCCCCCCCCCCCCCTCGCTCCGCCCTCCCTCCCCGCCACCCGACCAACCGCCAGCGACACTCACCCCACCAAATCCACCATACTCCCTACCTCAACCCAACGGAGCACCCCCCCACCCCCCCCCACCCCCCCGCCCACACCTCCGCCGCCCCCCCCTCCCCAACCCCCATCCTGCCCTCCCCTCGCCCGCACCCCCCCGCCCCCCACCCCCCCACTTCGTAACTCGTCTCCCTGCCCCTCCCCGCCAACTCTGCCACACCGCCCCCTCCCTCCCCCCCCCACCCGCTTCCATCTGCCTCTGCGCCCCCACAACCCACCCCCACCGCCCCCGCCCACCCGCTTGCACCTCTCCCTCCCATCATACCCGACCCCTCCCTTCATACCCCCCCCTCCCGACCTCCCCCACGCCTACCCCGACGCCACACCCGTCCCTACCCCACCCGCCTCTGCATGCCGCCCTCGCTCTACCCGACCGCTCTCGGCTCACCTCACCCTCCCATCAAACACCTCACTCGCCCACTCACTGCGCCCCTACCCCACCACCCGCGCTGCCATGCGCCTCACGCTCTCCAAGCATGTCGCGCACCCGACGCTCCCCACCTACCACCCTCACCTCTCTCGCTCTCTCGTCCACCCAGTCCACGTCCGACTCGTACTACTCATCCCCTCGCCCTCTACCATGCTCACCACCCCGCACCGATGCCCGACTCCTCCCTCGCGCTCTCTCTCTCGTTCGTCGCGCCCCTTGGCTCACATGCCACGCCCCACGCCCACCACTCTCTCTCTCCCTCCCCGCCCACTCGCTCGCGACCCACGCTTGACCCCCGCGCTCTCCCTCCCACTCACCCTCACGCCACTCCCGAGCCGCTCCTCTCACCCCACATCTCCGCCCGCTCGCCTCGCCCCGCGTCGCACTCACATCACACAACCACCCCTCTCAGCGTCGCTCCCGCTCTCACCCGCCTCGACACTCTCCCACCTCTGCCCCTCCCCTGCCCCTCTCACGCTCCCGCATCGTCGTCACGCGCTCCGCGCACCCTCGTCCCCCCCCACACCCCCCTCACCCCCCCCCCGCACACACGCACCAGCACACACACACCCCACTCCTCCCCCCACCCCACCTCACACACCCACCACCCGCCACGCTCACCACCCACACACACACCCCGCACAACCCTCTCACCCCTCTCGCACCCCCCCACACCCCCCCGCCCCCCCTCACTCGCACCCCCCCCTCGCCCACTCTCACACGCCCCCACCTCACTCCCCCACACACACACCCCCTCCCACCCCGCACTCACCCCCACCCCTCCCCTCCGCACACCCCCCCCCACCCCCCCTCCCTCACTCACCCCCTCCCCCCACCCCCCCCTCCCCCCCCACGCACCCCCCCCCCCACCCCCCCTACCTCCCCCACACCGCACCCCCGCACCCCACCCCCCCCTCCCCACTCCCCTCCACACCCCCTCCCCCGCTCACCCACACACACACCCCCCCACCCCTCCCCCCACCCGCACGCTCCACACCTCACCCCCCACTCTCTCTCTCTCACTCCCCCCCCCCTCACCCCTCTCCCCCCCTCCTCCCCCCTCACCCCCCCCCTCCCCCCCCCACGCACTCACTCCCCCCCCCCCCCCTCCCCCCCACCTCTCTCTCCCCACCCCCCCCTCTCCCCCCACACTCACCCCTCCCCTCCCCCCCCCACTCCTCCTCTCCCTCCCCTCACCCACCCCACCCCACCCCTCCCCCCCCCTCCCCCCACCCCCCTCCCCTCTCACCCCACCCCTCCCCACCCCCCCCTCCCCTCCTCACTCTCCCCACTCCCCTCCTCTCCCCCCCCCCACTCTCCTCTCCCCTCTCACCCCTCCCCGCCCCCCCCCCTCCCCCCCCCCTCTCCTCCTCTCCCCCCCCCCTCCCCACCCCTCACCCACCCCTCTCTCTCACTCTCCCCCCCCCCACCCCCCCCTCTCCCCCCCCCCACACCCCACTCTCACCCCCCCCCCCCGCCCACGCCCTCGCACCCCCCCCCTCACGCTCCCCCCCCCTCACGCCCCTCTCTCTCGCCCACCCCACGCTCACTCCCCCCCTCCCCACCCCACCACCCGTCCACTATCGCACACACAACCGCGCACTCTCCCCATACCCACACGACCGCCCTCTCCCTTCCGCACTTGCCCCTCCCGGCACCCGCACACCCTCCCACCTCGCAACCTCTCGTCTCCCGCCCCACTCCACATCACTCCCCACACCCACCCCACCCCCTCACCCTCCCCTCCCACACCCCACCCCTATCTCGACAACCCACCAACCCAACCCCGCCACCTCGCTCTGACCCTCCCACCACTACCCCCCACTGCACACACTCCTCTCCCCTCCTCCAGCCTCCACCTCCTCGCC